>BLKR01000133.1:429876-810399 GCA_011170035.1 Teleogryllus occipitalis | reverse complement strand
CCTATGTAGGATTTTTTCAACATGGATATTTCGCAGTCGATCTGGCTCGACTCGAGGCGCAGCGATTTTGAAAATTTTTCTTCAAAATTTGGGGGTACTTTACATGAAGTCCCTGGGACATTTTCAAAATTTTATCAAAAACGGCTCCATATTTTTTATTTAAATTTCTTGTAAGAATACAGTAAAATACATTTATAAAAGTGGCATTGGTCCGATTATCACGGTGAACTCTGAATTTTCGTCGTTTAAAGGCGTCTTCCTTCAACTACAAAATTGAAGATACAGATTTTTCCTTCAAATGAAATTTGTTGTTCTTAGTTTTTTCATTAAGGTCGTGTACATTTTTGTACTGTGAAATATTTGCGTATGTTAGAAAATGTAAAAAGTACTTTGGGCGACGATAAATTGCAGCAGGTCAGAGACTGGAGTAAGACCTTAAAGCCAGAACACACCAACGAAATTAGAAAAAATTGGTACGAGAAAATCTGTGCCATTCTGTAGCACCTTTAGTTTACTTTCTCGTAAATGTACCCTCTCCCTCAGAAAAAATGTCGTTCAAAATTGTTCCACACCGCGCCGACAAACTTGGACACCCCTCGGCCTGGGGGAGGGCAGGGGGAGGGACTTGTTGACCAATCGCTAGCAGGTAGAACCACAGTTGTCTGTGATTGGTGCAACATCCCAAGGGGCAGAAAGAACGCTGTCTCAGGGGGAGGGGGTTAGTTCGTTTACGTACGAGACGGAAATATCGTCATATTTCCCTGCCGAAGGAGATAGTTTGCCTGCGCGTACGCCACGACGAAAAAAATATTTCAAAGCGGGGTTTTCCGTCCAGAATGATTGTCTATAGACCAGTAAATATTTATCATTTTAGCAACAATTATTCTAACTTTTAGTAATCGATTTGTAACTCCTGACAAACTGCTATTTTGAGATGTTCATTTCAGGCACAATTTGCGGAGCCTTCCCGGCCGTTCTAACGCATATTTCGAATTTGTTTATTAAATTATAAATTGTTGCAAAATTGTTAATTCGCTGTTTTTGGTTCTGAGACATCGGGAGACTCTCCCCCTTTAGATTTGCAAAATTTGGAAATTGTTTATAAATTTGCAATTGTTGCAAATTTTTTTATTGTCTAATCTGAATGGCGTTTAAATGTGATGCAAAATTCCGGAATCCGTCCGGTTCTATTATATCTCGTTCTCGAGATATATGTAATTGTTTATAGGAAATTAACATCTTAGTAGACCCCATTTGTTTGCGCTTAATTCATTCGCGCTAGCAGAATAGCGTGGGATGGGCATACTGAAAAAACGGTTCTCCAATGCCGCGCTTTTGCCTGCCACATACGCTTAAAATGCACTTGCTTGTAAAGAAATTCTGTGGCCAATTTAATTATGCTAAATTCGTATTCTTACGGCGAGTATGAGCATAACTATTATTTGGTTTTTATATTCTCTTTTAAGTCCTACAATTTGCAAGTCGATATATTTATCAAATAGGAAAGAAATTGATTATTAAAAAAATATTTTTCAAGGTGCATTACGCCCAAACAATTGTTTCTGTTTTTCTATCAAAGGGATGTTGAGCAACCGAATAACTGTATTATTATTTTTTTTAAGTCCCCTGTTAACACCGAGAGACAGAAACTATTTGTTCCTCTTGTTTAACCATTACCATTGAAAAATAGGGAAACATATTGCTTAGCTGTTTGCTATAAACTGCACTGGATTGGATGAATGTAGTGTTAAGGTTTTCAAATACAGAAATATTCAATTTTGTGTTTTGAAAGATCACATGAGTAGAACCATACATCACAATATTTACACAAGTACAGAAATTTCTAAATAAACGTATATAAACTTTAAGTTAATATTTTCAATTCAATTTATCATTCCTTTCTAAAACTGTTAATTTGATGATTTCATTGTATAATATTCAAATCAGAGCTTTATGTGCTAAATCTACGCATTGTTAATACATATTTTTAAACAAAATTAATATATTTAATATACATTTAAAAGGTTTTTATATTGGCGAACGTTTCAATGAAATTTCATGAATTCCTAAATGCTTGAAAATAAATTCTTGTAAAATTAAATTATTGTAGCGTGTAAAAATATAACAAACTCACGTATTTGGTAAAACGAGTTGATATTACTAAAAGAAAGCAAAACAGATGTTATAGCAATTCAAAGAGATTTAGCGTTTGTTTACAGTTCAGTAAATATCAATGCTCTAGCATTTCCCAGTGAAAATACATAGAACGAACTTGGTGGTCAAGTGATATGACCTTCCCAACACAGACTACATTTCAGTATCGTCAGAGTTCGAAGGTGGTTTGTTGACCGCCATTCTACGAATCTATCAAAACCTTGAATTTTGCACGACCATCTGTACAGGGAGAACGTAGCGGTTTATTAAACTGAAACGGGCCATTCGAGGTATCTAATGTGCACTCTTTGAAAACGTTTAACCATTATAAACTATCCCTAAGAAAAATATCAAATAAAGAATGTTAAAGGTCAACAGCTTAACATTGCCTTTACTATTTGAATGTTTTCAACATCCCCAAAACCAACAGAAAACCCGTTTTTACAGGTTATTATAAAACCAATTCAATAAATATGAGCATTTATTCACGTTATTATTTTTAAAACACTCAAATATCTACGATGTTATTTGATTCATGTCTTCATCGAAGATCTGAGATTAAAAAAAACTGATAAGCAGAGAAAATTAAAGTAATTTTGAGTGACTGATGAAGTTGAATGATCAAATGAAAAACAATGTTTCTTGCTTCATATAATGCTATCGTGTTTAACAGACATGTAATTACATGTGATACCTATATTTAAACATCCAAACTAATGAAAATTTTCAAAATTAAAATCATCGATAAAACGTTGATTCATCAGCAAGGATTATATTATTAAATACTTTTTTGAGATTCATGTGCTCCTGTGTGAATAACGTAGTAAACGTGATTCGTATGATCCAGTTTCTCAGAATAATACAAAACCTGCTAGACACATACACTAAACATAATAGTTGTCAAATAGTTATTTACGACATGAGTATCATAAGATATCTTATTACAATACGAAATTGGAGAATTATCAAACAAGACTCTTTAGCCGAAATTGTTAACCAATTGAATATTGTAATATAATGTTACCATTTGAATATCATAGAAAGTAAGACGCAATTTGTCAAATTCATGTGAACTATAATTTTTCTTTAAATTTTACTCCTTATCCTGCGAAAGATATGTGACAGTACTTATGTTAACAGTTCTACTGCCATGGGTTTAATTAATTAGTTTTCAGTACGCAAATTATTGTTTTTGGTTTTAAAGAAGCATGGATATACAGAGTATCGGGGAAGGAAACGTCGAAAGTTTGAAAAAAGCTGTTTAAACAATTTTAATCATACTTTGTCTAATAAACTACATAGATATTTTGAATGGCTGAGCTGCAATAAACACGCAAATGTTGGTTTGAAAATATGATTTCTACGCAAAACTTTGCATTCTAGAATCATGTAAACAGACCTGAAACATGTAACATGTTTATTGTTAACAATATAAATTAATATATTAGTTCAGAAATAAAATTTACCGAGAAATAAAAAAGCAGTCGAACTGTGAAAATTGGGTGCTTTTTTATTTCTAGGTTAATTTTTCTTTCTGATCAAATGTATTCATTTATTTGGTTAATCATAAACAATTTAGATATTAATGAAGTGTTTATATGCTTCTACAACGCAAATAGTTGTCTAGAAAACATATATCTAAACCAACTTTTGAATGTTTATTGCAGCTTAGCCATTTGGAATATCCGTGTAGTTTATTAGACAAAATATGCTTAAAATTGTCTTAACAGCTATTTTTCAAAGATTCGACATTTCTTCCCCGAATATCGTGGATATAAAAGGCTTGATTTCTGTTGGTACGCTACGGAACGGCGTTCCGGTTCTTTGGAAATAATTATGAAATTATATTAAATATAAATAGCTATTGCTATTATATTAACAATTAATTTGAGGCACGTGTCGGGGCCTAAGATTTTAAAAATAAAGGATATATGTATCATAATAACTCTTATGACGACACTGTTCTCAGTTACGTCATGTTTTAATTTAGAGAATCAAAGTGAATGGTCTAAGTTTACTCACCTAAATAAAGTTTATCTTACTATACATACTATTTAGAAAGTGTTTTATGTTCAAAACAAGTGTTGCCTCAACAGCATATATTTTCACGTATTATTCGTAATTACTATGCAATATTCAATACGGACTATGTGAACCTGCAAAAAAGAAACAAAAAAAAAAAACCTACTGCAGCAGAAAATAGTTTCTACTCGTCGGGATTCGAACTCGGGTCTTTAAAGTTAACTCACCTGACACGGTTCCCCGTCACCACCAGGTACACGACAAGATTACCTCCTTTCCAATGCGAAAAGAAAGTGAAGCATTTGCAGTTTAAAAAAAAACAGGGTGTTCAATTTATCTTAATACAATATCTATTTTTAAAAAGAGATTTCATTAAACAAAAATCTCTAGCGTTCATATTGTTTTTCAACAATGTTATAAAGATCAGTCGGGGCTAATATTATACTGTAGAAAATTGGGGTTAATGTATTACACTTTAAGAGTTGTTATTTATTTATGTCCAAACTTAACAAGAAAATGACAAATGATAGGAAATATATTCTATTATAATGACCATATAGCAAACACTCAGAATGTAACAATATTTGGGAGGAAAAAAATCAAAACTAAAATGCCTAATTTTTCCAGTCAAAAACTTTACCACCGTGATATAAATCATTTGATGTTACTTCGTTATTTTTTATGACACGATATTTTTGAAAATAGGTTATCATTAAGAAAGAATTAATATTATTTTCTGCGTTAAAATAATGCAATAATATTAATCGTGTCATGATATATACAGCCTCAAATTTGTGGGGCTAATATAATACAACTTAAGAGGCTAATGTAATACGGGTGTCGGGGCTATTTTGATACACTAAACATTAACACGCAGACAACTGGAAGGGATTTTTTTATGTTTAATATTACATCAAAGTCGCTAAAATTTCGATTTGATGTTGATAAACTATCCAAGTGTTTATCTGAGAAAGAAAGAGCAGGCGACAATTCATATAGATTTCCTCGTTCTCCTCCCTACCCAGTACATTGTGATTCACTTATGATTATCAATTGGCGGGAGCTACTGCTGTTTCATTGCAGTTACTGATTTTTCACTGGAATCACAAGGAACCAGGCCTACAATAGGAGCTAACACCATCCCTTCAACTCCAGATATCAACTGTTCTCTTCCAGTACTTTTGAGATAATACTGTTGGAAAAAAATTTAAAAAAACAGTAGCCCTCCAGAGAATAAGGAAGCGGTTAGACCCAATAGCAGCAATCATTACTAGTGAAGAGTGGATCATTACTAGGAAAGAGTGGAGTGTTTAATTTACATTAATTTAATATCTATTTTTAAAAAGAGATTTCATGAAACAAAAATCTCTAGCGTTAATATTTGTTTTCGACAATGTTAATAGGTATTTGTTTGCAATTTTCGAAAATTCAGATCGTTCGCCCAAAATTGAACGTACGCCACCTTTAAACATCTTGTGCTTCGAGGAATAGATTTACAGAAAAATTGGAGCTCTTTTTGAGAAAATTATGTAAATATGATGGGGTTTGGTGTAAAGTACCTTCAAAATTAAAAGATTCGTTTCAAATTCGAAGGTTCGTAATATTAGCCAGATCGTTCAAGGAATATTCATTTTGGTGAAAATCGTTTTTACTTTAGGCTCTAGAATTACTCACACGAAGACGGATTCACAAAGAGGTTTTTTGGAATATCACTTTTTCGGGTTCAAAAAACAAGCGTTTTGACAGCCTTGTGTATAGAAAATAAAAGAGCAATACCAACAATCCACTTTTTTCGAACTAGCTACTTACAAAACGTGTTTTCTGTGAAAATTTCGACATTTCCTCCTACAGCATTACGTAACTCTCTTTACACGTGGACGTAAAAATATGCCAGCGTTACTGGGATTTGTACTCGGATCCCTGCAGTCTGTAGGTCTGGCTCGACCGCACTGTGCTATCACAGATATTTCTCAACACGCTGTCCAAGCACACTTATTACGAATTGAATAATTACGTGATATTCATTGCACTTAGATTTTTTATTAGAGAAATGTTCTACATGTGTCAAAGATATCAAAATCACAAAAACGAATGCAACCGAATAAAACCCTCGCAACTACATAGCTCATTTTACTAAGAAATATTTTCAACCAGAAGCCGTGGTCTTTAGAACACTCTGTGGACGTCGTTCCCGGTCTTATCTTTCGGCGACTATGGCCAAGGTTGAATTACGTCACAGATGAAAATTGCGATAACGCTAGAGCTCTACACAGGCGCGCTTGCAGACGTTCTGAAGCCAGAATCGCAATAGGGGCATATTTATACGTTATTCTTAAAGACATTAACACACTAAAATAAGTTGTGGCGCCTCAAAACACATGCTTTATGTGATATTTATAATGGATACGAATGATTATAACTATACAATTAACCGCAAAATTGTTTCTACTCGCAAAAATTATTCGCCGTGGATGAGATTCGATCTTACGTGCCTAAGCTTCTTCAACAGTGCGCTTACCTGCTATACCACAGAAACTTATAACTTTTGTCTCTCACAAAGATGATTTGAAACTGTCATGTATCACAGATTTGTCTAAAAAAGAACGTGCGGCGTTTAGATGCTTGTGTTTACTACAGACGGACAGACTTTTGTCGTAAATAGATTTTTTAGTAACAAGGACCCACAAAACATGGATTCTGTCTACAAACGTATTGAAGTAATTCACTATATACAAGAATAAAATTTATCTACTTTTGTCGTGACCAGTGATGGGTATTTAGAGGTATTTGTCGAAAAATTCCCGTCTCCCTGCGCATGATTACAATACTTTTTCTTCTTACTACAGAATTACCAGAAAGGAAGAAAAAATTGTTTTTCATTGTTTCTATTTAACGAAAATTTTCAATCAATTGCAAAGGTGAAATAATCAGTAAATATTAAAAAGAGATTTATTAACAATATGAAATGAAATACAATAAGAAAGGAATCTTCTGTTCTTTACTTGGTTTTCTTAACAAATCTATAGGAAAATCATAATAAAGGCATTATTTCAACAACATTCGAATATTATTGTTAGAATCTATGGGAAAACTGTTAATGCCGGGTCCTGGTAACGTAAAAAGGGTTAACTAATGTTGTGAAATGTAGAAAAAAATCCTTTAACTCGTGTTGCCAGAAGCCAATGTTTTGTGGGTCGTTGATACAGAAAAATCGAACGACGACGAAATCCTGTATGTTCGTGTGTCTGTTGATGTGTCTGTTCTTGTGTCTGTTCGTCTGTCTGTCTGTAATTTTCAAAAAACATTATATAACCTTATTGAAAGAATTATTTATGGACAACAAATTTCATTTGAAAGGAAATCTGTGTTCAATTTTAGAGTTGTAGGAAAACGCCGAAAAAATTCAAACTTTTCCAATTTTCGAAAATTCAGAGTTTACAGTGGAAATAGGACGTATGTCGCCTTTATAAGTGTATTTTACTCTATGCTTAGAAGAAATTTAAAGAAAAAATTTGGGGTCGTTTTTGAGAAACTTTTGAAAATGACCGACGGCTTCATGTAATGTACCCTCAAATTTTAAAGAATGATTTTTAAAATCTCAAAGTTTCAACTAGAATCACATCGACAAGGGGTCTCTTCAATTTGGAAAAGATCGTACGATCTGTTTAGGCGCTAGTAGTGTTCACAGATGGACGGAGAGACGGACAGACGCAGACAGACTGACGTTTTGCTTTCAATTGGTGTTTTGGCATCAAAGACCCACAAAACAGGAATTATGGTTACATCACGTGTTAGAGATTTTTTCTCTTAATTTAGTAACTGGATTTATCCACTCCTTTGTTTTCAGGGCCCGGCAATACATTTTTTCTGCCGAAAATTCGCCGTTTTTTTTCGCGGAGCATTACATAACTTTCTCTATACTACGTATATTACTCTGTATGTATGTGCGTATACGAGAAAGTAAAAAGTTACGTAATTCTACGGAGGAAATCTGCTAATTTTCGACACAAAAAACTGTAATTTCCGGGCTCTGGTGTCAAGAAAAGTGGATAAATTCAGTTGATAAATATAGAATAAAATCCCTTTAACATGTGGTGTAGCCAGAAGCCAGGTTTGGTGGGTAGTAAATACAAAAAAACAAACAATTAATGGTAAAACGTATTTTCTTCTGTGAACAATGCTAGCGGCTAAACTGTCCAGGCAATTTTCTCCAAAGTTGATATTCCGCAAGCGATCTGGCTGATGTCGAGCCCTCCTGAATTTCAAATCAATATTTTATTTTTGGATGGTACTCTACAAGAAGCCCCTGAAACATTTTCATAAATTAAAAAAATGGCATGAACTTTTCTGGTTAAATTTTATTGCCGGATAGCGTAATGGACGCTATAAGACGATGGCGGAGATGATTTTCGTTCATATACTGAATTTTTCCAAAAATGCAACAAAACAATTTTTTTTTCAGCGTTTTCCTACAACTTAAGTATTGAAGATAGTTTGTTTCCTTAATGAAATGTGTTCATCAAAAACAGATCTTCAAATATTCCTTTCAAATAATCAGTCCTTTAAAAAGATCACGTACAATTGTTTAAAAATATAAGTACTTAAGATAATTTTACAATTTTTGAAATAGCAAATTTGAATTTCCCCCGCTTCGTTTGACGAGCTGTCATTCTGAATTTCTTTTGAATTCTGATAATTGTCGGGACGTACAAGGCGCTATTACGACGCTGTATTTTTCATTTAATGTCAAAAACAGTTAAAAATTGTGTGTAATGTACTGTAGGGAGAAATGTATTCTGTGAACGTTTTCTTAAATTTTGGTATCCCCGTGCCCTAACTCATATACAAGACGAATTCTGAGTACAGAAAGTGAAGTGTCCAAGTTCCAAACACAAGGGTTCAATAAACAATTTATTGACAGAAACAGGTACAGAGCTATAGTGCCGGATATCCAGGAGAATTGGTAGAGAGACGAAGCCGTGTTGCCGTAAATCCAGATGTACCACCATACGCCGAGTCACCAAGTAGTCGAAAAGGAAAGTCCGTTGTCGTCGCGCAGTTGTCGTAGTCTATCACTCCTCACACCGTAACCACCACTTAACCGCAGTATCGTCGCTCTAGCACCGCTGCTCACTCGCTCACTCTCTGCCTGCCTCAGCTCCGCGCCGAGGCTTTATAGCTGCCCTGGGCCGTAGGCCCGCCGACTGGCTGTGTAGTAGGGGCGGGGTCGAGTCTCGCCCCGCTCGCTCAGGCGTGGCGGCCGCACTCAGCCGAGCACCGCTGGCCCGCGCTTGTTGTTGACCGCTGCCGCCAGGGGCGGTAACGCCCTACTGACGTGCTCCTGTGGCGGCACATTCAATTATGTGCGGCCGGTCACGACACCCTCCGCGCCCAATTGCGTCGTGTACGGCGCAAAACGCACCCTCCTGGTGCTCCTCCGGGGGCGCAACTGCGTCCTGGGTGTCTCCCCTGCGCCTTCTCCTACTGGCTCGCTGACTTCTTCTGGTGGGGGTTCTGCTGCGTCCTGGCCGCTGGTCCCCGCGGCGGCTGCCTCCTGCGGGATGTAAATAGTTTCCCTCATCACCTTTTTGTAGAATTCCTGCTGCGATACATTGGGGAGTGAGTCCACCCTGCTGGGGTTCACCCGGGGTCTCAACTGCCCCTGGTGGCGTGTCACCACCCTACCCTCCGTGCGGACTAGGTATGTCCTGTTTCCCTTGGCCGCCGTTACTATTCCCGGAAGCCACGCTGGGCATTTTTTAAAAGAGGTACAATATACCAAGTCACCCACCTGGAATCTTGGTTGCGTTCCCACCGACCTGTAAGGATCCACTGGGCTCAGCAGAGACAACAACGTTCTCGGTTGTCTCCCGTGTAGTACCTCGGCAGGGCTCCTGCCGTCCGCGCCTGGCAAGGTGCGGTAGGTGACCAAGACCCGCAGCAGCGCTCTGGACCTGTGTGTACCTGCTGCGCGCGCTTTCGACATAGCTGTCTTGAAAGTTCTCACGAACCTCTCCGCTTCCCCGTTCGATTGCGGGTGAAACGGCTGTGCGCAGACATGCTGGATCCCATTGCTCGCGCAGAAGTTCGCAAACTCTTGGGACGTGAATTGAGTTCCGTTCTCTGATACCAACGTGACCGGTAGCCCCTCGGTCACAAAAATTCTTTCTAGCGCGTTGATGGTCTGAGTCGACGTGGTGTTAGCCATTTCCACCACGTATGGATAATTAGACTTGGCGTCTACTACGACCAACCACATCTTGTCCCAAAATGGGCCCGCGAAGTCTACGTGCACCCGTTCCCACGGCTCACTAGGCTCAGGCCAGGGAACCAAATCCTTCCTAGGTGCGCTCTGATTCAACTGGCAGGCCTCACACCTCTTGAGCAACTGTATGATGTCTGAGTTCATCCCCTCCCAGAAGCAGTGACGACGCGCCAGCTGCTTCGTGCGGAGTGTCCCCCAGTGTCCGTCGTGGAGGAGGTCCAATACGGTCTTCCTCAGTACCTTCGGGATGACGACTCTCGTAAACTCTTCTCCGGCTAAGAGCAACACTCCTGCCTTGCAAGTTAGCCTGTCCTTCTTGTTATACCAAGATGCATTGCTCCTCAGGCACCTGAGTGGCCAGCCTTTCCTTACATAATTTCTCACTGCCCGCAACTCTGGATCCTTGTCCGTCTCCTGCGCGATTTTCTTGGCTCCCAATGGAAACTCCGACAGTACTAGGCATTCTTCCGTATCGATCTGGAGGCACTCTTCCTCCAACTTGTCGAACTCCAGGTCCGGGCCTCCTGGCAACCTGGATAAAGCGTCTGCATTGGCGTGCTGTGTCGTGCTTCTGAAGTAGATCTGGTAATTGTAGTCTGACAAGAATAGCGCCCATCTTTGCAGCTTCTTCGCTGTGCTCTCCGGGATCCGTTTTCCAGGGTGGAATAATTGCACTAGCGGCTTGTGATCTGTAATTATATGGAATTTACTGCCATATAAAAAATCATTGAATTTTCTTACCGCGAAGATTATCCCCAACGCCTCCTTTTCAATTTGCGAATAATTCCTTTGATGTTTGTTGAGGGACTTTGACGCAAACGCAATTGGCTTCTCCACACCATTGTTGTCCTTCTGTGATAATACCGCCCCGAGACCATACTCCGAGGCGTCCGCTGCTACCGTGGTGAGCCTACCCGGCACAAAATGATTTAACTTAACTGTTTTCACCAGTGCTTCCTTTAACTGGCTAAGAGCCCTTTCGCAGTCTTGGGACCATACAAATTTCACTCCTTTTTTCCTGAGCTTGTTGAGTGGAGCTGCGATAGTAGAAAAATTCCTAATGAACTTGTTATAATAGTTCACATTTCCCAATAATGCTTGCAGCTGCTTCACGTCTGCCGGCGGTGGCAGTCGTAGGATGGCTTCTACGTGCTGGCTAGTGGGTGAAATGCCGGTGCTGTCCAGCACGTGCCCCAAGTACACTACCTGGTCCTTAAAGAATTCGCACTTGTCCTTATTCACCCTCAATCCATTGTCTTGGAGCACCTTAAATAAACTCCTCAAGTTTTCCTTGTGCTCCTTCTCTGTGCTCCCCGTGACTATAATATCGTCCAGGTAGTTACAACAGCCCCTCAGCTCTGCTGTCAACTGTTCTAGACAGCGCTGGAACAGTGCGGCTGCGGAATTCACGCCGAATGGCAGCCTGTTGTACCTGAAGAGTCCTAACGGGGTGTTAATCACCAAAACTTCCTTGGCCTCCTGGTCGAGTGGCAGCTGTAGGTATGCGTCCCGCAGGTCAATTTTCGAGAATTGTCGTCCACCGGACAATTTATAGAACAGATCTTCCGGCTTCGGGATTGGATATTGCTCTACTTCCACCTGTTGGTTCACTGTACTCTTGAAATCACCGCACAATCTAATCGAACCATTGGCTTTCTTTACCACGACCAAAGGTGTGGCCCACTGGCTTGTTGATACTGGAGTGATAACACCGTCAGCCTGCAGCCGTCTCAGCTCTTCGGCCACTTTTTCCCTGAGGGGCCACGGGACTGGTCTTGCTTTGAAGAAGCGTGGCTTGTGCCCCTCCTTCAACTGGATGCTTGCTCGGAAGTGCTTACATTCCCCGAGCCCGGGAGAGAACACTTCTGGAAACTCTTGTTCTAGTTTCCCGACGACCTGTGTTTCTTCTTTCTCCGCGACCTGGTTCACTGAGTCAATTACTCCAAACCCGAGCTTATCAAAGGAGTCGAGGCCCAAGATGTTCGTCACGTCGTAGCGGTCCACCACGATCACTTCAATATCAGCCTGCTTCTTCTTGTAAGCTGCCCTTAGCGACACTTTCCCCAACACCTTAATTGGGGTCCTGCCGAAAGCGTACAAGCCTTTCTGCACCCTCTGACATCTGGGTGACCCTAACCGCCGGTAGGTTTTTAAATTGATGAGTGTTACCACGGCCCCTGTATCTAGCAGGAAACTCACCGGCACTTTTCCCAGCTCAATTTTGACCATTAGTTTATCTTGCTTGCTGGTATCGAGCACTTGACTGATCATATCGATTTCCATGTCTTGCTCCTGTTTTTTGTACTGTTCCGCGTGCCTCTTTCTTCCGCATACTTCCCTAATGTGGCCCACTTTCTTGCACCAAAAACACTGCGCATTCCTGAACCTACATTGCTCTCTTGCATGTAACCTCTCACAGTTTTTACACGTCTTGATTTGCACACTGCCACTGTCACTTTCACTGTCACTGGCTCTCTTGAACACTGGTTTACCGCTGGGTCGGCGGTTACGCCTCCACTCACTGTGGTTGCCGCCTCTGTTGCGGTAACCTTTCCCGGCACTGTCACTATACTCACTGGAGTCACTGTCGGTCTCGTATTCTTTTGCCGTCTTTCCGCTGCGTACCGACCCACTGTTTTGATGTGGTGCAAATGCGATTCTGCCGCGATCTGGCGAGCTGTCTCACAAGTCATTTCGTACGTCTTACATAGGTTGTGTATTTCCTCTAATGAAGGGTTATCACTTTGTAAGGCTTGAAACCTAATTTTCTCTTCCGGTGTGTGTAGCACTACCAAGTCTCTGCGTATGATACTTCCTTATCTGATGGCGGGCACTTGAACTGACAATGCCGCGCCAGCCCGGCCAGCTCTGTAATCCACCCACTGTGTGTTTGCCCCTCACTTTTTCTGCATTGAAAAAATTTGAACCTAGCTGCTACCACATGAGGCACTTTGTTAAAGTAATTGTTGAGTTTCTCTAGCATTTCTGCCCATTTGACACTCGATATTTCTCTCTCTGGGAACAGTATTTTCACTAGGTTGGTCACCCTGTTACCTACGCAGCTCAAAAAGAACGCCTTTTTCATTTTTGCGTCTCCTACCTTGTAACACAGTAGGTGCTGCTCCAACCTGTGTATGTACTCGGCCCATTCCTCTGCGTCCGGCCGGAAACCAGGGAACTGTGGAGGGGAGCGGGCACTGACGGCCTCCAACAATGCAGCCATCTGCGTATCAGCCTGTTGCCGCTGCTGCTGCATCTGTTGTTGTTGTAACTCGAGCTGCTTCTGCTGTTGTTGCATCTGCTGTTGCTGTTGCTGCATCTGTTGCTGCATCAGCGTAATTAACGTTGCTATTTGTTGGGACTCCATGTCGTCGTTTTCTCCTCGTCGCCAATTTGAAGTGTCCAAGTTCCAAACACAAGGGTTCAATAAACAATTTATTGACAGAAACAGGTACAGAGCTATAGTGCCGGATATCCAGGAGAATTGGTAGAGAGACGAAGCCGTGTTGCCGTAAATCCAGATGTACCACCATACGCCGAGTCACCAAGTAGTCGAAAAGGAAAGTCCGTTGTCGTCGCGCAGTTGTCGTAGTCTATCACTCCTCACACCGTAACCACCACTTAACCGCAGTATCGTCGCTCTAGCACCGCTGCTCACTCGCTCACTCTCTGCCTGCCTCAGCTCCGCGCCGAGGCTTTATAGCTGCCCTGGGCCGTAGGCCCGCCGACTGGCTGTGTAGTAGGGGCGGGGTCGAGTCTCGCCCCGCTCGCTCAGGCGTGGCGGCCGCACTCAGCCGAGCACCGCTGGCCCGCGCTTGTTGTTGGCCGCTGCCGCCAGGGGCGGTAACGCCCTACTGACGTGCTCCTGTGGCGGCACATTCAATTATGTGCGGCCGGTCACGACAGAAAGAAACTAGCGTTTATTCTTCAAATCGCACGAGCGTTTGCTCTTTGAGTTGCATTGATTTAATTGAAATTATCTCAATGAGGTTTTCTCTCTTAATAATAGTATTTAAATATAACATTAAAGAAAAACAGAAAATACCGGAATTTTGAAGGAACATTTATTACAAAATTTTGATATTTTGTTGTTATAATATTCAACTATGGATATTTGAGATGTGTTTCCGAGAAGTTCATTGTGCGACATGAATGGGAAAGATATAACATACGTCGGCATTGGCCGGTATTACACTATAAAAGTTATATGACATATCTTTGATAAAGACCTTTGTGGCAGTCTTTGAACTTTGATGAGAAAACTTTGACAAAGAAATTTGATGAGCGTATTACATTTCGTCCAAATTTTATGTAGGTTTGCTCGCGATTTACAATCAATTACGCACAAATAGTTGTGTTTTGCTACTTTATGTTTTATTATAACTAATCTATGTTTAATGCTAATGTAGCAAAAGGTAAATAAGAAAACGTTTGAGGGTGAGGCTTTAGAACAACGCCATGGTGAGGTTATGGGTCGCACATTCTGAAGCATTGATTAAAGACCTTCGAAATGAAGAATTATTTGAGGATGGATGAGGAAACATTCAATTTTCTTTGTCGTTCTTCCTTCTTTCGAAATTCAGTCCTCTGATAGGGAAGTTTAAAAAAATTATCTTCCTGAACTGGGTATTTTCCAAACACCATATTTTCCACTTCCCGGGAAAATGTGTCCTACAAACGTTAATTCGTTTGGTTTTACTTTTGTAGTTCGGATGGACAGTATTATATAAACATTCTAATTACTCGCACTCAGCAATTATGACTTTGGTTGAAGCAATACCCCTATATCGGACGCCATGTTACCAAATATGATAAAACTTGGAAGCCGGAGACTACATTTTATCCAAGAAATTTTATAAACGAAATCTTTTATAAAATATTGGCTATAAAACTGTCATATTCCTTTTATAAAATATCTTTGACAAAGATCTTTTACAGTGTAATACCGGCCTTTATTTACTTAACGTTAATGTTAGAATATCTCTACGTTCAATAAAATGTTGTAATCAAGTTTAAAGTCGAGAAGTATATATATACGCAGATATGCATTAGGTAATACGTATTTATAATAGTATTCATTCATTTACTTTACAAATTATTTTACCTTTTTCAATAACTAAAGTAGCAAATTAAAATAGATTTTGAAATAGAGTTCGCAGCGAAAATGAAATGTTTTAGCGGGCTTCCTGCTTTCCGGGGCATCTATAACTGTTTACTTTCTTCATTATTTATGAAGAGACTAATTATGATTTGTTTGGTTGTACTTGTAGGTCATCATTTAAAAAATATAATATTTAAGAATGATTTTAGAATATCTTGAGATCGGGCAAAAATAATTTTATGTATTCGAAACACGAATTAGTGGTCCATAAACAAGACTTATAAGAACATTTAATCACAGCAATGCTAACTGAAAAACAAAACAATTTTAACTGGAATTGATAAGCTAATGTGTCCATTGTTGGCAGCGTCCATTGTTGCTGCCCACAGCATCCATTGTTGCGCTCATATCCGACGCTTCTGAGGTTGATGCTCTCTTCAGCTGCCTGTCCCAGTTGGG
This sequence comes from Teleogryllus occipitalis, assembly GCA_011170035.1. Lineage (NCBI taxonomy): Eukaryota > Metazoa > Arthropoda > Insecta > Orthoptera > Gryllidae > Teleogryllus > Teleogryllus occipitalis. The sequence continues at coordinate 794,398 of BLKR01000133.1, read as the reverse complement.
ACTCTACAGCCAGGTGTTAGTGGTGTGGGATTTTTCTTCTCTTAGTTTTGCCTCCACTCCCCCGTACTGAGACGGGGATTGGTAAACTAGGAAAAATAACATTGGGGTTAATACATTTTATGTTGGACAGGCTATTTTATTAGGCCTTTAGGAAGACGGAAATGGGGGTGGAAAAAAGGATTTATTGTTTTTATTGATTTTTTCTTTCTGGCACTTACTGTCGTAAGAAGAAAAGGTATTCTAATCGTGCACCAGAATACGGCGAATTTTCGGCAGAAAAACCGTCCCATCCTAGTAACGAAAAAGTGAATAAATTTAATTGCTAAATTTAAGGGGAAATCCTTTAACGCGTTGTGTAGCCAGAATTCATGTTTTGTGGATCGTTGTTACCGAAAAATTGAATGACGGCAAAACGTTTGTCTATCAGTCTTCCGTCTGCGAACAACGCTAGGGGTTAAATTGTTCAACCGATTTTGTCCAAAATTGATAATACCCAATCGATCTTGTTAATATCACGGTCCCATTAATTCGAAACCGATATTTTAATTTTGGTAGGTACTTTACATAAAGCCCCAGAGATATTTTCAAAATTTTCTCAAAAGCGGCGTCATCGGTTTTGATTATTTTTTTCCATAATCTCAAGAACGTTTAAGAGAATGGTGTAGATCTAATGTTGGCGTCTGTCTGTCCGTCTGCAGTTAACACAAGCATCTAAACGCCGCACGTTCTTTTTAGTCAAATCTTTGATACATGACAGTTTCAAATCATCTTTGTGAGAGACAAAATTTATAACTTTCTGTGGTATAGCAGGTAAGCGCACTGTTGGAGAAGCTTAGGCACGTAAGATCGAATCTCATCCACAGCGAATAATTTTTGCGGGTAGAAACAATTTTGCGGTTAATTGTATAGTTTTAATCATTCGTATCCATTATAAATATCACATAAAGCATGTGTTTTGAGGCGCCACAACTTATTTTAGTGTGTTAATGTCTTTAAGAATAACGTATAAATATGCCCCTATTGCGATTCTGGCTTCAGAACGTCTGCAAGCGCGCCTGTGTAGAGCTCTAGCGTTATCGCAATTTTCATCTGTGACGTAATTCAACCTTGGCCATAGTCGCCGAAAGATAAGACCGGGAACGACGTCCACAGAGTGTTCTAAAGACCACGGCTTCTGGTTGAAAATATTTCTTAGTAAAATGAGCTATGTAGTTGCGAGGGTTTTATTCGGTTGCATTCGTTTTTGTGATTTTGATATCTTTGACACATGTAGAACATTTCTCTAATAAAAAATCTAAGTGCAATGAATATCACGTAATTATTCAATTCGTAATAAGTGTGCTTGGACAGCGTGTTGAGAAATATCTGTGATAGCACAGTGCGGTCGAGCCAGACCTACAGACTGCAGGGATCCGAGTTCAAATCCCAGTAACGCTGGCATATTTTTACGTCCGTTGTGAATCCGTCTTCGTGTGAGTAATTCTAGAGCCTAAAGTAAAAACGATTTTCACCAAAATGGATATTCCTTGAACGATCTGGCTAATATTACGAACCTTCGAATTTGAAACGAATCTTTTAATTTTGAAGGTACTTTACACCAAACCCCATCATATTTACATAATTTTCTCAAAAAGAGCTCCAATTTTTCTGTAAATCTATTCCTCGAAGCACAAGATGTTTAAAGGTGGCGTACGTTCAATTTTGGGCGAACGATCTGAATTTTCGAAAATTGCAAACAAATACCTATTAACATTGTCGAAAACAAATATTAACGCTAGAGATTTTTGTTTCATGAAATCTCTTTTTAAAAATAGATATTAAATTAATGTAAATTAAACACTCCACTCTTTCCTAGTAATGATCCACTCTTCACTAGTAATGATTGCTGCTATTGGGTCTAACCGCTTCCTTATTCTCTGGAGGGCTACTGTTTTTTAAATTTTTTTTCCAACAGTATTATCTCAAAAGTACTGGAAGAGAACAGTTGATATCTGGAGTTGAAGGGATGGTGTTAGCTCCTATTGTAGGCCTGGTTCCTTGTGATTCCAGTGAAAAATCAGTAACTGCAATGAAACAGCAGTAGCTCCCGCCAATTGATAATCATAAGTGAATCACAATGTACTGGGTAGGGAGGAGAACGAGGAAATCTATATGAATTGTCGCCTGCTCTTTCTTTCTCAGATAAACACTTGGATAGTTTATCAACATCAAATCGAAATTTTAGCGACTTTGATGTAATATTAAACATAAAAAAATCCCTTCCAGTTGTCTGCGTGTTAATGTTTAGTGTATCAAAATAGCCCCGACACCCGTATTACATTAGCCTCTTAAGTTGTATCATATTAGCCCCACAAATCTGAGGCTGTATATATCATGACACGATTAATATTATTGCATTATTTTAACGCAGAAAATAATATTAATTCTTTCTTAATGATAACCTATTTTCAAAAATATCGTGTCATAAAAAATAACGAAGTAACATCAAATGATTTATATCACGGTGGTAAAGTTTTTGACTGGAAAAATTAGGCATTTTAGTTTTGATTTTTTTCCTCCCAAATATTGTTACATTCTGAGTGTTTGCTATATGGTCATTATAATAGAATATATTTCCTATCATTTGTCATTTTCTTGTTAAGTTTGGACATAAATAAATAACAACTCTTAAAGTGTAATACATTAACCCCAATTTTCTACAGTATAATATTAGCCCCGACTGATCTTTATAACATTGTTGAAAAACAATATGAACGCTAGAGATTTTTGTTTAATGAAATCTCTTTTTAAAAATAGATATTGTATTAAGATAAATTGAACACCCTGTTTTTTTTTAAACTGCAAATGCTTCACTTTCTTTTCGCATTGGAAAGGAGGTAATCTTGTCGTGTACCTGGTGGTGACGGGGAACCGTGTCAGGTGAGTTAACTTTAAAGACCCGAGTTCGAATCCCGACGAGTAGAAACTATTTTCTGCTGCAGTAGGTTTTTTTTTTGTTTCTTTTTTGCAGGTTCACATAGTCCGTATTGAATATTGCATAGTAATTACGAATAATACGTGAAAATATATGCTGTTGAGGCAACACTTGTTTTGAACATAAAACACTTTCTAAATAGTATGTATAGTAAGATAAACTTTATTTAGGTGAGTAAACTTAGACCATTCACTTTGAATCTCTAAATTAAAACTTGACGTAACTGAGAACAGTGTCGTCATAAGAGTTATTATGATACATATATCCTTTATTTTTAAAATCTTAGGCCAGATACGCGCCTCAAATTAATTGTTAATATAATAGCAATAGCTATTTATATTTAATATAATTTCATAATTATTTCCAAAGAACCGGAACGCCGTTCCGTAGCGTACCAACAGAAATCAAGCCTTTTATATCCACGATATTCGGGGAAGAAATGTCGAATCTTTGAAAAATAGCTGTTAAGACAATTTTAAGCATATTTTGTCTAATAAACTACACGGATATTCCAAATGGCTAAGCTGCAATAAACATTCAAAAGTTGGTTTAGATATATGTTTTCTAGACAACTATTTGCGTTGTAGAAGCATATAAACACTTCATTAATATCTAAATTGTTTATGATTAACCAAATAAATGAATACATTTGATCAGAAAGAAAAATTAACCTAGAAATAAAAAAGCACCCAATTTTCACAGTTCGACTGCTTTTTTATTTCTCGGTAAATTTTATTTCTGAACTAATATATTAATTTATATTGTTAACAATAAACATGTTACATGTTTCAGGTCTGTTTACATGATTCTAGAATGCAAAGTTTTGCGTAGAAATCATATTTTCAAACCAACATTTGCGTGTTTATTGCAGCTCAGCCATTCAAAATATCTATGTAGTTTATTAGACAAAGTATGATTAAAATTGTTTAAACAGCTTTTTTCAAACTTTCGACGTTTCCTTTCCCGATACTCTGTATATCCATGCTTCTTTAAAACCAAAAACAATAATTTGCGTACTGAAAACTAATTACTTAAACCCATGGCAGTAGAACTGTTAACATAAGTACTCTCACCCATCTTTCGCAGGATAAGGAGTAAAATTTAAAGAAAAATTATAGTTCACAAAATTATAGTTACTAAACTGTAAACAAACGCTAAATCTCTTTGAATTGCTATAACATCTGTTTTGCTTTCTTTTAGTAATATCAACTCGTTTTACCAAATACGTGAGTTTGTTATATTTTTACACGCTACAATAATTTAATTTTACAAGAATTTATTTTCAAGCATTTAGGAATTCATGAAATTTCATTGAAACGTTCGCCAATATAAAAACCTTTTAAATGTATATTAAATATATTAATTTTGTTTAAAAATATGTATTAACAATGCGTAGATTTAGCACATAAAGCTCTGATTTGAATATTATACAATGAAATCATCAAATTAACAGTTTTAGAAAGGAATGATAAATTGAATTGAAAATATTAACTTAAAGTTTATATACGTTTATTTAGAAATTTCTGTACTTGTGTAAATATTGTGATGTATGGTTCTACTCATGTGATCTTTCAAAACACAAAATTGAATATTTCTGTATTTGAAAACCTTAACACTACATTCATCCAATCCAGTGCAGTTTATAGCAAACAGCTAAGCAATATGTTTCCCTATTTTTCAATGGTAATGGTTAAACAAGAGGAACAAATAGTTTCTGTCTCTCGGTGTTAACAGGGGACTTAAAAAAAATAATAATACAGTTATTCGGTTGCTCAACATCCCTTTGATAGAAAAACAGAAACAATTGTTTGGGCGTAATGCACCTTGAAAAATATTTTTTTAATAATCAATTTCTTTCCTATTTGATAAATATATCGACTTGCAAATTGTAGGACTTAAAAGAGAATATAAAAACCAAATAATAGTTATGCTCATACTCGCCGTAAGAATACGAATTTAGCATAATTAAATTGGCCACAGAATTTCTTTACAAGCAAGTGCATTTTAAGCGTATGTGGCAGGCAAAAGCGCGGCATTGGAGAACCGTTTTTTCAGTATGCCCATCCCACGCTATTCTGCTAGCGCGAATGAATTAAGCGCAAACAAATGGGGTCTACTAAGATGTTAATTTCCTATAAACAATTACATATATCTCGAGAACGAGATATAATAGAACCGGACGGATTCCGGAATTTTGCATCACATTTAAACGCCATTCAGATTAGACAATAAAAAAATTTGCAACAATTGCAAATTTATAAACAATTTCCAAATTTTGCAAATCTAAAGGGGGAGAGTCTCCCGATGTCTCAGAACCAAAAACAGCGAATTAACAATTTTGCAACAATTTATAATTTAATAAACAAATTCGAAATATGCGTTAGAACGGCCGGGAAGGCTCCGCAAATTGTGCCTGAAATGAATATCTCAAAATAGCAGTTTGTCAGGAGTTACAAATCGATTACTAAAAGTTAGAATAATTGTTGCTAAAATGATAAATATTTACTGGTCTATAGACAATCATTCTGGACGGAAAACCCCGCTTAGAAATATTTTTTTCGTCGTGGCGTACGCGCAGGCAAACTATCTCCTTCGGCAGGGAAATATGACGATATTTCCGTCTCGTACGTAAACGAACTAACCCCCTCCCCCTGAGACAGCGTTCTTTCTGCCCCTTGGGATGTTGCACCAATCACAGACAACTGTGGTTCTACCTGCTAGCGATTGGTCAACAAGTCCCTCCCCCTGCCCTCCCCCAGGCCGAGGGGTGTCCAAGTTTGTCGGCGCGGTGTGGAAGAATTTTGAACGACATTTTTTCTGAGGGAAAGGGTACGTATACACAAAGTAATATACGTAATATAGAGAAAGTTATGTAATGCTACAAAAAATAGATTTCGAGATTTGAACGGAAATACACATTTTGAGGTCCCCAGATACCGAAAAATTATTTTTCAAAACGTCCGTCCGTCTGTGAACACCACTACCGCCTAAACCTTACATACGTTTTCTTCTGAAATGGATATTCCCCGGTCGATCTGGCTCGACTCGAGGTGCTGCAGTTTTGAAAAACTTTCTTGAAAATTTGGGGGTACTTTACATGAAGCCCCTTGAGCATTTTCAAAATTTTCTCAAAAACAGTTTCAAATTTTTTCTTTAAATTTCTTCCAAGAATACATAAAAAAAACATTTATAAAGGTGGCATAAGTCTGATTTTCATGGTTAACTTTGAAATTTCAAAAATTGCAAAAGTTTGAATTTTTTCGGCGTTTTCCTACAACTACAAAATTGAAGATAGAGGGTTTTCCTTCAATTGAAATTTGTTGTTCATACTTAGTTCTTTCATTATGGTCATGTAGATTTTTTGAACATTTTAGTAGTAAAAACTTTAGTGCAATATTTGTAATTTTAAGAAATTACATAAAGAAGATTTTCTCAAAAGCAGCTAAAATTTTTCCTTTAAACTTTGGCAGGGATAGTGCTAAATGCACTCCATAAGACGACATAACCGCCATATTGATCTATTCTTTTGTTTTGTTTTTTCAAAAATTACAAAAATGTAGTTTTTTGACTTGTTTTCACGTGGTTAATATTTACATTAGCTACAATTTGTTCACATTATTGTATTTATGAGTACGTGTGCTTAAAATAATATCATGTAAAGTTTTTCGAAAATCCAATAGTTTTCTGTGAAAATGATCTCAAAATTCCGCATTTTTAGAACCCCTTAAACGCCGTTTTTTTAAAAATGGCTCTGAATTTTTTCTTCAATTGTCTCCAACGGATAGTGCTAATTGCAGTGTTAAAAGGGCATAAAGTTCATTTTACTGTATATTTTGTTTTTCAAAATTTAAACAAATGTATTTTTTTAAATATCTCTCACGTCGTTAATATACACATTTCCAACGATTTGTAAACACTACTTCATTTGTGAGTTAATGTGCTTCAAATGACTCTAAATGAAGTTTTTTGAAAACTAAAATATTTTCAAAGAAAAAAGATCTTCAAATTTCGCGTTTACTGTAACTCTTGAACGCCATTTTCTTAAAAACCGCTCCACATTTTTCAATGAAAATTGCCATTTATGACGGGGTTTTACTGTTCTTCAATATTCTTGAAGTATTATTTCGTTTCTAAGATAAGGAAAACGAAAAACTTAGAAAATGTCAAAAATGTACTTTGGGCGACGATAGATGGCAGTTCGCAAGAGAATGGGATATTGCTGTAACACGAGACCACACCAAGGAAATTAGAAAGCTTTACTACGAGAAAGTCTGTGCCAGTCTGTGGCACCAGTAGTTCATCAATAACTCGGGTACCAGTTTAAAAATGTGTGTTCCTATTCCACTATGGAATGCATTTATTGGCAAACAATTAAGATAAAGAGCGATACAATTCACGCGTTTCTTGGACTCATTAGTATGTATTAGAAACCAAATATCGTAAATTCATTCAGTTATTACGTTGCCGTATTCTTCGATCCCTATTACATTGGTAATTCATCATTTATTTGCTACTGAAATACTTCTACATCGAAAGATAGTATGCTATAAGAATTTACTGCCATTCTATCCATCTCTTGTGGGTCATTAAAATTAGAAAAGGGCGATGTTGTACACTTGCTGGTCCGTATCAAAATGTAAAATTGCCTCCCTAGATAAAACTATAACAGAATGAATCAATTTTAGGTCGTTAAATAAATGTAATGAATCATTATAATTACTTGCACACTGTTGGAAAGCATCGAGAACATTTAACGTACGCTCAGAGGTAGAAATATGAAATCTGGCAAGGCAAGATCAGACGGACTTTCCACCAAAAACGAAAAATCTAAGAAACAAAGATTGCGGCAAAGTAATAAATATATTAGTCGAAGACCAAATTTACAATATAATACATACAAGAGAGCCCAAGTAAAATGTAAATGTATTCGCGTTCTAATTATTGATTGATCAATAAATGCATTCCGTTGTAAAATACGAACAAATTTTATTCTCTGGTTACCCGAAGAATTAGTTTGTTATGCATTATGGCACAACAGAAACAGGGGATCACATTAAGAAAGCAATATATGTATATACATAAATACAGTTACTTATATTGAAAACTCGAAGTTCAATTTCGATTTTTATCTACAGAGGGTGGCGCCAACGAAGGACACATTATTTTTGCCCTCCGGAAAACCGTTGTGGAAAGACGTGCAAAGCGAAACTTCAGAGGAAATGTAGAATGCGTTTTTCTAGTTTCTTTCCGATTAACAAAACTTAGTAGCCTATATCATTGTATTCGTCTCCGCGAGAACGTCAGAATGATGTTAGAAAAAACTATACTATACTTCCGTTTAAAAAATCAAAGTTGTGTCAATAACTAAAAACTTAAAAATATTACAAACAAGGAAACGAAAGTATTAACCCTTCCCCCCTCCATTATCAACTTGGTGCAAAGTTAACCGTTGCTGTCCGCAAAAATGTGCTATAGGGTAAACATGTCAGAAGGCGTCCCGTAATTTTAATTATTATTAGCACATTTATTTAATTCATTTAATTTTTATCATACTTAATCTTATTCCACTTTGCAAGTTAATATATTTTCATAATTAAAAGTCACGCACGGATCATGGTGTTTGTTATATCACGTTCTTAATGACTGAAAATCGGGAAAGCGAACAAAGAACTGTTGTGAACAGTCGCACGCTAAAGAATCTGTAAGAGTTCACTGTAACTTTCTATTATATCTAAATAAATCAGTATCATAGACAGTAAGAAATTATAATAGTGTCACACATAAATATGCCTACATTTTTTGTAAGGACCCAGACACCCTTGAAAAGGAGCCCCGATTTTCTCTAGGCGACCCCGCTTATGCCTACTAACGGTGGTAAGGAATACGAATGAACATTATTTATTTCCCCTCATTTTATATAATGAGCTGGAAACATCTTTTAAATATTGATAATGGAATAATGTAACATGAACTGGTACTTTTTTGTGACTCGTCTCAAACAGGTTCAGGGGGAAGACGATCAATTAGTTATCAAAAACGGCCCACTATATACTCTACAGGTGTCTGATGACTCCCTATTTTTGGATAGCTACGATTTCTTCATTTCAGTTTTCTTTTGTAAACAGTTTTTCAAAACAGTTAAAACTGCCATTCCAAATTACAACAGCCGGGACTATCGCCGATGCAAGGAGATAGGAAGACCATCAGCTTCCAGGAAAGAAGAGAATGTTAGCATAATTCATGAAATGTTCTTGTGGAGCCCTAAGATATCACTATGGCTTGTAATTTCACTGTAGAACAATCCACAGCTTTACTTCATGCAGGACGGAGCACCTGCACATTTTGCAAATGTCCGCGAACGGGTGCACGATGACCGCAATTGGCAAAATTTCCCCGGACGATGAATTGACAGACGTGGTACACACAAATGACCTGCCCGCAACTCGGATTTATTGTCTGGCGATCCCCCCCCCCCCCCCGATGGTGGGCTAAGGAGAGGGTTTACAAAAGAAAACCAAAGAACATGGATGAATTTGAAGCAACAATATCTTATGTTAACACATAAGATATTGTTGCTTCAAATGTTATGTTAACACATAAGATATTGTTTGTGGAACATTGGTTAACACCAATGTTCCACAAACTATGCAGCGGGCAGCAGAATCGAATGTACCAGTTCGTTTAAAATAACTCATTGAATATGCTGGAGCTCATGTGGAGATTTAAAAAAGTGTTAAGCTAAACCTCAATAATCACCGTTTCTAAACAAATTTGCTATAAAAAAAATTGGCTCACAAATAAAGGAATTACAACTATCCAAAAATAGGGAGACTTCATCAGACCCTGTCTAGTGTTTGCTAAATCAAGTATCAGACCATTACCCACATTTTGCAATTTTCAAGTGGCCATAGCTAGATCAAAATTGGTGGTTGGAAATACAGTAGTGAAAAATAGAACAAATTGAAAATTGGCTGTTTTGAAGCAAGGAATCTATGTAGAAAGCCTAACCCTAACCAGCCACTTAGATTCACATTACAAATTTAGTACTTTGGTCCAAAAATTTTACAAAAACTACAAAAATGTTCTTAACTACGGCCACTACTAGTTCTTTTACCTCAAATTCAATTTATGAAATTTTTCTATGGGTTCAGTTAGTATTACATTATGTAACCATTACATACAATAGAGGGAAGTATGTTTTGTTGTAGCTCCACTCATTTTGAAGAAAGGTTTATCCTCTAATTTTGAAAAGGTGAAGAAATTCTGGTGCTTAATGAAGCATTGAAAATGAGGATCAACATGACTGGAGAGGCTGTTTTTATCAAATAAAACATACATGGTGCATTTTATTTAATACACATTTGCATTGGAAGAAGCTAGAGTAAAACAACCCAAAGATGGCATTATGTAAAAAACTGAATATATTTTCACACACTGATACAAATTAAAATTCCACATTAACATAACAACTTAACAGTAAATATGTACAAAATTAATCTTATACAATAATAACAATAATGGAACTTTGAACAAACTTTGTATAACAATAATGAAAACTGGAAAAAATTGATTTAACATAACTTTACATTAAACACGAAACACTATTTATACTTTATTAAAACTTATTCCAGTATGTACATACTCTACATATGTCTATTCTTTCTAATGCAGTTAAATTGATAGACTTTAATATCAAATTCTATTTCTTTCATCTTTTTTTCTTTTTCTTCATATTATTACCTTACATTAATACACAGTTAATGATGATGAAAAGACTGTATTCTATGTCTCTCACAAAGTATATATGCCAAGGTAACTATATGTATTATACACATCACTCAAATATTTTGCTGTAAAATGGCTTTGAAAGCTGTAAACGAAAAATAAAATGCTAAATGGAAAACTATATTTTGAAATGACACTTAGCAATGGTATATTCAATTCTATGAAGATAATTCACCCTGAGGTAAAGAGTGCAGGAATACATGACTTTGCCACTCAGTGCACATGCGAGTGAACACGAGACAACTTCAATCATCCTGTATCTGAGGTACATGGAGAGGACTCATTGTTGCTGTTACCATTTGGACTGTCAGTAGATGAACTATTTCCTCGCTTCACCCTCTGATGATGTTCTGGGGTGCTGGCTTCCTCTGTTTAAAATAATATACCAATCAATGATTAAAGGTGTGTCCATGGACCCTTGTGGGGGAATAAATCTAATGCAAAAAATCATATTTTTAATTCCATACCAATAAAATTAAAATTATAAATTAATAATAATACCTAATATTAATAAAAACCATTTGTCTCACTTATAATTTACTTTTATCTTTATATTTTTTTCCAGCCTGTTCACATAATTTCTATACTTCTTAAGATGATTACATACAAATTTTAAGACACAATAATTTTTGTAATACACAATGTATTTTTTGTTTCCATTCACATCTAAATCACCAAGAAAAAAGTCCAAAAGCTAGAGTTTGATTTAATAATAATAATAATAATAATAATAATAATAATAATAATAATAATAATAATAATAATAATAATAATAAACCCCTCTTTTACATCTTCCAAAGGTTTGAGGAGAAAAAAAGGTGTAAAATCACAAGGAAGTGTACAAGGAGGAAAATTACTTCTGCTTCTACAATAAAATACAGAATGTTAACTTTGTAAGTTTATTAATAATATTACCCTTCAATGAAAAATAATTGAGCTTTTTAGGTGCTGCGCTTCAAACTATATTAATTCTACTCTGCATGCGAAAATAATGTTATTCAAACCCTTATATGATTAAATGAACACTACATTTTTTAAAACCATATGCAAAAAAACAAATATATTATTGTTCCTTGATTGAAAGTATAACTTGTAGTAACTTACATGTAAACTTGCTTGTGAGACACACACTGTCATATTCTACTAATAAGGATAATAGTGAAACTGAAAGTGAAGTGTGTATTTATATAGTAGTATATTATCAGTATTGTGTCGGCAATACATGAATTATTTCTATGATTTAAAGCAATAACACCTACCTCAGGAGAATATTAAGTAAATTCTGATTTTCCTTGATCCCAAACAGTCAAGTATTTCTAGAACTTGTGGGTCAAACAAACATATAAGATCACTTTCCATTCTGTCCTCCTTTGCTTTTGCATTATCAAGTGGGAAGGGGCGTAAAAGGCAGAAAATTTTAATTTTGAAAGTGTAAAAGAAGGGACAATTTTGCATTGTGAGTGAAGAATTAAAGATCCCACAAAAAACTGGCATGGCTAATGGGAAAATAAATCCCAGTAAAGTAAAAGCGAGCTTTTGTTGTAATATTTTAAAGAAGTAACCACAGGTATCAAGAATATTTTCTCTGGCTAAATACAAATTTAAGGAAAAACAGTTTAGGAAAAGGAATATGACAGTCGAGGGATATGAAAGATGAGATATTAAAAGTCACATTTGCCATCTTGGATAATTCATAAACATATCTGCACAATTTCAAATTATGTGTACGTAAGTTGGACAGTTACATTTCAAGAGCTTTTTAGATCTCATGAAATGAAGTAGAGTAGCAGTACATAAAGCTGAATTGTAGTACAATGGAATATTGAAAAAAATTGGAAGAATATTCCGTTTTAATTAGTTATTAATAGGAGCGATATTTGAAATTAAAAATGAGATAAGAAATTATTCCTGGACACAATCTATAGAAATTATACATTCCATTTCTGAGCCAAATTGCATTGCAATTAAATCTAAAATAATCCCATAAGAAGAGTACATTTCTATTCATACAAACTCTCGTCTTCCCACATTTTAATTTTTCTTACACTGAATATCAATATTTTATTTAAAAATACAAACTCTCTTCAAATACAAAAGCATATACAAACATGTGACTGAAACTTTAAGGGCTTGAAATAAATTTGAAAACTGGTAAATAACTTTCCTTATTAGACCAAGGAATTCAGTAAACACAAGAGGTAAAAGAAAGGGGGAAGCCAACCTGTGAGGCAAGTTAAATAAATGTGAAGAAACAAATTGTTGGATTTGGTAATAATGGGAAAATAGACTAAAAAATGTATTATCCAAATGTTCACTGATCTACAATTGATCATACACCACTGTTTGGTACGAAATAGATGCAAATCGAGCAGTAATATAAATGTTTTCATAATCACTTAGTGAAAAGTATTTTTTTTTTTAAAGTAACTTGTTACTCCAAGCAGAAAAGCCAAAGGGTTGTGACAACTTTATGTTTTATTTCTTTTTCAATGAAGATCATTTAAAATGAACACCTACATAAATATCAATGTGTTGTCACATTAACCTAATATTAGCGTTATTTTTAACACACATTTTGGCAAATTTTCATCACTTACTCTACAATGTTACTGTAAAATGAAATTCTATAAAATCACTTATCATGATCTAGAAGGGAGCTTATTGTAACTTGGCATTCAGGAAATAATTTCTGATACTACAAAGACTTGGTTGGACCTTCAAGAAGGGAAAGAGTACTGATTCAGAAAGATTTTAAATGTAACTGGGAAAAAGAGGAGAAGAAATAACCAGAGCTGAAAAAAATGGACAGAAAATGACTGTGGTAAGTATAATAAAAAAAAATATACAACAAAACAAACCACAGTACATTAAAACTTGAGATTAGTTATATCCTGTGCCATTGCTGTTTGGTAAAAGGTTCGTTGATGGGAAAATAGAAAAGAAATTTTCTCAAAATATAATAAAAAAAACAACAATGTTTATTCATAATGAGAATCTTTTTTTGTACATATAACAAGAACAAATATGAAAATACAAGTTTTATTCATGCCATGAAAGCGAGGAATCCAGAGACTTTGGGATTTATCTACTGCTTAATGCATATTTAAATTCAGCTGCTTCTGTTAATATCAATGTTACAAAAACTACAACATCAGTAATAAAAAAGGAAGAATTGTTTTTAATATATATAAATATAATTCTATGAATTGATAAATGAATAAAATGTTTTATGTTACAGGGACAAAACAATTAGTTTTTAAATGAATTCAATACATTAACTTAAGAGACAAAATATATGCAAAAAGAAAATGCATTAAAGCAACATAAATGCACAAAAGCACAGAAAAACCCTATCCCCCCCAAACACAAAACAGCAGGAACATCCAAGTTGAAGCAATAATTGTGTCCCTTGCAATAAGAGCCTCCTGAATGTAATCTCTCCTTAATGTAATCTCACCTAAATGTAATAATTGTGATAAAGAATGAAACTTTTGACTTACAAACAATTATTTTGTGAGTTTGTGAGAAAATGGTCATGATTCCTTAACATCAACAACAATAACAAATTCATTGAAGTGCTACAAAAGAGGGAGTAACCTTTGCAACATATTCTCAATATAGTATTCTCAGAAGTGTAAAGAACTAAGTTATAACACAACTGATCAACACTTAAAATCAGTTTCAATGAAGTATACCTGATGGTTAAATGTGGACTCTGAGACAAATTAGGGAAAGAATGAGAAAGGAAACGTAATATTTCATATTGAAGTGTACTGAATTTTCTCAAGTAGCTAAGGCCTACTATAAGTAAGGAAAATAAGCTTGAAACAAGGTGGTAAATATATTCCTTTGAAGAGTGATTTTATAAATAAATGACAGAATCAGAATTACCATGATGTTCCTGTGAATCTTTCCAATTAAGCTGCACAAATTTGCAAATAAAAAGTTCCTACAAAGAAGTTCACACTTTCAGAATATGCATGTACTAATAACACGGTAATTATTATAAAATCTAACAAAACGGTTTAGATTTCAAGACATGAAAAAATATAATAAAATTAGAGGTGGAGATTCAATCATACATGAAACATTTTTTGTAAAGCAAGGAAATCTATAATCGTACTAATGCTTCTTGTACTAAGTACTAAACAGCTGAGACAGTTATCCAATCGGGAGCTTCCATTTTAAAAATTGAAGCTCCCGATTGGATAACAGTGCCCCAGCTGATCAGCTGTCAACTTGAGATTAGTTTTAATCGGAGAATGACACTGCTTTCTTAAATAACATGGTCATCTCTAATATAAATGACAAATTTGAGCATTAGGTCATGATACTTGTCACAAAAATGTTTAATGGGCCAAATACTTTTAGATTGCCTCATCATCTATCTCTATAGTTCAAAACGTTCTTCACGTAAGACCTTGGATACAATTATGAACTCTTTCAGAGAGAGACGTAGAATATTATCTAATAAAGATGACAGTGGACCCTACATAACCCAAGAGTGCAAAGAGAAAAGTGTAATTTTGAATTGTATTAAATTGTCAGAATTATCCCAAGAAATACATTCCTGGACTATTAATGGGCACTCTAATATACAACTTTATACTAAACTTCAATTAAGTAATATCTAGGATAAATAATTGAACAACTTCACAATGATGATCACGTAATAGTTTTTTCAAAAATCTGTTCAGTAGGCCTACCTATTATTAAAAAATACACTACTTACCTAAAAGCCTACTGTACCCTCCATTGTAGTTATCACAATCCAATGTCCCTGCACTCACATTATGAGGAGGCAAATCAGGAGATTCCTCATGTTTGGAGGCACAAGCTGCACTGCAGGTTTCTTCAACATCTAAGTCATTGCAAACTTGTTGTTGGGCTGCAACTGGAAAAGGAAGTTATTCACTGCCAATGTTATTTATGTAGGTAGTAATTATTATTATTTTATAAAAACAAATGTATATGTTACCTTCAAATCCCTCTGGATACTGACTAGAGAGCTTATTTTTCAATACTCTAATCCTTTTGAAAATATTATCCAAATCTTTTTTCATCTCCAAAAGCAGTTGTGTGTGTTTCTTAAATTCTGTGCCAGCAGTCTTCAGACGATTTACAGACAAAGCGTTACAGTTGGTTAACATTTCATTTGTTTTCTCAAATCTCTGAAGCCTGTAAAAAAAATATTATGCTTGTCATCACATTAAACATGCATGGTTGTACATTGTATAGGTTATGATACTGACATCTGTTTCTGAGCTCGAATCATAGCTTCAACATCTTGTTGATTCACGATTCCTGCAAGCCCTTGGATAAAAACTTCGGGTGCCGTATAGTTCTGAAAACATTCTATACTCCCCAAATCACTTTCAGGAGTGTTTTCAGCCATGACTTTTTCAAGGATACAATTTCTTCTCAATGAGAGGTCATGTAAATATGATTGGGAGAAGATATATTGAAATGTACTTCGAATATTCAAGGTCGGCTAGGACAACGAAAAGGCATCACATCTTGGCTCTGACTTCAGACTTGGCCCGTCCCAGACATCTCACCACATACTTATTTACGCGATCTGATGAGTGACGGGCAGAAGGTTTCACCTGTGCTCGCCACTTGCTCTGAAGTCAATGTGCTATTCAGTGCCATCTCAAACAAAACACTATCAGCTGAGCTGTCATTTTAGCTTTGCAAAGGGCGAATGCACTGACATCCAATCATCCTTTGAGTAAAATTTAAATAAACAAATTGCAAAACCTTTAGAACTGTAATAAGAATAATTCACTAGTACTGTGGATCTGACACATCTGAATTTTTACAAGAGTATATTTCCTGAAGATCTAAATAACATGGAGAGAATACGATGATTTTGATGTAAAAAAAACATTAATGGTAAGCAAAAATAATTTCGGGAAAATTCTTGATAACGTTGACATGACTCACTTTACAATTTCTACAGACAGAATACATACAAACACGTAAGGAGACACTTTCATTTGATTTCCCATCTTCGTACTATACCGCTCTCTTTCTCTCTACGCTCTCCCTTCGATTGTGTCCTGCCCAATGAAGTCCACCCGCTGCGCTGCTTCCACCCACTCAGGAGAATGAGTTTCTCAATGGTGTGGCCAAGCCACCTCTAATGCATATAGGGGATCATTCACCAACTTTTACCCAAGCATGAACCTTGTTTTACTTGAAGAATCCTCGATCATGAGACAGAAATCATAATCATCAGATATGCTTTTGAGTGCCACACGTCGTGCAAAAGTGAAGGTGTTGGTTAAAGTGAAGTCATAGATGACAAAATGGCCACCGGGGATAGTAGCGTAGATGGTATAGAACTTGCTGAAACGTCCTTAGATTCGACATACGCAGACGATCAGAAAAACACGAAACCCGAAGTTACAGAAGAAGATGGTGAGTAAATCTGTGGAATCGGATGAATACTAGCATCAGTGGGCGTAACCCGTCTCGGCTACTGTCATCAAGGGGTAGTGCATGTGTGCTTTTGGCATATCGAATCCGTGACGTTTACTACAGAATTGACACATTCATTCGTCTCCAGAGATAAGTGGATTTATGCTTTATAGCATCAGATAAGGCACCATCACATGGAAACAGATAAGAGTGTGTAGTATTGTGTGTAAAAGTTCTGAAGGTTTTGAATGGGAGGAAAGATGTGTTGATATGACAGTGTAATTTGTTCATTCATTAATATTATCGCTTGTAATTCATGAACATATTTACTAATCAGGATCTTCATCATATGGGGTTCATATTATGATTATATACAGAAGGAAACCATGTTCTGTAAAGTGACAAGTACATTTATTTGTTACAGGCAAAGACAAGTCATCTGGAATCCCTCCCCCTCTGGATGTAAGTAGTTTCATTTTGTTTACTTGACTGTCTCCACGTTTCTTTTTCCTCCCATTTCTATTGTGAGTTTCATTACAGAAATGCCCAATTTTATCTCCAGTAGAATCATCCTGTTAAGAATGCATTTGTCAAACTTTTGAGCTTCTGATGCTATACTGTCTTTCACTTTTTTAGTCCCCTATTTACATTTGATACTAGTATAAGTAATTTTATTATCTTTAATATGAAGAAAAAGATGAAATAATTGTATGATAGCTCAAGTAAAAATTTTAATTACAGTTTTAAGAAAAACAAGCTGCCGTTTCTTTCAGAATAGTTATACATGTTAAAGGAAACCTGTACTAACCTACTTTTCCATTTATGTTTGATGCTCAAATTTACTTGTTTTATTACTTGAGAATACTTTCTACCTTATTATTTGTGAACGTCTTTAACATGGCTATCTTGGTTTGCATCAGAATATGCTGGGTTCAGAATTATCCTTGCTTGTATTGATCATTTTTTATCTCTACAAATAAAAAAGCTAGAAAAGACTGTTTACTTAGATTGTTTAAATGAGACTAAATTTGCAGTGAAATTAAATTAAGTAGAGACTTGAATATTTGTCAAAAATTTTGTAAGAAGTTGGAAGAGGCCTTTAAAAAATTAAAATTATATATTCCTTATTTAAAACATAAGATCATCCGTGTGTGGGATAGGTTAATTTAAAGTTATGTTGACGTCCGATGAAACTCTTAGTATTTGTATCAATAGATAAAGGTGTTTAGTTTTCTGAAAATGCATAAATATGAACTGAGATCAATTTTCAGTTTTATGTTGAAAGTGTTTTCCATTAAAATGTTTTGTGTAAATAGAGAAACTCATGAAATATTAAACTTGGGGGGAAAAATAAATTCGTGAATAAGTATTTCTTCTAAAGTGCAAAGTAGTGAGCAAAAAAATTGTCACTAGTTTTTTATTGTTCAAAGATAATTTTTTATGCCAAGGAACTCTTAAAGATGTATTTCATGGAGAACAAAATTCTATGAGTAGTTCACATATTCTTTCTTACTTTTGCTCAGAATGTTTGGAAGTTGTTCACAACTATGGAGCTGTTAATATAAATGAGTGTGGTATTAAGTTAGTCTGCTGTGAACTAGTGCTTATTTTTCCTAGAAATAAATACATTTATAATTTATTATTGTGTTGGCTTTTTATCTTATCCTCATTCTAACTGGTATTTTTTTTTTAATTTAGAGGATACCCCACTCTCAGTTGTCAACATTTCTGTGTTTTATCATAATGCCATATTTTTCAAATTGAAAAGGGATTGTTATATTTAAAGCACATTTCTTTTTCTTCTTTTTCTGTCATTGCAAAGAGACCCTAATCCTTATGCATCATATATCAAAATATTTAAATCGTTAATATTGTTCCCACGTGCTTTGAAGATACAAAATTGAAGTGAGCCAAAACACATATTGAATCTTGTAAATAAATTGATTTAGTATAAATGCATTTGGCACTAGGTACTGTCAAAGGCTTTATCTTTAACACTGAATTGAGATGACACTTCTATGGCCTTATTGTATCATGTTTCGTTTGTAGATCAGTTTCCATTAAATTCATTTGTTTTTAGAAGACAGGATCAATGGGAGGAATATTTAAATGCCTGGGAATATTTACTTACAATTTCATGTGTAAATTTTGTTGAAATTAGATGTAGATTAGATTGTGTTTGTTGTTTTCCGTTCTCAGCAGGGTTTAATTGGCCTGCAAGTTCAAATTTCATTGTTATGGCAATTTTAGAATAATTTTAGTAGGCACTTGATTTATGTGATGACTATGTTCTGTTTAAACTATAATGAATAAAGAGCACAACTCTAGGCATTCTTCAAAATCAATAGGCAAAAGATACATCAAAGCCTGGAAGAATAAATATTTTTAAAGACAAAACAGTTGTTATTTTTAATGAAAAATTGATTGTATTGTAAATAAAAATTGATGCATCTAGTAGTTCCCATCCACATTTTGTTTAATTTCTTGTCATTACTATTGCCCATTTTCCATTGGTTCCTGTTCATCTATGTATTGAAAAACTTAAATTAAAAGACATCCCATAAAAACATTTCTGGTAATTTAGAGAGCTCAGAATTTTTTTTCTTCGAGTTTGTGGAGGTCTTTTTCATTGAAACCATGTTTTGATTATTTCTCGATTTTTACTTTTTCACGTACTACGTAATACGTAGTAAAGAGAAAATATTGTAATACTGCAGCAAAGAGTGGCGATTTTTCATCAGAAAGCCCTTTTTATGGAGCTCTGATGTAAAAAAGTGGACAGACCTCGTTCCCTAATGAAGCAAATAACTTCTGCACCTCTGCACCTTCGAAAATTTGAGTAGCTTTCGCGTAATTTTGCTTGAAATGTATACAATTTCAAAAACATTTTCTCAAAAACGGCTTCAATTTAAAAGTCTAGTAGTGCAAAATACATTTAAAAAAGGGCCCAAGTTCCATTATCGTTGAACTCTGAATTTTCAAATGTTGCAAAAGTTACAAATAATGCAAGAAAGTATGCACCGTTGGAACTCCACTAGTTTGATCATGTATTCAGTTCTACTCGTTCCGTAAATTAAAAGCAATGTTATTGTACAAAGGATCTTTAAGTAAATTTGCACTTGGTGCCTTCAGTTTTCGAAGATATGAACTCGCGATTTTCTCAGTGTTGCGAGAAAATGGTAGATAAATATAAAATAAAGTATCGTACTTAAGTATACACTTAAAATATAGTAATTCAGGAATATTTGGCAATGCATTAGTCTAAAACCAAAGTTGTAAATTGAGCATTATCAAAAGTCCTTTTGGATTCATATTTCAATTTCTTCTAATATTCCGGCCCAATGCCTTGAAATTTGTTATACCAGATTTTAAATAAAAAGTAAAGTTTAAATGACCAAAGGGCATTTGTTGCCGTGTAAAATTTGAGCAAACCCTAAGTTTGATTTACTGCCACCTTCCGTGGTAAACTGCAAAAAAAACTATGGAACTAATGACCGCAACAGCTGACGCGTCTGGAAACGAAATAAAACGTAAATGTGAACGCGAATTTGTTGCAAAAGCTAATTTTCTTTGCTTACCTTCACCTGGAATTTGTCGCCCTCGAAAGATTACAGTCGTTTTGAGTGCCGTGTCTTCCACAATTATTTTAATATCGCGAGGAGCCCCCCCTCCCCTATTCAAAGATAGAAATATTATCTGCCAAACTACTTCCTATATACTTTTAAGATTCCGTGACTTCGGTGAACAAAATATTTTTTTCCGCTGTGCATTTGACCCACAGTTCAGTAGGTTTCGTAAGTAACAATGTATTTACTTTATGGGAAACTGGGAAAAATCGAGAGTTGCATTGCTCTGAAAAAGTCAGGGAATTTGCAGAATTGTTAAAAGTCGGAAATATTTGAGACAGGATTATAACTAATTATTCTTTAAATAATTAGTCCAGCCAAAAAAAAGTAACTCCATTTTTTGTTTTTGAGAATTTTTAAAAATTTGTACTTGACAAATGAGCTGAAAAATGAGTACCAAGCTTGTTTAATTTTTTTAAATAGTGGAAAATACTGTACAAATCTTATCACTGGGAAAAAGGAATGTTCCGGGGAAAGTCATGGAAATTTGTTCCAGGAAATGAGTGGCCATCCTGGTAACTTGATGCGCGAATTACGAGGACATGTATAATAGTACATTATGAAACGATATAATGATGAGTATTAATACAAGAGTGTGATATTACGATACGAGCGCGTATCGTAAACTTCACACGAGTGTATTAATACCCATTACATCAAGTTTCATACGGTACTTTTTCTATGATTTATGGTAACTTTTATAAGTTAAAACTTTTACATTCAATCGTTTCGTAGCAGTTGACACGCAGGATTCAACCAAGGCCACCTAGCGGTCAGCTACCCTACCTGCCGCAGGTGGCTTTGGTTTACCAGTCCTGCGAGAGATTACAAAAGAAGCGGCAATAATTCCGGGATCACCATTTTCGCTTTTTCTCTGGTGCCAACTCATCCTCTGATTCACTCATTTCAAACTAAAGAATTGGTCGGTTTTTAAGGACAAACACACGGCAGCAACATATAACAAGATAATTTGCGTTCCGATCTTAACGTCAGTCAAATGTTCCCTCTACCACTATCACTGCCCTAGTCAAATACGATCAATGTGAAATTACGATCCAATTTATTTTAAATTATATTCCACGTAAAAATTACTGATAATGAACGAAATTAAAACTGACAAACATAATATATTAAATG
Organism: Teleogryllus occipitalis; assembly: GCA_011170035.1. Taxonomy (NCBI): domain Eukaryota; kingdom Metazoa; phylum Arthropoda; class Insecta; order Orthoptera; family Gryllidae; genus Teleogryllus; species Teleogryllus occipitalis. The sequence continues at coordinate 772,453 of BLKR01000133.1, read as the reverse complement.
CAATTTTAATGTACACAATCGAACAAAACGTTTACTAGAACGATTCTCGATTATTAATGAGTCAATACTATGTTTGTAAACATCTTTGTGATTGGTCAAGAATCTATCATAATGAAATCTGTATCGTAGTGACTATCATTATGCAACGGGTTGCAAGCATCAAATGACGGAATTATACAACAGGAGTAGAAAAATGTGTTTTTGAAACCTCATTACTGCAAAAGGAAATTCCATTGTTAAAAGTTTTTACACTAGCCCATCGTTTGTCAGTTTCAATAGAAAGTTAAAGACGGATAAAATTTAATTTGCTGTTATATTCAGGAAGGAAAAATGCAAAGAAGATTCATGAAAAGATTGCACTGATATTGAATGACTCGTGTTCCTTTGAGGCCGTGAGACTTACGGCCAACGAATTCATGCGAGGCAGAACAAACTTTGAAAATGAGGTGTCGTGGGGAGCCAGACTTCGCTGCTGCACCAGAAAACGTTGACAATGTTAATGATAGTGTTCTGGCCGACTGGCCAGTAACAGTGGTGAGTTAGCAGAAGCCATAGGTATCTCAGTTAATCGAGAAAAATTAATTGTGCATGATGAATTGAAAACTTTGCGCAAGATTAGTGCCGCGTTTGCTTACTGATTAGATTAAACGAAATCCCATGCGAACATGTGCCAGCTGTTTGCATCTTCAGGAGGAACCCAACGGATTTTGCTAATAATGGAAATTTGGATTCATTACTTGCTGGAAAAGTAACAACACTAAAAATATAAACTAGCAAAAGAGAGCCGGTTTCGAAAACGGCAAAATGAGTGTTCCATTAGCTGGGAAGGTGAAGGAACCAAAGGACTAAAGAAGGCCTTAGACGGTCAATCATTTGATCAAAAAACTAGAGTCAATCGCTTGAATCAAGTATGATTGACCGTTTGGGAAGTTATTTGACGCGTGAGCCAAGCGTTGACGGAGACTGATAGAAAGTGTGAATGGCTCAAGTTGTTGAGGGTGTTTGGCCATGTATGCCAATTTTGATCAAGCAGGCACTCGTCAGCAACCATGGAGGACACATCACTCCCACAAAACGCGGAAATTGAAAATTTTAAAAATTCGCAAGAAAAGCAGTGTAATGCTTCTGGAAGTTAGGAGTGAGAGTTTATCATCCTGCTGATAGTTACTTAGGGATTTCCCCTCAATGTGAAGGAAAGTCTCAGATTAGAAGGAATCGCTTCACTCATATTTGTATCGTCCTTTATTTTGGGCCGTACCAACTTCATAACATCAAAACTCTGTTGGTCCATTCTAATGAAGTTCCTGTAGTCTTCTGGTTCTGTACCGCGAAGAACTTTGAGTAAATGTTCACAAGTTAAGTTTCTGATTTGATACCACTCCTTGAACCAACGTCTGTTCCTCTTTGTTTTTTCCGCTTGAGGACAACCAATGTCAAGGCAAGAAAGGCCAAATCTGTATTCGATATTTCACAACCCTCTTTCCGAGTCTGAAACTTAATTGAGTAAGACTTCTGATAAAAAGATGGAAGGGTTTATTGAAGCGCCTGTCAATCCAGTTGAATCTTTTGATCAAGCAGCGTGCTCGTCTAGGGCCTTCTTTAGTGTTGAATACTATTCAACGCTCTCGGACAGACTCAAACCAGCTATCGCGGCAAAATGTCCCAGAATGGCCAAAAAAGGTGTTGTTCCACAACCTAGTATAACGCACCAGTCCATTTTAAGGCCAGTAAAAAAAGAAAAACGAAATTCTCGTTCAACAGCATCCGTTTTCTCCCTATCCACCCGATTTGATTTCTTCAGCTTATTTGTTCTCCAAACTCATTTGTTCCCGTCAGAACAAATATTTATATGTAATTACATCTTGGCGGTCGGGTATTCCGAGAACCGTGAAGAAAGTTACTTCAGGGGTGGAATTGAAAATGGAGAAACGTTGAGTCATGTGCGTAGAACTGTGAGGGGATTACGTCGAAATTTACAGTAAATCTAAGATTGTTTTCATATGGAACCAATTTCTTATTACATGGCGCTTCTCCCGAACTGTTGACGATAAGCCACAGAGATTGATCCCCGTATGCTTTGCTTACGGTTTAAAAATGATGCAGCACCTTTGGAAAGGAAAAGAATTTCATAAATAACTTTTTACGGTAAAATTGTTCATGCTTCCCCTGTTAAAGATGTTTGTGAAACACGTCTTGACGTCCAGGAATAAAACTTGGAAAGTAGTTATAGGCCGTCCCTTTTAACCCACGCATGACTAGATGTAGGCAATTAAATTTCTCTCTTCGGATATATTGAGAGATAAAAATATAAGTTATATTGAGAGAATCGGGTAACTTCGCATTTTTCTGGACGTATTGCAATAGTGTAACTAAATCTCCGTGGAAAGGATCAGTTTAACAGTTTATCAAATTACTCTTTCCCTCTTCTCAAGTTTCCTTATTTAAACCGCTTCATAGTGATACTTCTCTCACTTCGGTACATATTAAAGAAAATGTTTTGGTTAAAAGTAGCATTCTATTACAGAAATAGACGTGAGCGATCACCGTTGGCAGAGAACTGCTTGTTACTACCTTTTGAATTTTGATTTTTTTTAAGTGGAAACTAATATATTAATTCCTTAGTTGGACGGTTGTGCAGTAAAATGACTTAACCGGAATCGCTCGAGACAAAAAAAATTCCGGTTTAAGGTAGTTTTCGTTTAATGCAGAATTGTCCATTTTATGACACTTGGGATATTGCTATTTCCGTCCCAAAATTGGTAAAATGCTTGATTTTTTTAATTATTATAATACATTAATATACAATGTATTTAGAGAAGAAATGGAAAAACTCTCTCTCTCTCTCTCTCAGGTTAGAGTTTTATGTTGTTGTTTTTTTTCAACTATAGTTAATCTTATCGTGAAACTCAAAGACAGCCTGACTCCCTGCTTACTTACACTTTCAACGCACAATGCGTCACAGCCCAGGGTACTATGACTTTCTGATACCCTCGCATGGCCTTGAGAAATGCGTTTGGCCGTGGGGTTACGATTTTCAACGAGTGGCAGGGAGACACGTGAATAGAAGCCATGCCCGAAACCTTCCCACGGTGAGAGAGTCGGGAGGGAGAGAATTCTCCTATGGCCTACACCTTGAAGGACAAGCGGCCTCCAAGCGCGAATTCTATACTGACCACTGAAGACCCTCTCCTTCGCTGTGCGTCTGCCACGACCAAATCGCGTGTCACAGGGATAGAGAATATAAGACACGGATGCATTCATTCCATTAAGGATATATTGCGTCTCCCTGTCAATTATATTAAATTCACAGGAATTCCATTATAAAGTTTTTTTCTGCAGGGCATGAAAAACAGATGTTTCCGCGTCGGACAGATTCCGTTTTACGCTTGATTTGATTTCATTTTTTTGGCCAATAAACAATAAAGACTGTATATGACGTATGGGGGAGAAGATTCTAAAATGCCATATAACTACACGGCCGGAGTATTTTTCCGGTAAAACCAGGTTTCCGGCTTGTACAGTGATCGGTGGCCCGGCTTGATTGGTGGTTTTCTGATCACTTCCTGGCGAATCCAGAAGCAGCGCCTGATGCAATGGGCCACACTTACGAGGCCATCGTCCCTTCCCTTCCCCTTCCATCATTTCCCTCGATCAGAACAGTGGGAGCAAGAACGTTCTGTACCTTTCCTCTCAGAAAGCGAGTACCAAATCCCACTGTGGATTTACAGCTTAAATAGTCACGGTCTCGGATATAAAACTTTTGAAGGGTCTCAAATACTGAAAAGGATTTCTCTCTCTCTTTCCTTCTCTTTCTCTTTCCTTCTCTTTCTCTCTTTCCTTCTCTCTCTCTCTTTCCTTCTCTCTCTCTTTCCTTCTCTCTCTCTCTTTCCTTCTCTCTCTCTCTTTCCTTCTCTCTCTCTCTTTCCTTCTCTCTCTCTTTCCTTCTCTCTCTCTCTTTCCTTCTCTCTCTCTCTCTTTCCTTCTCTCTCTCTCTCTTTCCTTCTCTCTCTCTCTTTCCTTCTCTCTCTCTCTTTCCTTCTCTCTCTCTCTTTCCTTCTCTCACTCTCTCTTTCCTTCTCTCACTCTCTCTCTTTCCTTCTCTCACTCTCTCTCTTTCCTTCTCTCACTCTCTCTCTTCTCTCTTCTCTCTCTCTCTCTCTTTCCTTCTCTCTCTCTCTCTTTCCTTCTCTCTCTCTTTCCTTCTCTCTCTCTCTTTCCTTCTCTCTCTCTCTCTCTTCCTTCTCTCTCTCTCTCTCTCTCTTCTCTTCTTCTCTCTCTTTCCTCTCTCTCTCTCTCTTTCTCTTCTCTCTCTCTCTTTCCTTCTCTCTCTCTCTCTTTCCTTCTCTCTCTCTCTCTTTCCTTCTCTCTCTCTCTTTCCTTCTCTCTCTCTCTCTTTTTCCTTCTCTCTCTCTCTCTCTTTCCTTCTCTCTCTCTCTCTTTCCTTCTCTCTCTCTCTTTCCTTCTCTCTCTCTCTCTCTTTCCTTCTCTCTCTCTCTTTCCTTCTCTCTCTCTCTTTCCTTTTCTCTCTCTTGCTCTCCCTTTCCTTTTCTCTCTCTTGCTCTCTTTCCTTTTCTCTCTCTCTCTCCTCTCTCTGTGTCTTTTTTCTTTCTCTGCCTTCTTTCTCTCTCTCTTTCTTCAAAATGTCCATCCCTCCATCCCTAACCCACACTAAACATAAACTTTCTACAGCATTTTCCGGAAATGCTCCTGGCAGTTTGAAGCGTATCAATTTAATTTCTTCATGTGTTAAACCAACAATAAACAAACTTTAAATTATATCACACCTTCAGGTTTCAACCCAGAGATTGCATTTTTAATGCAAACTATTTTTCAATATTAGATCTTTAAATCATTTCACAATACCTTTTCCAAAATATTTATAGTTGTTGCATAATTTTGAGGTATACGGTGACAGTCTTACATTTAAGGTGTTTTGTGTAAGGTGTACCACTGGAGTTTTGAGTATTCAAGAACAAATTAATCTACAATTATTGTAGAGAGTTATAGTATAAAGAAAGAATATATTAATAAGTTGGATTTTTTGTGATACAGCTCATATTCGTTGTGTCTGTGCTTCCAATGTTTTATTATGTTTTTCAGAACAATTGTCAACTAGGTTTTTACATAACAATATGTGTACAATTTTCTCTTAGTCCCAATTAATCCTACAAAAAATTTGTTTGTCTTGTTGATTTTTATAACTTTCATTTTAAAAAGTGAATACAAGAATACTCAAATACAGTAAATGTCGATAGAGAAAAAATGCTAGGTAACAATCTGCTATATTTGAAAAGTCATTGTTATATTTCCTTTGTTAGATATCAATATAATTGGAATAGTAGTGTGTGTTTTATTTATTAAGTATTTATTTATTTATTTATTTATTCATTCACTTACGCCAATTGGCTTTGTACATTTAAATTTTCACAGTATGGTGTAATACATATTAGAGGTTTAGCACATGTATGGATGTATATGACATATATGGAAAATTATGAGTAAAAAAGAAATTTAATTTCACAGTCTTTGTCATCAAAACCTTGTATTGCATAAATTAATTGAGAGATTTACTAGTGATGATAATACACAAAGTAATTTGTTTCTGAAATCCTCTAAAGTTTAATATCAGTAAAATTAAATTCATTTTTAAATGTTAAATTGCAAACTAGATGAAAATCTGTCAAAGAAATTAACATATGATGCTATCAGATTAACAATATTAGCTATTATATTGTGTGGCCTGAAAACAACATAATTCTTGTTTTATCTTAAATTTGGAAGTGTCTTGAGGGGTTTAGTGTGTTTGGCAAAAATATCATTTCCATATTGTATCCTTACTTAGTATATGATTAATTGGTTGTTTTGATGTGAATTCTGTGTAGTAATTAGCTAATACTATAAAATTAATCGTTACCCTTTGAAATGTCTTCTACGAATATTACTTACAATGAATAACTTTTTTCAGATGTCCGCCGCAGTTTCTCTTCAAAATGCCTCTGGACCAAAGACTCCCACTGGCATCTCTCGCCACAAATCGGAGCGAGAGAGGAAAATCGGACACAGGCGTGTGGGAGTGGGAGGGGAAATTACGTACAAGAAGGTAAGACTTATTATCTTTTGTTATTGTCTTTTTTAACTAACTTTTTTGCTATGATGATATATAAATGCAGCAGTAATGATTGTTCTTGATTTTGTATTGTGTTTGCAAAAATTAAGGTATTGACTGAAGTTGCATCTACAATTTTATTTCTTATGGGTGTTTATGAAAAACAGTGAAAATTTATAATATTTTTATTTATTTAAGTAATTTACAGGCAACAGTATATACATCTGATATAGCCCGAATCAGCGCTTATATAATTATTATAATTATTATAATTATCATTGTATCTAACATATCACAATATTTCATATGATATTTATCCACAATCAGTAACATCGATGAATATCATCAATATGTAAATACATTTTGGTGTAATTTCTATTTTCTTGATGATATAGTTCAAATTTTATGCATTTTGGAGTACATGTCCTGCAGAAATATCTAATTAATAGTTATCTAACAATGTAAATATTTTAAACTGAGAGAGGTTGCATCGAAGGTTTTTGAGCGTGAACTTTATCATTTCATTTACAGTTTTGTTCAATTTTTTATTCAGAACCATTCTCCCTATTCTTTATGTAGAAATTGCATTGTTTGTCAAATCATTTCAGACTATCTGCGAATTCTGAAGATTTGATTTTATCTCGCATGTTACCTTAGCATGCCCTGATATGTTAGCTGTACAGTGAATAGGAGATCCTCTGGTGCCATGCCCTTGTGATGATTTTAATTTCATTTGACTCACTCCAAGGAGGCATGATAAAATTTCAGGAGAATTTACACACAAACCAATCAGAAATAAACAATACGATTCAGATGATGATGTTTTTCTTTTGGTCTGACAAGCTTGCTGCAAGGGTTTATATCAAAAATACAACTCCTCTTACAAATTTTAAAAGCAGAAGTTAATGTGTAAGAAGAAAAAAAAAAATTGTGAAATTGGTTCTGGAAATGTGCATCTCATATCTTGTTAATATGAAAAGTCATAGAAAATCATTTACAATTCACATTCATTGTATGTTTGTGGAGACGTTATGTTAATGGAGTGAAATATACTCATTGTTGAAACAACATTGGGCTTTGAGTAGTCTACAAAATTATATGATTTTAGGAATGAACAAATGTGTGATACATTTTCTAAATTTGAATTAACAAATTTAAATTTATACTCTATAATTGATATTAAAGATGTAAATTTCATTAATATACCAAATTATATAATTTCATGATGTTCTAACACCTCAAAGCTACATAACTGTGCAACAATACTGTATTTTGAGTCCTCTTCCTGTAGAACTTTGTTTGTAAGATGTAAGAGGTGACCTCTCGTGGGCTAATTTTCTGGATGTTTTGTGAAAATATTATAGGTGTTCCTACTTTTGCATTGCATCTTTCCTTCATTACTTCTGTTAATGGTGTTTGTGTTGATATTTCTATGATTATAGTTTCCATAAATGTGTGAATTGGATGGAGTTTTCTTCCAACCATTTTGCTGACTTTAAAACTTCAAATCATTACTTTCTCTTTGGTGACTGGCAAATGTTTAATGTTACAGATTCAAACATCACAAATTATGGGTTCTATACAGTTGGGTATTCAACACGCTGTTGGAGGCTTGGCTTCCAAACCTGAAAGAGATCTTCTTATGCAAGATTTTATGACAGTAGAGACAACAAATTTTCCCTCGGATGGCTCGAGCCACACACCTGCTCATCATTATTCAGAATTTCGTTTTCGTACCTATGCACCTATTGCATTTCGCTATTTTCGAGATCTATTTGGAATTCAACCAGATGACTTCTTGGTAAGTTCATTTTGATCTATATAAAGTATCTATATGTTTGAGTAATAAATGTGAAATCTTATGATGAATTCTCATTCTCAGGTAATAAATTTAACATTTTTTTGTTATTATTTTTAACATTATTTTTAACTTTATTTTTAACTTTTTCTCCCCCTTATCTTTTCCCCCTCCAGTCTTATTTGTTAATACTTTATCCATTCTAAATTACTGACGAGAATATGGGCTCACATTCTAGGTTTGTTAGGGATATTTGTAATCTCCGTTGGTCTAAGACATGTTAGAGGTGTATTTATGTAGGAAGCTCCAATGCTTTTTTCAGTATTGAGGCCAAAAAATAATTATGTGGATGCAGTAAGGGAATAGTTTGTAAATAATTCATATTGATTTTTTTCTTCTACTTCTTCTGCTTCTTCTTCTGCTTTTTCTTCTTTTTCTTTTTCTTCTCTTTTTTTAAATTTTAAAAATAGCGTTTAAAATCATATGTAGCTGTCGTTCAGCAGGTTATTTTTCAATAATGCTTGTAATAAACAGTTCTTGTATGGGAATAATGTACTAATGTACAAAAAGGACATTCACATGTCTGAAAGAAATGTAATAGTAGCTTTGTTGAATGCACAGGGGTTGCTGATATAATTCTGATAAATGCTTAAGCTTTTTCACAAAAATAATAAAGAAGGTAATTGCAGTTAATTTAGTTAAAGTATCAGTTTTTAATTTCATTCTCAGAAAAACTATAAGCTTACCCACAATGGTATTAATCATTATTATCGGTGCAACATTAGCACTTATATTTATGAGAATATACAAAAATGTGGTATTTACAATTGTTGCTGTGGAACATGTAATTTATCAGTCAGTAATATTTTGTCAGTGTTAAGGCTGGTATGATTTAAATTATGTAATTTCAATCAAATGATTATTTATAAAAATTCAGTGATTTAAATCAATATTATTTGTAATATTTGAAGGTATATTTGCATTTTAAATATTTGTAAAATAAAAATTACTCAGATAAAAAGATTTGAATCAATTTCAAAGTTGGTATAAAGAATATATTATATTTCTTATACACTTTTTCACATAATTAAACAATTTTGAGAAAATAAAATACAATGTAATATACAATAAAATTAAAAAACTTGTGAAACAAAAAAACAAAAAACAATTTGTAGTAGAGTTGTATACTAATAGATTTAGATGATCGATTAGTTTTTATCCAGCATTTAATTGTCTGTAGATAAAAACTGATTTAGCAGCAATACCGCCCTTAACACTCACTTAGCTAGTTTCAAGAAAAACATGTTTAAAGCTTCGACAGTGACCGTAATTCAAGATTTGTATTAATATGTTTGCTAAAACCACTTAAAATACATCTTAAAGATAATGAGTATTAATAAAAATGGAATTTTATTAATACTCATTTAAAGAAAAAAATTAATATTGTTAAAACTAATGAAAATAGTAGTTAATCTTACTAGTATTAATAATATTAACCTTTTGCTTTATGTTTATATTGTAAAATTCCGTTTTAAGTGGGAAGCATATTTCCCACTGATTGTTAAAGGTTTAATGGGAAAGTGTGCATGTAACAACTATTTACCCTATATATTTTGATAACAGGACAACTATTAAATAGAATTTAATATTTTAAAAAGTGTCTAACATTGTTGTACGTTTTCAATGAATTCATCAACCCCTCAAATATATAGTACCTGTATCTTTATTTTTTTAAATAAAATTAGAATACTTTAATGATAAATTTAAAAACTGATGTTTTAATAAACTTTCTTCTGCTATTAAAGTAATGAAGAATAAATAAATCACTTAACAATTTTAATTTAAAGTAAAAACATGAATATAATTTTAAAAAATCTTATTTAAATCAGAAGAATCTGAATTAAATAAAAAATCTGATTTTAATTTTTTTAAATATGACTTTTTAAATTTAAAAAAAAAATCATAATTTTATCCAGCCCTAGTAAGTGTACATTTTTTAAGCATTTAGTGCAGTTACTTTCAAATAATAATAATATAATAATAATTAATACGTTTGAACCTCTTGGTTCCAGATGTCAACCCCGTCCTGAATATACTTTTAGCCAGTCAATGTTCAGGCATGAAACAGTTTTAATTTTCTTTTCAAATCTTTGGTAATTGGAATTTGAGTTCATTGTGCTAAATGTTTTCTGCTTTATAGATCTCAATGTGTAGTGCACCTATGAGAGAATTATCAAATCCTGGTGCCAGTGGCAGTATTTTCTACCTCACAGAAGATGATGAATTCATCATTAAAACAGTGCAACATAAAGAAGGCGAATTCTTGCAGAAGTTGTTACCTGGATATTATATGGTATTTTGTTATCCTGGAAGATACTTAAGTACTTTCATATTTATAGATTTTTTTTTTAACATGTGCTTTTGAAATTATTTACAGAATCTAAACCAGAACCCCCGTACTTTATTACCAAAATTTTTTGGTCTCTACTGTTACCAATGCAATTCCAAAAATGTGAGGTTGGTAGTAATGAACAACTTACTACCTTCTACAGTACGTTTACACCAAAAGTATGATTTGAAAGGATCCACTTATAAAAGAAAGGTGTGTTCAGAAGCTTTCTCTTGATAATTTTGTTTTCTTTTCTTTCTCTTTATATTTAATTTAATGTATTTATGTAGAAAGTACTTCAGAAGTGTGTGTTTTATAAAATAACTCCTATCCAGGGGTAGAGTGCAGGGCCATGACAGCATATGCCCCAAGATCACCAAGAAACTGACAGAAAAGGAACAATTGAGATGAGGTCATAGGTCTAGAAGTTCTTTACAATCTGTTTTAAAAACCTTATTATGTTTACTTTTAATTAATAATATTTTTTCAAGTTGCCCAAAAAATAGTTCTGTTGTTAGAAAAGGCCATTCTTTTTTATCTACATAGTTTTCTCATAATTGAATCACTTCTGTTAAATCATTACAAATTTGTGAATTATTGAAAGAAAAATGGTCTCCAGAATGCTTTTAAAGAGGTTGGTTTTGCCTCTTGTAGACTGACTCCTTAAGAAAATAATACAATGTTTCAGTAACCTTGTCTTGGTGGTGTGCATTGAATAATTCTTTGCTTGTATATTTATAAACAATGATTATTACTGTGTCGATTTCTGGCCATTTTAACTTTCAAATTAGATTTCACCTAAAATTCTATTAATAAATTCTGAGAAAAGTATTTTACATAATCCGTATTGATTTTTTAAGAAAGTGTTTTAAGGTCTCCAGTAACAATATTCTGTACGCTGAATTAAATTCTTCTGTAGCAGTTGGCAGTATGGTAACATCATCTTATCTTTTACTTTGAGTTTAGATTTTAGAATCATTGTGTGAAGTCTGCCACCTTATGGACAAGCTGCCTAACTTCTGGAAGACTTGTAACACTGATTCCAAACTTTTTATTCAGCTCCACTACATGTGCTGTTCACTAATCACGTAAGGCATTTTCAACATTTTTTACTGTCTTCCCCATGTAAGATGAGAAAATTCAGCAGCATCTCAATTTTATGTGTTACTTTAATCTTATCCAAGAAATGCACAAGAGCACTTACTTTAGTTGGTCTGGAAGAATGTTTGCATCATGCACAATTATGTTCTGAGGAAAGGAAAGAAAACAAATATATTATTACAAAGGTAATTCTCTAGATACATTGATTTATGAATCTTCATAAAATCACATGAGTACATAATTCTTGTTGTTTGTCTTCATATTTCTTAACTATTTGAAGTTCTAATTCTTCACAATGTGCTTTTCCATCAGCTTGGCCTTTGTTGGGCTGAACACAAACTTTCTGATGTCAAACCCCCATTTGATGTAGGATTATAAAGGGTTATGTATTTTTAGGTACTCCTCTTATTGTTGTTAACTACAAGTACATTTGTTTAGCAAAATTATCTTCTAAAGTTGACCCACGTGCATCATTGTAAATTAAACTACTTCATTACAGTAAACAATTCTTTTTACTCCAATTCTGATTCTTTCAATATTGATATTTTTATGGTGCTGGCAACAAGTACCTTATTGAAATTATATTTCACATTATTTTTCTGTGCTTTCCAAGCAATGTTATGTGGTGTGTATTAGTTAAATTCCAATGTTGTATGGAGTATTGAGCAGAGCATGCAATTGCATTATATTTTATATGTTGCAGATTCCCAAGTGATTAATGTAATGCAACTCTATACAAATGTGTATTGTCCCATAATAGACCAGTACATATTTTGAACTTGTGTATTTGTTCGTGAGTACATGACATTTGATATTGCCAATATGGTAGCATACTTAATAGATCTTGTTGGAAAAACTTATTGGTACAGAATATAACTTTGAGGACAAATCATTTGATTACCTAAGAAGCTATTGTAGTAATATGTTCAACATGCAAATTTGTTTAATGAAATTATTTGAGAGGTTTATTCTGTGCAGGAGAAAATTAGGGCTTTTTGAAAACTGTTAATGTTTTCTACATTAGGTGTATGATTTTGTGTGTTTGGGACTGTTAGATTCCAAAACACACAAAGCATGAATTACTCAGCTCTTAATAGTGAATTAGGGAACCCATGTAATTGCTGGATTATATCTGTTGAAAAATAATGAAATATACTCTTCCAATCATATGTCTGTTGTTATGACCTAGTACATTTCAATAAAATTGAGTAAAGTATTACAATTTTGCAAAAATACATTATTAATGACTATCTTATAAATACAATTCTAATGCAACTAATAATGTTAACATTGCAGGTCACAGAATATTATGAGAGGGAAGTTAATGTTTGAATCGTAATACAAATAAAATAGTTATAAAGAATAGGCAAGTACACAAAAGAATTCGTGGTTGCTCACAAGATTTGGGCATATTGAGCTAAAATACAGTAGTAATAAAAATACATGTGTTCCCTTTAAAGGACAGCAAAACCTTTGGGCCCTTGTTAAAAACAACAACAAACTGACCTGACTACTAAAATGTTGGTAAAATTTCTGTGATAGTTTTCCTTACAAATTTCCATTTAAGTGGTAGATTGAAGAGCAAGTCTGATAGCCTGAGTCTCACCACTTAAGTTCAAGGTAATTAAAAAAAATATGTGCACAAATATTTTTGCAAAAAGAAGCAAGTGGCCTGACACTATCTATTAATATTGATTGGATTTTAAAGCTTCTTAGCAAGAAACGGTAAACTTCGATCTACTTGCGTTGACATTATGGTGTCTAATTAATTTGTTCTTTTTTGTGTCAATAAGGAATTGATGTTTTTGTTTCATTAGAAACTTTTTTTAATATTCTCTAAGATATTTCAAAGAGTGGAAAATTGTTGCATCCATTCTCTATATTGTAAATTCAAAATTTTGTGCTAACCACAGAATCTTCATTTTAATTTGGATATTTTTATCACTCGGTTTCTCTGCCTCTTTCTGTGCTTCAATATTTGTTTACTTGAGGTGAAGCAAAACGTACCCATTAAGCATGCTTAAGAACTGGTAAACTTAAGTAAATGTAGATGAGAAAATGTTTGTGCTCCTAGTTATTCAGTTCATAAATATAACAGTAAATAAAACAACATAAATGTTTAGACTGCTATTTAATTGAATAAAAATTTTTTCATCAAGCATCTAATGAATTCAGAGTGATTTTCTAGTGAAGTGAATGCATTAGACACATTTTATGAGATAGAAAGAAAAGAGAAAAATTTAATGTAAAATATTCATTATTTAATATATTTATTATGAATCTAATGCAAGCAATTAATAAGTTAAAGTATTTTGGTGCCTCATTAATCCTCAAGTAGGGAAAATTTTGTTTTGATGAATAAAGGGAATAACAGTTGAATTTTTACTGTATTGAAGTGTCTTACATAAGAGTTACTTTCATATTTGTCATAAAAATTTTGCCTTTGTGTATGTATTCACTGCACAGAATATTGCTACACCATCCTTTTATACCTGCTTCTTAGATAGTTTTCTTTCCAGCTGTTTCGTTTATTCAAATGGCCTTATGTGATTTGTGAACAGTGTCAAATCCCTTCCTTTTTTGTAATTTCAATATACTTTTGCTACAAAATAACTGATCTCTTTTCTTATGGAAACTGAGCTTCATGATTCATAGCTACCTGTTGTTAGATATTTATGAATTGTTTCCAGTGTATTGTAATTTTGTTGTGATTGTATGCGGATCCAATTAACTACTTCAGTATCAAGGTTATTTAATAGAATTTCATGGAATAATATTGGATATGTTGGCCTCTGGTGTATGCTAAATGGGATTATTTGTAACATCAACTTTGTTGAGCTTTCGAAATTGATCTTGTTATATTTTAGTTAAATTCCAAATATTTTTCTGTTTATTTGATTTTTACCTCCAAAACTGCTTAAGACAAAAGTTAATGTTCATGAATTTCAAATCTGCCGGAAATGGCATTATAGAATGATTTTCCTAAGGATGAGCCAAAGTGACAGTTCGTGAAAACAAGTGAACATCACGTGTATTTCAGAGAAGTATCCCTTCGCTGCGACAGCTGTTCAGTCACGCCCCTTCGTTAACTGCTAATGACTCCTGTGAAAACATCCCTACGAAGTCTAAGAGTTTCGCTGAGTTATATACATGTACATGAGTCCGGGAAATATTTAAATTTAATTACATATGTAGAAAATATCTTAACATGCTCTCACAATCAGTAAACGAAAACTGCCACGAATGTAAATAGAAAGAAAAATGATTTTAAGCTGGAAACACGTGCACCGGTACGCGTCTTGCATTCAAGTCTCGGTTTTAAAATAAACACAATATTTATCACACAAAAAGTAAATTCAATGTAATATATAAAGAAAAAAAGAATTTTTACAGGAGAGCACATTACACTGCACTTCCTAATATCAATTATTTCTCGCAGCGCACTATATTTTTGTCGGACAAGGACACCACAAAAGGAAGTGTCGAAGCTATTTAAAAGTTAGCCAACTGCAAACGAACGAATGCGAGAAAGGGAGTCTAATGGGCTCAAGGACACAACGACCACAGAACCTTCAGTTATGTTGACGGCACTAGCTGTCACTTTGGCTTATCCTTAGGAAAATCACTATATTATGACTGGAATTACCTTATAAAATAAAAGAAATACTATTTCATTGGATATAACATAGTTTGTGAATAAAAAGACAAAGTTGTGCAGAAAGGTAATACAATTTTGAAATTATTAATGCTGCTTTTATTATTTGCCCCCTACCAACATCTTCCACAATAATACTTGTAAGGTTTAGAGGAATAGTTGTTCCCTTTCTGCACATCTTACCATATTTTAGGTGTTCACCAACTTTTCTGTTGGTCTGATAGTGATTCTCTACCTTTATTAATTTTATCATAAGTACAATAAAGATCACTGCTTTTACACGGTAAAATTGAGTCGTAACTGGTGAAGTTTTCTATATATACATACAGTTAAAACATTGGCACTCTAATATGATTCTTTATTATAATTAGTAAGTTTCAATGTATTTTCTGGATGTGTAGGCATCGAAGACAGAGAGACAGAAGAATTCACCAACATTCAAGGATCTTGATTTTATAGATCATCATCCTGAAGGAATAGGACTGGAGGCAGATACATACACTGCTCTTGTAAAAACTATTCAAAGAGATTGTAGGGTGAGTTATTTCATACAGCTAGTGAAGTTTATTTTGTGTACTGAATAAATATTTACATTTCATTCAGATAGAAGGAAAAGTGATTTGTTGTTAGTTATTGCTGGCATTATTTGTATAAATAAGATATATGTGTTGTGTTTAGTATGAACTATTGTGTGAATGCACATGAATTTCCCTGACCGAAATATTATTTTTGTTTCAAGGTTCTGGAAAGTTTCAAAATTATGGATTACAGTTTGCTAGTCGGTATTCACAATTTAGACCAAGCTGCTCGAGAAAAAGCGGTGAGTGTGGCCAAATTCAATTTGTTATATTTATGGTGATCGTGATACTGTAAAATTTGCTCAGTGAGGAACGCAAATAACGTGGAAATTGCTCTAATGTGAATATAAATGTTGGTCCCTGCAAACGTAAATTCCACTGTATTACGTTGGATGATGCAAAATCTTGTGTAATACAGAAAAAAAATACTGGTGCCTTTATTCCACATTGAGAAAGTTATACTGTACATATTTATGAATGATTTTAAAGAACTTGAATTAACATTTTTTTATGAATGTATGTGGAGGTTTGGAACAAGAGTTATAACATTTGATGAAAGTGAGGTTTCTGTCTGAAACTTTTATCTTCAAATTTTAAATTTTTCAACATTGAGTGGAATCATATTCATAATCAACTCCATATTCCATATTTAAGATTCCATTCCATCGTATTAGGTATACTGGTGACTTTATTTTATGCAAAATGATCTGAATCTTTTTGGATTCTCATGAAAATAATGCAATTTTCTTTTTAAATAAAATTAAACTTTCATATCTTGATATTAACTTTAATAATTAGTAAGCAATGGATTTTATTGTAAAAAGAAGCGAAATTATGTACAAATATATGTATTTTTTAAAATGTACATAAGAAAAAAAATAGAAAATATGATGCATAGGATTCCCAGTCAATCTGAATGCTGTTATTTTTTATGATTAATTTGAAACCAGACGTACAGATGATGATTTACTAACTTACAGATGAACTAACTAACTTACACATAGTCATACTTCATGAAATTTGATTTTTAAAAAATGCTAGGTACAATGTTTTGGAAATATGGAGTGGTTTGATGTAATTTCGAGTGAAATTGAATAATTTTTTAAATAAAAGTATAAACAAGTGTTTCTTCAAAAGGCATCCAATTCTTTCTTTAAATGTCTTCTTGAACTGAACACTTGAACAAACCTTCCTTAATAATATGGCTTAGGTCAGATTTTTAATAAAACGTCTGTAGTTTCAAAAATGACAAATATTAAAAACTTTTGCAAATATGTTCTCCATTTTCAGTATTGCAGGTAGAGATCTCTTGCATAATGCAATATATTTGTCAGTATTAAATCTTTTTAGTTGATTTATTGTCGCATCAACAGCTATGGTCATTAGCGACAATTAAATAATACATTGGGTTGTTTTAGTTACAGTAATAACAAATATGTTAACAAAAATTGACATGGTTTCTTAAATTGTTGACAATAGTTAATAACTATTATATATCAGTAAATATTTGAATCTTTTTGCAAAAATTAAGGATTGTTTTTGGTATTTAGGGGATTCCAAAATTAAGGTAAATGAGTCATCCTGCAGAATTTGTTGTTTAAGAGAGTTGTAATGAGGGCAGTGGTTAATTACATGGTTTAAATTAAGAAGAGTGGAGTTGTCACTGTGGTTACAGATGGGAGGATGGCTTTTGTTAAATAAGTGGATATGACTCAATTTGTAATGTCCAGTTCGGATTCTAGATATTGCTACTTGTTCTTTTCTATTTAATTCAGCACTTGTTTTTAAATTGAAGAAATTTCCTATTTGTTTATGGAGTTCACTAAATCTTTATTTATCTTTTTTTTCATTTAAATTTTTTTGAAAGATTAAGTTCTGGAGTTATTTGAGTCAATTTATGGTAATTTTGTCTTGTTTTTACACGAATATTAAGTATAAGCTTGCACGTATCGTGCTAGTTGCCTGACAGACGAGTGCATGTCACTCTGACTTACAAATCTGAAGGCAGGGGTTCAATTTCCAAGGTACCGGGAGGAAAATTTCTTTCTCTTTAAAGTTTTTCCATGAGGAGAATAAAGCATACTTAAAATGTGGCACAAGTCCAATTTTCATGGAAAGGGGCAGTCCATGAATTACGCGAGGCAATTTTGGAGATTTTTTGTCTCCCCCTCCCCCCTTGGTAGGATGTCATGAGATTTGGCTCGACCCTCTCCCCCCCTACTCATCTCATGCGAGATTTTTCAAAATGCATATTTTTAATGTAAATACGTTAATTTGTGATTGATTGCATTGGGATTTATTTAAAAAATATAATTTGCTTAATTATATTTATTTAAGACTAGATATGACTAGTATTTAGCAAATAATGGCTGAATTACAATGAATATTATTGCACTTCTAAAAATGCTTGGTCATTTTTCTTTAAAATTTCTGTAAAAAAACAGGTAATGAGATTTATCTCATTAATGATAAAAAGTTCAGTAATTTTTGTTAGATTCTTTTTCTCAGTATACTATGCTATTTATTGTAGCATTCACATAACCGCGATAAAAATTATTGTGCAAGATATAGCCATATTTTAGTATAGAAACTTGTTTTACCGAAATTGTCGCAGTTTTCTTGCAATTTAGTATTGTTTTTAGCGAAAAAAATTATTGTGTGATATTTGCCAAGACACCCCGCCTCTCCCCCACGTAAGATTAGGTGAGATTCACTTGACCCCCTGTTTCCCCTAAAGACCTTGGCTAATTTATGGATGGCCTCAAACTTGTGAACTTTTTAAAGTTGAATCTCATGCTCTTCTTTTGCTGAAGAGCGTGTTTCACAGGATGAGGAATCAGCATTTGCAGAATTTCAGTATTTGCAAAATTATAATATTACTAAATTTCTGTTACAAATAATACAAGAAAGTATGTGTTATTGTAGCACCACTAAATTAACTGAAGTAGTTTCAGAATGATTATTTTTCTGTGGGTAATTATTGCAAACCTGTATATTCATGCCAACAGGAAAGAAGATCCGCTAATGCCAAAGCTGTGGAAGGAGAGACAAGTGGTGGAGAAGCAGAGGAGGGTTCGTCTGCTAGTGCAGTTGATAACGAGCGTGACTTTGGTTCTCGTCCAGGCGGTTCTACTGCTCTCAATCGTTCTCGATCTATAAATCGACAGCGACTAGTAGCACATTCCACAGCAATGGAGAGTATTCAGGCTGAAAGTGAGCCAATTGATGAAGAGGAAGATGTACCGTGAGTTACTTTCTCATTTAAAATGTACAGGATGTGATCAAAATGGTCTTGAGGTTCCTCTCTTAAGTAGTTTGAGGTTATGCTGAGTGTCATTTGTCTGTGAGATGAATGTAATTCTTCTAGCAACTTTTGTCTGTAAAACTAAGTAAAAAATACATTTTGAACTGAACTACAAAAGCATTCATGAATAGTTCTTTGAACATTGATGTGAAATGCAATTATGGTTCATATATGCACCGATGCACCCACTTAGCTGAAAAATTCAAATTGCTGACTTCTTTTAATACAATTGAAATCGTGGTTTCTGTTGTGGGTGCAAACTTAAATTCAAGAAATGTCAGGTACATTTATGAAAGCTCGTGGGGGCTCTTGGCATTAATGGTTAGTGCATACACCTTGCATTGCTGGGGCCCAGCTTCAATCCCCTGCCAGTTCATGTAGAATTTTTTTTTGTGGTGGGCAAAGCTAGTTCTTGGCAGGTTTTATAGGGATTCTCCTGTTTCCTGTATTATTTTATATTTCTGGTATTGTTCACCCCATCATTATTGTTATTATCTATTCATTAGTTCGCTCATGGACATCTATATGCTTAATAGTTAAGGGTCCCTGACCCTAATTATTAAATATATTAAAGAAAGTTGTTAAAACCAAGAAAGGAATGGAAAAAGCAACAAGTTGCTTCTGATGAGATGGTTCAACTTCTGATCCTTTCTCTTTTAGACTTGTTTAGGGACTACACTACTAGTTATTTGTGGCTTTCATCCATCATTGAGTCTGTTGAATGCCAGTAATGAGTATGGCCATTCACATATCGCATTTGAATTTCACCTACTTCAAAATATATCTTTTCAGGAGAATTTTTTGAAACAGATAGCTGCCATAAACTACACTTTATTCACTTTATGGTATAATTTTCCTCATTGTTAAGAATTATTTTCATTAATGATCATGCAAATTGAAAGTTCAGGTTGATAAGTGTGTTCACATGAGCTGAAACAAAGAGAAAACTAGTATTAATTGCATTGTTTATTTGGGAGCTTCAGTGACACAATATTTTATATTGAATAAGATGTGGAATAAAAATTTCTATTTCCCTTTGCATGAGAAGCTGGGCCTGGTTGATTGATTTTGATCTCGGCCAAATTTCATCTCGCATTGGGTAGTGTGAATGTAGTGTGTACTGACTATTTACTTCAACCCTGAAGTAAGTAGTAAAAGCATTTAGTAAAAGTAGTACAAGGTTATTCATACAAAATTAAGTAGAGAGGAAATTCTGGGAAAATAAGTAAATACTTGTTGGAGAATGCTGTGAAATGAGTTCATACCCGTCTCGTGTTGAGACCTGCGAGGTATGTGTGTTGTGTGCTGTTTCATGTCAGATTTTCTGCACAAAAAACATTAATTTTTTTGATGAAACTGCTGGGAACGATACTCACCCTTTTTCAAAAGCAGTTTGTGAAAAATATTGAAAATCGCATTATAGCAATAAACAAGTTTCCAACTAGAGCGTGAAGGGCAGAAAGGAAACTGCATATTTGGGTTCTGTTTTTCACAAACCCACTTGCATTAAGAATAGCTGGATATGCAGTTTCCTTTTCAGACTTAATACTGAAAATCTGCATTTTGTTTAATTCCAAATTGGAATATTGAATATGTTTCACAATCTACATATATTATTGTTAGAAATAAATTATAAAATTTTATCTCTTCACCTCTTTACAATAATGAAGAAGACATTTTTTTTATTTCTTCTTTCTGCAATTATTGTTATCATAGGATTCATGTTTTTATATGCACATTCAAGCATTAATTCACAATTTCTTCTGTTCTGAACCAACTACAATCAGTGATTTTGTTAACAAAAACTCTCCTAAGTCTCTCACCACCACACTTCAAAATTTGCTGTATTATTTATGAAATTAAGAAAAGGCTCAATTTTATTCACATCATTTTAAGTACTATATGCTGGAGAAACAAGTTCTTACTACAAGAGAAAGTATTTACTTTAAGTTAATAATATTTACTCTTTAAGTTTATAGTATTTCCTCTAAGGTTATAACATTTTCTATAAGTTGATGGTATTTATTTACTATAAGTTGATAGTACTTCCATTTTATTCACTGAAACATAAGTATTTACATGACCCAGTAATCTGGAAGGAGAGCATTGTGTTGTAATTTGATGCTGTCCAGTAATTTGATGCTGTTCACCATATTTGGGTTAGAAAAGTATAGGTTGTAGGAAAGAAAGACTTGTAAAGAAGACTAGTGGGATTAATGGGTTTCTCAGGAAGGTGCTTATGTTCACACTGAATACAGTATGGTTTAACTTTCTTCTCTCCTTTTGACTGCTGTTGTTTGATAATGTTTTTAAAATGTTAGAGATTATTGTTTTCATTGCTCAAAAAAGTAGAGAATAAATTAGGACATTTTTGATCACAACTTGTACATCGTCAGTTTAATATTGATTTCTTGTATAATCTATAGTGTTCAAATGCAAATCAAACATTTTATTGTGTTATCTAATAAATAATCTGTACTTTTCATTAAAGTTACTGTGAATTTTCATGGAGGAATTTTTTTATAGGCCGGGTGGTATTCCTGCTAGAAACTCACGTGGAGAGCGCCTTTTGCTTTTCATTGGTATTATTGATATTCTCCAAAGTTATCGACTGAAAAAGAAGCTTGAACATACATGGAAGGCCATGATTCATGATGGAGTAAGTTATTTGTCTTTTCGTTTGCATCTGAAGTTACGTAACATTGAACATTGTGTAGTCACTAAAGAAATTTTTGATTGTGGTAGTTAGATTTAATTGAAAGATATCTTGAACTATTTTACTTTCTTTAAAGACTTCAGCTGTCTTCCTTCCATGATCCAGTCAGTTTTATCCATGTATTAAACTAATACCAATTACCATATTTACCCAAATGTAAAAAGAGTTTGTTTTGTTTTGTTGTTGTTTTTTTCTTCTTTTTTTTTTTTTTTCTTTCTTTTTTTTCTTCTAAATAAATTAATTAAATTTTATAAGAATGTGGGATCGTCTTATATTCACAGATTAGGCCCAGTTGGTTGGGATCAATTTTTACCCTGCCTTTCCTCTTCAAATGATTTGAATGTTGATCTAACAATAACCTGCAAGGTGATAAAAACTATAGCATATCTATAATATCTAATGTTATTCATGGATGTATCTTGGCATCTGCCATGGATTTGCTGGGCCACTATTTGCTGTTTGGGTCAACAGGCCAGTAAAGAGGCAATATTAATCAAATGGTATTGTTTGTAGTAAGTGAAATGCAGCTTAAAAACGAATAAAAATGTTGCTGGGATTTTTGCTGCTCTCCTATGCTACCTGTGAAACAGAACAAGGAGTTCCCTGTTTGCAGGTCACAACTTAATCACACAAACATTAAACAAATTTCAAGTTGATGATTGTTAAAGAAGCAGAGGCTGTCAATAAGCGCACCAAAACAAAACCTGGTAACAGAGAAGAGAATGTTCTTAGGTTGTGTCAGATGAAAGACAAACACTTTCAGGGGGACCTAGATAGTCAGAGGATGACCTGATATAGGGAGGAGTGCCAGAAAGAAAGAAAACAAACAAACAAACAAACATGCAAGATGAAAATGAAGTTGCTAGTGACACAAATGATGGTGATAATAATGATGATGATGATGATAAGGAACAAGAAAATAGTGATACCTCAGACAAAATTATTTAACCTAATCAAAAAGACAATTTTGAAGACAATAAGTCGATTTGGGATTTTATTTTGTTTGAATAATATGAATTAGTTAAAAATGAAAAAAATGATCACGCCTCTTCAAAAGTAGGGGATCATACATTCAGTCACCATGTATCCGGGTAAATATGGTATATGAGAATTAGTAATTTTTGATAGGAGTTATCTGTACTATGACATAAAGAGTTTTATTTTCATTCTTGTCTCCAAAATTTCATACTTAGTCATTGCATGTGATTTCATTCTTGTGTGTTCATGGATTTAAATTAACTACTACTTGTAGAAGGTTCTTGAGATTAAGTCATGAAGGGGGCTAAAAATATGTTTAATGGTGTGTCATAGCTGTTAGGAGCCTTCTTCAATACCACACATCACAAATGGCATTGTCAAGCCTGTAGAAGGCTTCATAAAGAGCCAAAATATCAGCATTAAACTGGGGTTTAGTTTCTCATTTTTAAAAAGAGATCTTAACTCTAGAACTTCAGTGTTGTTAAGGGACAACAAACAATTTCTAAACCCGTAATTTTTTTCACTTACATTTATTCGTTCCAGTAAACCCTTTTTTTTGGAGAAGGCTATGAGTATTTAGAGTACCTATTATATGTTGCTCTTACTGAGAGATCCTTAACATATGTATTTTAACAAAGTTCTGGGGAACCAAAAAGTTAACTACAGTGAAACTTCATCTACATGTTTTTCAGAGGACTGAAGAGGAAAATGTATAAGTGAAAAAATTGCTTAACTGAAAACAAGGCCTGTGGGCCAGGCAGTCTGTAATAAACAAGTTACGGATCACGCATGCCATCTTTCCTTCATGTTCCTTGTCCTTTTCTCACCCTTTTATTGAGACACACTTATAGTGACATGCACTACATTACCACACATGGCTGGACATCAGTTGGGAGCTTAGAACTTGCCCCAACTGGGGGCAGTGTCCTGCTGTTGAGAGTTCTGGTTGGGGAAAACCCAAAGAGCTAACGTGCAAGTCATAATCATAACATGCAGCAGGGGAAGCTCACTGCTACCTCCTTCGATAAAATCATGCACCACACTTATGGGACTAATGATCATAGCAGTTGATGGGCAACATGAAATAATCAATCAAATTGATTCAAATGTTCAAAATGAGTTTATAGGCCTTGTGGACCAACAAAACTAAACAACCTTAACACTAAACACTACAGAGATTTCTTATGTTCCTCTAAGATAAAGTAATCATTCTCACTTAGTGTTAACTTATGTTATTATTATATGAATAGCGCCTGAAAAGGACTTTTATTATGGGCATATAAGCATGAAAAACATATAAATGTAAAATAAATATATATGAAATAATTTACCTTAGGATATAGGAATTTTGCTGGGAAACATGTCAGTGCAAACTGTATAAATGAAGTTTCACTGTAAATCATTTAAATGAGATGAATAGGGGACACAGAAATGAAGCCATCTCTCCTCTTTTATTCTCTCTGAAACATATTCCTCAGAAGGTGGAACAGTGGTGATAGATATTTCTGCTGATAACTTTCTTCTCATACCAATTATCATGAAGTCAGTTTTCATAATCTCACTTTTTTCATTCTTGTTAGTCCATTTGTATAGCGTATTCCATAGTGTTGACCATAATTTTTGACAAGTAAGCCTTCAATCAGGTATTCACAACAATTTCCACTGTCTTTGGGAGTGGCATTCTGTGTGAGAGAATGTCACAAAAAATTAAATTTTAATTTTTGCGTTTATATTTCTTAGCTGGTATGTTGAATTAGATTCTATTAGATTTTTAAGTTTGATATTGACTATACTACATCATAGTATTCATAAAAAATCATCATCATCTTCTTCTTCTTTTTATATTTTAAATTTTTTATTTTAGGATAAGGGTTATAATAAAACTAAAAATGTGTTTTTTTTGTTTTGTTTTGTTTTGTTTTTTTGTTTTTTGTTTTTTTAATTTCTGATGTGAGACTTAAGCAAAGTACATCAAACAAAATTAATTCCTTTTAGTACTTACCTTTAATTTGATATCTCTGTAAATAATAATTATTTTCAGAATGAGAAGTGATTCAAAAGTAAAACATTTTTAAAATTATTTTCATTAGGATACAGTATCAGTCCACCGGCCAGGATTCTATGCCCAGCGCTTCCAAGATTTCATGTCAAAGACTGTTTTCAAAAAGATTCCCTCACGTAAGTTGAAGAGCTGTTTCTCTCTCTCTTTTTTTCTTTCTTCTTGTTTCTCTATCTTGTCCTATTTCTTCACAGTCTTGTGCATGGACAAGAAGTCTAAAAAATTTGTTTTCAATTTCAAATATATTTGCAGTGCTGTTCATTGTCAGTAATATTCTGTGATGAAAATCAACTATAATGCTGCAATGACTGATATTCTGTGATGACGTGAAATGCGTAGTAGGCAATAATTACATATAATAAAAGAATTATTTTGAAGTAAATTAGAATTGGAGCATTGTTTGCTATTGCAAAAATGTTTCCAGAAAAGAAAATAATCTAATTATGATAAATGTCCGTTCTGTGTTTTTGTTTTTAAAGATGAATATATGTGTGAATTTGTTGCATTGGCTCCTGTTTTTCTCATATTTTAAACTGCACAGGAAATGTAGGAATGCTTGTTCGAGAATCCAGTGCAGCTTAGTGCTACTTATTATTGAGGTTTTGGTCAACAGTTTTTCTGATATGTACTGTTCTCATCAAACATTTTATCTATTCAGTGAAGTTTTTCCAAGTAAGTTAGTGAGTTACGACATTCTGAAAGAATACAGAATGTTAAAAGTACAATTGCTTTAATTCCTTTCATTAAGAACATGCTAGTTTATTCAGTGATTAATTCAATTACTCGTTCTTCACTTCTTGTGAAATATAGAGTTCCAGTACTCACAATTCTCAGCACAATAAGTTTATTTCTGGAATGTGTGTTTCAGAACTTGCTTTTACTTGTAAATTTATTTGATCTTATTAAACTTTCTGTATGTGGTTTCCTTGAACTAATATTTTCCATTCTGTGATGGCATGAATAGAAAGAGGTAATAATTATTTTTTGGTAGTTAAAAAGTGATTGTATTAAAATAAAGCCATGGGCTTCTACAACCAAGGTCTTGCAATTCTCCAGGCCCATTTCAGCTCTGTATGAGGCCACAAGAGAATGGCTGAAATATTTGGCAAACCAGCCTATGACCCAGCAGCAGTCTAGATCAGTAGATGGTGTTAAAAGTATGATATGAATAAAAACCATAATAAAGTGACAAATATCAGAAATACTCTTGATCATGGCCACTCTTGCAGAAGTTCCTTTTCTAAATGCAGAACTAATTTTCTGAAGAGTTAGTATGCTTTTGGAATAGCACTTCTTGGGGCAAGTTCACTTGTAGTAAAGTTGTGGAGTAATTAGAAGTAACAATATTATAATGTTGAGTGTTGAAATTGAAGTAGAAATGTTTACCTACAAAATCAAAAGAAAGTATCTTTCTTACAAATTAATTACTGCGAGTGAACTTGCTCTTTTCAGCCATAGATTAATTTATGAACTTGATGAATTTTTATTTGATGTGATGTGTTGAAACATGACACACAATTGTTTTTTCTTGTGCCTTATATTGCTTGCAGGGCTTTTGAGAAGTGCAGTGAATCCATGCTTTTGTACTGAATTTTAAAAAATGTGGAGCATTAATACTGTGTTATAGAAATAAGTATTGTATGTTGTTTAACACATAAAATCATTTACTGTAGGTTACATACTGTAATATGGTTGTTTTTAATACTTAATTCATTGTTACAAAGAAAAATGTAGCAATAATTTGTCTTATAACAGCAATATATTATATATTTTTTAGTAGATTGGCTCGTGTTTTTATGCTTTGACTGCATTTTCTATATATTTGTGGGTGCACATAACATTTTATTTAAAATGTGCAAATTTTAAAAAGGTTTTAATATTCTCTTTTTTTTGTTTCATCATATCATTAAGTAGATGGGTAGTGTCGAAATATGTTGTATTTGTATTTTTTCTTTGTCTAGACAGGGGATATTTATATTCACGTATCATTGAATTATCTGCATTAATCCTGAGTTAATTATTTTCTTTTTTGAATAGAAATTACGCAGGATGCAATTAAGTTAAGCTTCGAGTTTATGTACTTTAGTTGGTGAAACTGGATCTTACATAACTGTCCAAGTTGATTGATACAATTCTGTGGAAATCTACTCTATAATTATTATTATGAATGTGGAGTTCTTACTTCTTAGGTCTATGTTAAGAATATCTCAGAAGCAATACCTACTTTTTTATTTGTCACAAGTTGTAGGAAAAAAAAGTATTCAAAATTTTTAATTTCAAAAATTAGAATGTCATTCTGGGTAGTTACTTGAAATGTCAGCTAGTTTGGTTTCATATTTATGTCCTGTGGTGCATAAGTGGAACATTTTAAGCTATGATTGTGTCAAGTTTCGATGTAGTTAACAAAAGTTTTCTGAGGTATTCGGTGCTGTATTAATGCTGCATAGTATGCTACACCATATACAAGTTAGGACCCACAAAAATATTTCTCTTTTTAACTTTTAAGGTCAATCAATGCTTCGACGCATACGTGGCAAAACTCCATGTAAGGATTTCTCTTTTCTCTTATCTCCTCTTTTCTAATCTTTATTCTTTCATGACTTGTGTTTATGGCTTGAAGATGCACGGGGTTGAATAGGTTGCTCTTTGCACTCTAATGGGACGCTGACCAAATATTCATGATAATATGATGATAAATACTTTTTGATGATTGACAATGCTTGTGTGATTCCCCAAACTGTGCCCCATTACCTCAGGCTTTTGAGAAGCTTATAATTCACTTACTTTTTAATTTTTCCTTGTCTTTGCACTTGTATAAGGACACGTGATGCCTCTTGCATTTGCTTCTCTGAACACGTAACAGGCACAAATCACATTACTTTGAGCGCCAACAATGATTCTCTGCTTACAGATTACTATTCAGATTCATTACTCATATACTTAAATTGCTGGCTATGAGCATGATGTTCAGTGGCAAATTAATGTTATGTTTGTACTTTTGTCAGTTTTTACTGTCTCATATAAACTCGTTAATGAAACTACTTTTTTTAAAAATTTAAGCTGCAGTGTTTATATTCCAAAATGGAAATTAATGAAGGCAATTTTGATAATGGTGTCTCCAAACATCAGGGTTGTTTCAGGAGAATATAGTGTTCATTATGAATGATAAAATTGAAATAAACAATGACTAAATTATAAATTGTATTACATTTATTAAGAGAATTCGACTATTCACTTCTGAGGAGTCCTTGTCAGTCTTTTGGACAATGTTATACATAAAAGTTGATTTGTAGCTTACGATTTTGATTTTTGATACTTGAATATGCTTTTAGTATTTTGTGCCACAGAATGGTTAAGTTTTGCTAACGTAAATATGTATTAAAATTTATGACTGAATTGTTCTATTGTTAATAGTACTTACAAAGAATGGACTAATAATTACAATAATGATGTTGACAATTATTATTATTACTATTATTATTATTATTATTATTATTTTCAAAATAATTTTATAAATAAAACATTGTTCGTATTTGTTTTTTGGGTTTTATTAAATTTGAGAACTTTATTTATTTATTTTACGTCAAAAACTGTTAAAAACTGTGAGTGACATGCTATGGGGTGAAGTGAATTCTGTGCATGTTTTCATAATTCTGTGATCCCTACCCTAAGCCATATACTACTTGAATTTTGAATATAGAAAGAAAGAATAGAAACTTAAAAGAATAATCTTTTGGAATAATAAAATCTTAATTAATCTTTAGTTTGAATATGTCCTCTTCTGTGCAAGTCCTTTGAGTAGCTATATTTTTTCTTAATGTGTGTAAATTAAGTGAACTTAATTTTCCTTTAAAATTTTTCCTTTGATAGTGATAAATTAAATTGTAGTGTACATATATTGAAGTTAAGAAAATGGTATCTTTAATTTCTTATTTAATTTAAAACAAATGTAATAATTTATGGAGATTTATTTGCTTCTTGAGTCCATGGAATAATAAAAATTACCTAAATTTCTCCTGAATGCCTTTGAAAATAATTGTTTCATTACCTACAAATATTTGTTGAAAATATTCGAAATACAAAATATTTAGTTTGTATATTAATTGTTCTACCAAGTACCGCACTTCTCAAACATTTTCAAGAAATATTTTAAGATGATTCTACAATACTGTTGAGCATGTTTTTTAAATTACTATTGACATAAATAAAAACATAAGATCGCTTTCTGTTCCTATATTTTTAGTGTGTTCAGTTTTACTTGCTCTTATTGAAGATATCCAAGTTGCACTGTTTTGACCTCATGAAAATAGTATTAACAACCATCATAAAAAACTGCCCTTCATGTTGTTATTGTTTATTGTTTTTATTATTGAAAGAAAATTCTAGCTCTTGTAAATTATAAGTATTTGTTTAATAATATTCCGATTTATTGCACAATCTGTTCAAAATTCTTCATAGTGGACATCCAAAAATTTAATTATTCTATTCTAAGCATGTGCTATTTAAAAACTAACATAAAAGCTTATTAACATGTTCTGCTAAAATTTTTTGCTGTTGGAGGCTTTTTTGCCAAGATTAAACTCCCTATTGAGTTCTGTTTGTGACAAAATTGTGCTCTTCAGAGGAATAGTTAAAATAACATTTGTGTATCCAAATAAAAATTGTTCCACTTTTTGTTGGAGCGGAAAATGCAAGGCCACTTAAGAAAGAAAAATGGAAAGATACACAGGTATTGTAAATCAAATTTGTCAATAGTGACAGTGAAGTTTGTATTTTGGTTTTGATCGACAAGCTCGTGGCATGGGTAACTCATGGTAAACTCATGTAAGGATCAGTTAAAAATACTGTTTTCAGTCACACCAAAGGAAAAAGAATAAAAAATGAAATAGAGATAAATGACCTCCTTCCCCACCCCCGCACTTATTTATGATTGTTTTATGAAAAGAAAGGTGTTTTGTTTTCTATACTTGTGATCAGATTAACATTTTCTGCAAAATTATAAGTGCTATATTGGTTCAGCCTTTTTGATAGATAGTACTGATGAATTAATTATATATTTTTTGTTAACTCTTTTTAATTTCTCTTCCTTAAAGTAGTGTTTCACATTAATTGTTTTATATTTGAATTTATCGTTCAAATATTACAGCATATTTGAGATCTTGTTATTAGGTATTAAAAAATCATGTTCAGTATCTTCTCATTTTGTAACAAGATTGGCCTCTCCTTCTTAACTCATTTCAACGTGTACATGTTCTCCCTTTTGCTCTTTTGATTGAAACTCTTTTCTGCTGTTCATGCTTTCCAAAAACTTTCTGAAGAATGTGATGATAACATAATAAATTTGGTAGTATTTACTGATCTTGTTTCATAAAACCTGATTGTCATAGAGTACAAAGTGAGATGAGAAATTCTTGTTCTGCATAGTATCTCGTGAAGATTTGAAGGAAGCTTATTGAAGGGTTTTCTTGGATCAGGTTTTTGTCTCTCTGTTCTTAGCTATTTTGCATACTTTGTTTTACTTTGTATTAGGCAAAGTGTTCTCTCCATTGTGATTTTGATTGGATTCCTACATCTATTGCAAAACTTTCAGTTCATGATATGATATTGTGTGTTTGTATATATATTACCACATTCTAGAGCCTACATTTGTAACAGGACCATATTAGATCATGGTAATTACAGTTTATGGTGTATTCAGAGAGTCACCATTATGAAATCATGTTATATAAACTATCTTGAATGCATGATCTTCAATATTTCAGCTCAACTTTTCTAACACAATTTCTTTCAATCCTCCTTTTATGTGTATAATTATTTCTTCTGCTTCCTCTATTATGTTGTCAGTTTGGTCTAACTTTTTCAGTTTTCTTCCTCTTTACTTTTATGGCTCTCTTCATCTCTTTTCACATTATTACTTTCTATCCTAACAAATTTTCTCACTCTTTCTTTGTGTGGCTCACTGCACATCTTTAGTTATTCATGTTTTTATCTTTCTCCAATTCTCCCTTTTTGTATTTTAACGTTTCTTTCCTGTTTCTTTGTAAGATACTCTTAATACCTTCTCTAGCCTCTCTTTTGTGTTCCTGTTGTCTTTTTTCTGATCATTTTAAATGGACTTTTGGTATGTGCTCAACTTGCTTGCCTTAGAACGCATGAGTATATGACTATGTCTTTGATATGCATGTGATTGCACAAAGTCTATTGCATAGTTGAGATTTCTCTGCTCACATTTTCTTGCTCATATTTGTAAATAACTTCTCTGTATACATTTTCTTCTTACACTACCCCTCATTAACTTGATTCATCACTTGATATTTGTTTATATGCACACTGTTTTTCTGTATTTACCTTCTTCAATGTTGTTTGATTCAATTTATTACAAAGTTCATGTATTCTCTTATTCAATTGCTAATGCTCATTCACAACTGTCAGGCAACTTCCAAGTTGTATTTCAATTGAATGCATGTTGTGTGTTTGCATATGCCATGCCCTCACCCACTCAGTCACTCGCAAATTTCTTATGGTCATTCGTCACACTCAGTCACCAAATCAGTCAGTCAATTGTTCAGTCAGTCCCCCATGTGATTAGCCATGTATTTGGTATTTCACTTGCACACACTTACATTCTTACACTCGTGCACTCTAACATTTTCTCACAATTTCTTACTTTCACACCCTTTCATGTTTACACTCTCTTACACACTCACTCGCACATTCTCCCCTCTCAGTTGTGATTGGCATTCTGTTTCCCTTGATCTTGAACTAATGCTGAGATGAATCCTTATTTGGCTTTTGAATTCCAAGTGTAACTTTTCTCCCCCCTAAATATCTCATAATAGTTTTCACTGTTTATGTTGTCAAATAAACACATTGTCATAAATAAACACTTGCTTTAACACTCGCATGCTTTCTTACTCTCACACATTCTTAAACTAACATACCCTCATAAACAGCCTAAAAGTGTGTATGTACACCCACACTCACACTCACTCACACACTCATGCTCATGCTCACGCTCACGCTCACGCTCACGCTCACACTCACACTCACACTCACACTCCCAAATGGGTAATACTGTTTTTGTATTTGATGTCTGAATTAAGCATTCTGTGTTTGTCTTGTTCATTCGATTTTTAATTTTTCTGTTTGCAGTTCATCAATTTTGTCTATTTTCTTGCTCATTTTTACTAAAAATTGCAACACCTCTAGTCTCTTACCATGATCTGTTCATGCTCCTTCATATTCAGAAATCTTAACTATTTCTGATGTGTTTGAAGTGTTTTGGTGAAATAATTTTTTTGTAAACATTGTCACTACAATCTAGATATTGAATTACTTTTCCACTCTGAGTTGTACATTTAATTGTACCACAAAATAACTTTAGGATTCCCTATTTCAGTATTCCAGATTCTTCTCTTGCTTTGTATTATAGTGTTAGTTATTGTTCTTCATATTTCTTTAATTCTTCATTTCTCATCCATACCTAAATTTTTCAATGGTTTGTGAGAAGGTAAACATTTTCTTTAAGCTTTCTGTCTTATGATTAAATTTTATTATCTTTATTTATTATGATTAAATATTATCTGGAGTTTCTACCAATTTTGTGAAGTTTGCTTCTTGAAAAGAGAATTTTGCTTTTCACGACATTAAATATCCTTATTTTCACAAAGTCACAAAATATAATTCAGTTTTGAAAAAAATGAGAATGAGCAATTTCTATGTTACATTCCTTCATTTTGAAATATTTGTTGTCTTTGAATTATAATTTGTCTGCATCTTTATTGCATTATCATCTAGGATATCCTCCTAGATATTTGAACTTTACTGCTGTTTGTTTCATTTTTATTTTCAAGTTGTATGAAAGAAAGGAAAATGTTATGACCTTGGTATTTGGTTTAACCATCAACTTGTTTGCAACTAAATTCTTATAATCCTTGTTATTGCGGTGAGTTGTATATTTGGTGTATAAAATTTCCTATTCAAATACATTTCAAAGAATTATGTGTAAATGGATATGTAACCAATGTTCTGTTCAATATATGCCTTATATCTATTAAATTCCTTGAAAAAAAAAACAAGCATTTATAGCTACTGCAGTATGAGATCCATCAATATACAATTCTTATCTGGATCTAAACATGAAATTAAATTTCTTGAAAATCAAACAGTAAAATATTCTTTAATGGAAATAATGTGAAAACTTTATCAGAAGTTGTAAAAAGTTTCTTGAACATGGATCTCTCTCTTCAATTCCAACAACTATTGGGCAGAGGCTGAATATTCTAAATTAGGTTTCTCAAACTGTGGTATGGATACCTCCAGGAATATGCGATAGGTTTGTTGTGGATATGTAAACATCCATGAGAAGATTTTTTCCCCCCAAGAAACAAGTATACTTTTGCTTCTGATCCAGTACCTGCAATGAGCTTGAAAAGAAAGACTAAAGCTTAATTTGGGGCCTGACATTTGTTTGAACCTTTCAACTAGAGAACTAGACATCAGAGCTCTGTGAAGTCATGCAGGCATACCTGACTCAATGAGAATTTTGATAATTCATGATCTCTGAACTCCACAATTCAGTCTTGGTTTTTTTATTTATGTGTAATTATGATTAATCAAATTGAGACTGAAATATACCCTCCAGTAATATTTGTGTAAACAAAATTCTGTGTTTTCTATATCAGTTAACAGGTACAGACTCCTTATTTATTTTTGGTCTGTACCGGATTATAAAGTTGAATTTTATTCATGTTTTGTAAATATTTACCATAAAAATTTAATTTTCTTCAATATATTTCAAAATTGGTTAATAACTTTGTCAGGTAATATTTAAAACATGCCGTTTTGAAATTTCATCATCAGTGTACATTAAACTTTGTCAAATTTGAGGGATACTATCTTTACAGAGTTTGGGAACTTCTGTTAGATAAAAGCTTTTTGTAAAGTTTGTTTCCAATTAATTTTGGCCTGTGTTTCAAATCTTCAAAAATGTTTGCATTTATCACAGGGTTGTTTCTCATTCTTTCCTTGCGAGCCTACCCTTTCAAATGGATGTAATTTTTAAAGGATTATTCTGTAGCATATATGTGTCCAGACGTGATTGCAGCTTACTTTTTGCTTTTGAAGATGTTGGTCTTGTGTTTTTAAAAATATTGTGGGAAATTAAGTTAATTCATATTTAAGATTTTTAGAAGTTAAAATCTGTGTAGCGTGAATTTTTACCGATCCATAAAGGCGAGATGAATATGAACAAATTGGACAGTGTAAGTGGAGTTTTACCCACTTCAGTACCTAAACTTTTCTCATTTAGTAAGTATGAGCGTATGCAATTACCGAGAGTGAAACCTTTTGTGTGTGTCGTGTAGTAGTACCATTTTACAATTAATGTTTTGATGAAAAATCACCATTGTTAATTTGCTCTGTTCATTAAGCAGTGTCAAATATATTATCTTCCATTATTAATTTGGGAGAGATTGTTCTCAACAATTTTTTATATCAGTTGTAAAACTTGCCATTTATCTTTTCAATATCTGAAAGATTTATGGTAATTAACATTCAATATAATTAAGTATCTCATTTTGTTTCATTTTCTTTTTTTGCATTACATTTCAATCAAACTTTTCAATCATAGTATACAGTGTTCCCATTCTATTATATTTTCATCATACGTATGAATTAATGTCTGAAACTTCACTGGTCATCCTTTGTTAGGAAAGCAAAGCAAATAATTTGAGCATGTAAGAATTTTTGGTGATTTTTCTCCTCTAGATAATTTGGCATACTAACAGTGTTTTGTTAAGTAAAAAAGGCAGATTAACTTTCTTGCCCACCACTAATATTTTAGGGGGAGGGCATCCTTGGTTATTGGGAAATATAAGATGTTACATTGTACCCTAGAATATTATTTCTACCTGAAAAATTTTTTTGCAAAAATTGTTAATTTTTGTAATTATTTGTTTGAGTTGTTTTATAAGTAAAATTTGGAGTATTTAAAAAGGAACTTTTCACCAGTCATGTGTTATATGTTTCTGTTTATATGTTCACACATTTTAACTTGTCTTTCTAGAATTTAAGATGTTGTCTTCCTTCTTAAAGTCACCATCTTAAAAATGTTGATAAGTGAGATTCTTTACAAAAGAGAATAAAGTCGTGTGAAGTTGTGATAGCATGATAATGTTACCAGACATTTTTTCAGCATAAATGTTTCTTTTGTAGCAGAATATTTAGTATGGAATTTTTATGAAATTGAAATTTTTTATTTGTATTATCTGTTTTTAAATAAGAAATTATTTTTTTATCTTTGTTTCATAGTTTGATAAATGAATTTTCTATACATTTCTTAAGATGTAGAGTGTACGCTACAGTACATCACAGTGTTATTTTCAAATAAAGTGACTACAGTTGCTATGTCTGTGTGGTTGGGTATCATTGTAACTTGATGTTTGAATTTTTTTAGCATGATATTTGAATTTTTTGCTTTTACTCTACTTTTAATAAGATCTTAATACCTTTCATATACAATGAAACATTTTATGTTTCCTGGTATTAGTTATTTATAGACATTCACATTATTGAGAGCTTTCACAATGCAAACTTTTAGATAGCAAAAACACATTAAGAAAGACTTTCTTTTCTGTAAATGCTTCTCAAATATTCACTTGTGAGTTGCAGTTTTTGAGCTTGCTGCATAATTTTCAATGGAAAGTAGGGTAAAATCTATTCTTTAATCACTGATAGTCAGATCAGGTGTCATTTGCTAAAAAGTGTCTGGGATAGGGAATAATTTGAATGCTATGTGAAACAGAAAGAGCATTATTTTCATTCATTATAATCTAACAGATTGTGATAATGACAAAGTGTAATTTTGAGACACATTTAAAATTATTTTTTGATTGTCGAATTCACAGTGCTCACTCTAATGGGGAGAAAGTGCTTTGTGTTTTTTAGAAAACTTCTTCCTAATTTTTGGTTTGTACAAATGGATCAGAGTTTACTAATAAGGATCCTGTGTTAGACAGAAGGCAGTTACAGCACCAGTTATTTTGCAGCCTAAATTATTAAAACTTAAATCCTAATATGTGATATCACAATTCCTTTGAGTTCCATTGTTTGTGTTATCAAAGCATAAATAATCAAAATAATAGATGTTAATTAATTTTCCTTTTAAATAAATTAATTCAAAGTACTGTGTATAGTTATTTTTCCTCTGTGAAATGAGTGCAGCTGTGTATTAAAAAGTTTAAAGTAAACTGTTTGGTGCTCTTGTGTAGAATAGAATTGTGATTCACATAACAAATCAGCTTAAATAGAAAGAAAAAAAAAGATTTAAAAATAATCTTGTATGTGAGTGTAACAAATGGATGATTTATTGGTTAAATTCCTTTCTTTCTAGTTTTTTTTTGCTGTAAATGAATTAAATATTTGAAAATGTAAATAAGATTAAGGAACTAATAATTTTCAATTTTATCTAGTTTGATAATTGAAAACCTCGAATAAAACAATTTTTTTTTAATTGAACTATTTTTTTCTGTATGTAC
The DNA here is from genome assembly GCA_011170035.1 of Teleogryllus occipitalis. Classification (NCBI taxonomy): domain Eukaryota; kingdom Metazoa; phylum Arthropoda; class Insecta; order Orthoptera; family Gryllidae; genus Teleogryllus; species Teleogryllus occipitalis. Next base: position 736,232 of record BLKR01000133.1, on the reverse strand, counting down.
ACACACGACAGGGTGGTCTTTATTTTGGCAAAGTCAGAAATTTTTTGATCTCTTCCTTTCATTACATTTCAAATGTGAAAACAATTAAGGTTACATATATTCAAAACAATTAAACAGCTCACAATACTTTTTGTTGCAACAGAACAATTTATTGCGATTATTAATAAGAAGGAGAATATTGATAATGAATTAAGTTATATAAACATGTGGTGATTGGTTGAAATAAGTGGTAGGAGTTATTTATAATCAGGATTTGTGATAGTTTTTTGTGAAAAGTATGTAACCAAGAAACTTGATATGCCATACTCACACAAAATCACCAGCTTCTTTCTTTTATTTATTTATTTATTTATTTTTCTTTTGTGCATTGTATTGATCTTGTTTCCCAATCATTTTGTTATAACTTTCATTGTTATTACAAAATAAATCAAAGTATATTATTTTTTGTGTTTATACATACCCAATTTTAAATGATAAGATTTTGTGAGAAAAAATCTCATTTGGTAATATGATTTTATTTTCAATTTTTTGAAATTGTCTTCTTAATTTGTCCGTGAAAATTATTAATTGTCGTTGTTTTCTCCTTTTTTTAATCAAAGAAGGAATAACAAGTTTTTTTTTGTGAACTCACTCCTCTACCGAGAGATATTCAGATATCCTTATTTCCTTCTATATTTAATTTTTTCATCACTCTCATCTTTCCTCTCTTTCTCTCTCCCTCTCTCTCTCTTTCTCTTTCTTTCTCTCTTTCTCTCTCTCTTTCTCTCTTTCTCTCTTTCTCTCTCTCTCTCTCTCTCTCTCTCTCTCTCTATTTCTCTCTCTCTTTCTCTCTCTCTTTCTCTCTCTCTTTCTCTCTCTCTTTCTCTCTCTCTTTCTCTCTCTCTCTCTCTCTCTCTCTCTCTCTCTCTCTCTTTCTCTCTCTCTTCTCTCTCTCTCTCTCTCTCTCTCTCTCTCTCTCTTCGAATTTGAATACTGATGGGGAGATCAAACTATTTCAAACTTCCCCAAAATAACCTCTAATTACTTGCTCTTGATTACACATCAGACAAAATATGTACTTTTCACATGTGTTTGCAACTTTGTTCAAAAACCAAAAGATAAATTTACAATCCTGATTAATAATTTTAAGTAATTGTGTTATATTACTAGTAATCTTTACTATTGTTTTATGAAATTATATCTATTCCTTCAGCAATTGTGAAGAAATAATTAATGTAATATTCTTAAGGCATCTTCACCTTTCATTTGATACAGTTAGCAAAATTGTTAAACTAAAAGTTTTACAATGTTAGTCCTAATTTAAATGATATCTAGAAGAATGTACTTGATGATTTTTTTTACATGTTTATGTTTACATTTTATACCTCTAAAGTTGAGAATAAAACCACTGAGGTAGCAAGAATGAAGATTTCTCTTTTCTCTTAATAATTTTTCAATAATAACAAGTAACTATTTAAATACTTCAAAAATTTGCCGTATATCTTTACAAGAAATGAATGTAATGTGAATCACTTTTCTGTTCCGATTGAAGAAATGTGTAGATCAATGTGGTGGGGAAGATAGAATTTATATAATTCTTGTAGGATGTTATTTGGTTTTAAATTTAATGTCTGTTTAAATTAATGTGCAGTTATTGTTGTAATTAAGATATGAACATGTGTTTTAGTGGAAAAGGAGACATTTTTTTCAGGAAGAATTATTATTTCTGAAATATGTGGTGTCAACCTCGTCTGTAATTTCACCCTCAATGAGTGTTATCACCTTTGTATGTGGTGTTGGATTTGTGTAGATAGAGAAATTACTCCTCTGTATATTTCCATAAATCCTCATGTACATTTGCATATGCTGCAACATCTTAATTGTTTGTCTTTTATGGGTGGATGGAGTTCCCCTTTTTTGAAAGGCTATATAAAAGTATGTAGTTGTGCTCCTGTAGTGTGTTTTATGGGTAGATTTTTTTATTTCCTCCCTCTAAAATTAAATATTATTTTGAAAAATTGGCTAATGGTGACTATATTAGAATTATTACAATTTTAAAACTCAATTGGAAGTTTTAATCAATTGGGTAGATGTTAAATGTATGACTTTCATCAACGTAAATTGATTAGTTGCTTCAATATTTTTCATACACAAGTGTTTATAATGCACCTGTATCTTTATCAAATTCTATAGTCTTTTTAGGAACAATAATATTCTGAACTTCTTTTGTTTTTCATTATTCTGAGCATTAGCTTCATGTCATTTGCTAGAATCTTTGATTGTGTGTAGTTGATATATTGTATGTACCATCCAACATTAGTATTAATTTCATGGCTTACAAAGAAATTAAATTTTTTCTCATAAGAAATGCTACTTTGTATCATTTGTTTTCTCTCTTTGGAATATAAGTTACAAATTTACTCTGCACCATCTGCCAATTTTGGTATCAGAGTATTTTGTATGCATTCTTTTAGTGGTTTGAAGGTCAATGTTCAGTTGTTCGGTTTGAGGCAATTTCATGCTTTGAGGATGTGTTTTGGACATATCAGTGTGTGTTGTCTGTTCAGAACCTGAAGTACTGAATGTTACCTCCAAATTTTTATTCAAGCTTTGGGCAGTTATGGAAGTATTGTCTCTTCACAGGTTTTATTGATGTTTTTGGAGTAACATAGCTTGAATGTTAGTATCATATATTTAGATATTCATCATGTTTAAGTGATACTTCCGTACTTTCCCTTTCAACAATACAGAGATATGATTTTGGCTCTATCTGATTCGTTGCGAAATGAGCTGAGGTATCATCCTTATTATCAGTCTTGAGAAAAATTGTGTATATATTTGTTATTTTTTTAATTCAGTTGTAATTCTTGAAGGGACCCATTTTAAAAAATTTTATGGTGAAACTGTTCATTGTAAGGATTTCTTCTTTGTCTTACTCTGCTATAGATTTGAACCCTAAATTCTTAAGAAGGATCATCATGTATTTAATTATAAATTCGTAGTCGCTTAATTCTGGACTTAAATGTAATTAAAGGATAATTTTAATATAAGCAAGATAAATGATTTGTAGTGAGCTATGTTACTACAAGAATATTACAGTTCATTAAATTCATCCAGTATGGACACATCTTGTCATCTTTCTATCTCTCTCTTTATTTTTTTGTACTGTCTTATTTTGTCTGTGTTTTTTCTCTGTGCCTGCCTGTGCTGCCCTCTGTCTATACAAACCACCATTTATGTTGGTTGGTTGGTTACGTTGGCTGCAGTGGATTTGCCAGAGATTAAAGGCAACCATCGGAAATTCAGAACACTGGTGACGAGCTACATAGGTAATGGCAAGTTCGCCAAGCTGACAACTGTCTCTGTTTCTTTTCCTGCTTGACTTCTTAGATATCTTTGTACTGTGGGGCTTATATGTATGTTAATTGTACCCAGCATGTTCTTGTATATGGAATTTCTGATAAATTAAGATTATGTTTCAAAGTAGAGCTCTATGTAAGGATGTATTTTATTGCAAAATATTCATTTTGACATCTGTTTATTATTTTTTATCATCGTTCAAGCAATCGCTCTGAATTCTTTCTAATTAGACTGCAAAAGTTTCAAAAAAGTGTTAGTATAAGAATTTGTAATAAACATTTGTCATACTAATTTCTCTCCAATTTACAGGATATACTTAAGACTTAAATCCCTTTTTGTTGAAGTGCTAGAAAAATGAAATTGGTGAATGTTGAAAAATTACTAATAAGACATTGATAAAAATCATTTAAAAGGGGATATGCCATTTATTTTGTTTTAGATTTTTGATATTCAATATATGGGGCAGATTTTATGTACAGAATCCTTAATACCTGAAATTGTTCTTGTTCATTACCAGAGAATAGTTAATGGTATTTTCAGATGACTGAGTCATAATCCTCATAATACTTTTTTTCATAAAATGAAAAATAATTTTTTTCATGAAATATTTAAAAAAAATTTCATAAATTGAAAAATACAGTGAGTGGTTTTAGCATAATATAGTGAATATAGTGATGAACACTTGCCAGCATTTTAATGGTTAGCATACCTATAAGTCCCACCTGCATCTTGTCTTGGTGGTCTTCAATTTTGTTCTAATTTTTCCTTCATGACTTTGTTTCATAATTTGTTTACTGTATTCTCTCAGTGAAGGAATGCAGCATGTATAGGGTAATTACATGTGTGTTTCTTTGCAGGAAAATTTTTTAAACATTTTTTTATAAGATTAGATCGTTTCAATATTTTGGTAATAGATATAGTCCGATTGTAGGTGTAGTTGAAAAAAGTTATTTTCACTTATTGTGCTTTATTTATTTTTTCAAAATTTAAATTTAGTTAAATAATAGTTAGATATTCCAAAACTAAGGGGGTGAAATATTTTTTAATTAAATTGCAAAAATAACTCTGGGAGGCCTACGAGTGGACTGTATTTTTAAAGTAACTGAATTTAATATCATGTTTGATTCAGTACTGTAAAAAGATTTGACATGAAAGAGATTTTAGAAGAGATACAGATTTGTTCTTCAGACATTTCACAAGAGACAGTTGTAAATAGCATGAATCCTAATTTATACTGGAAAAAGTCTATTGGATTTGCTTATTTCAGTTCCTTAAAATCTCTAAGAGAATCAGGAATATATACACAATATTTTGTGAGCATTCATAAGAACTTGCTATCAGCATTTGTGTGAACTGCATGTTCAATTTAGGGAAAACTACTCTCTCTTTTCATCCAAAAAGCTATTGCATCTTCAGACACATTGTAAATATTGCTCTATCTGAGGAGAAAATTATTTCTGATATGAGGCACTGTATACAGTGTGATGTGTTTTTCGCGTGCGATGTACTTGTCTTGTCATTTTAAACTCTCAATGTATCAGATTTCAATGAATAAATTTAATTACTTAACTAAATTACTTCAGTGCAAAGAATTTTGTGGTTGTACACAGTACTGAAGTTTCAAACTGCCTCAAACCTGACAAAATGTCTCCCAATTTCAATGTAAAGAAATAGCATTTGAATCCATCAAATGCATTGAAGCAAGTTTCATTGCAACATTAATTGATATTTTGCTCTTGAGATAAATAAACAACTTTTTGCTTTGAGGCATTGATAATAAAGGTATAAGTGTTAAGAACATAAAATCAGAGTGAGTTGCAGTTAGTTTATATTACAACCATTTTGGAGTGCGAGGGTTGCCTGTTGTAATACTTAACTACCAATAGAAGTTTGAATGCCTGAAACTTACTGGGAAGACTTGCAATTAAAATTTATGTAGTGGCAACAAATTCATAAGTTGAAGTTAACTGTTCTGTAATTCACTTGCACTGAGTAGAATTGTTCCGACTGTATGCTCACAAAATAAGAAATATGTTAAACACTCAATGACTCTTATAGAAAATTTTTTAGAATTACCTTTTTGACTTGTATAATTCAAATACTTTACAAAATGATGACTATTAATGTTAGGTGTTAAATTAGGGACCCGTTTAAAATTTCTGAAAATATTGGTATTAAGTGTGGGTGAAATCGTTGGGATGCCTGATTGTTGATTGGACTGCTTCCTTTCTTTTTTTTCTGAGCATGCTCTTCAATGGTTCTATAATTTCTTTACAGATTGCCTATTTTATCACAGTCCATTGATTTAAACATGCTTTGTACATCAGTTGTGATGTTTATTTTGTGGTTTCCTCTTTATTTTATTTGCTGTTAATTGCTAACAGGGAAACAGTGAAAGGGTTCTTGAGCTCTGTAACCATCGTGGTTTTTCATGAATTTGGTAAAGGTGGTGGAACAAACTACTTGCTTTAATATTTCTTCTTGTACATACATTTCTGCAGTTATTTGCCAGTATCATGATATCAGCCTAGTAGATTTAAGTGACCTAACCTACTTTCTTCCATTTTGCTTGTCCTTACCAATTTGGGAATTTATTGGTTGTGGTTTTCTGTATTTGCCCTTATTAACATAATGCTCTTACTGAATGAACTGTTTTGCATCGGTTGTACTCTTCTGATTAAAATTTGGTCTTGTCAGTGTTTTTTATTTCTTTTGTGACTTGCGTGTTTTTACTTACATGTTGTCTTGCATACTATATTCATTATTATTGATTTTACATATATTTCAATTACTAAATAATACACCAAAACCTATGTATAATGTATGACTGAATTCATTCTCACTCAAGAATCCATTACATACAATATGACATGATAAAATATAAGCAAGTTGTTTTTATTTTCTATTTCGTTATTATTTCTTACATTCAACAAATAATTTATGATAAATTCACATGAAGTAGAATGGTTGAAGATTTTATTCTCATCAGAAAACAAACAAGTTCTTCCTACATTCAATATTTAACATCTTTACAATTGACATCACTTGCAGGATTAAAACAATGATATAACAAACCTAATGTGTTGTTAAATGTTTAATTATGTTTTTTTATGTTTTGCATGAGCTTGCTTTTGTTCAAGATTTTTTTTAATGTGACACATGATTTGACATCCTTACACTCACAAAATCACTTGCCACTGTTAAAAATAGCCTGAAAATTGACCACTTCTTCCTCTTTTATTTTGTAGTTTTCATTTCTCAACCTGAAATTTTTTCTCAGAGTAGATAATACATTGTTATTGTTGTAAGTTCACAATGACTGTGCTCATGAATTTTATTAACGTGTGATTTTATTGGTCTGTTGTCTAAACATTTGAGAATAATCAGGTTGAGAAATCTGTGGTATATCGTAGTGTGGAATTGCAGCCACCACTTATTTTATCTAACTAATTTTGCTTTGATGGGTTGGTGTACAAAACTATTGGAATTCTTTATTTGTATTGATTTACATGTATTTTAACATTTTTGTGCTTAGTATGAGTCTTTGGTATGTATTTGCATGCATGGTGTTTTTTTGTTGTGCTGATAAGTGTTTAATGTTGTGTGTGTAAAACAATTTCTGTCATGTTGATCTGTAAATTTGTTTAAAGATGCTTTTCAGGTATATGCTATTACCACACTGTCTTAGAGCATAATAAACTCGGTTCAGTATTGGTTCTTAGTAAATACCTGAAATCTTGCTTTTGTAAATGTTTGTTGTAACCAACAAGAAATGGACCCTTGTGTGTGTGTGTAGTTCTCAATATCAATTGGCCAGATTTCATGGATTGATTTCATGTAGTATTCCAGATTATTATAAATTCTTGAAAAACTTTCCTTCTTGATCCTATTTGACCTCCTGTAGTTGGTGCTAAAACATAGACTGAAAAATAAACAAACCAATTTTTATTCATTAATAAGATAACATTATCTTATTACCTTTGAAATATTTACATACTCTGCCATTGCTATCAGAGATAATATATGAATTAAAAATGAGTAGGTTGTATATTCAATATTTTTACAATTATTTGCATGCTTTTGAAGAGCACTTCTCCAGTGAATAGTATCAAAAAAGCCACCTTCAAACAACACGTTAACCAGCACTGAAGTCTTTCTGACCAAATACATAAGGATCTCTTATAGTGTCCCCAGCAAATCCCATTTTACTAAAGGAATTTATCAATTATATCAAGGGCTGCTATTTCAGGATGTATTATGATTTACCTCTCATTGTTACATAGTAAATGTATGCATGATTATTTGTCTTAATTTTGTTCATTTGTTAATTTTTACCCATTGTAAATCCTCCCATTATGTGGCACTTTTTGGTGCTTGTTTGACCTGAATTTTCATGAATTACCATGTGTTAATGTACCCTTTTTTCTCTATTGCTGCTTTACCAGTACCTCCTATTTGTTGATTTTCATTGTCGGTACCTTTTGCCAACTTCATTTAATCATTGCATTATAGCACTATTATTCGGTACAGGGAAATGTCTTACTGTATTTAATCTATATACATATATGTATATAAATATATATTATGTTATATAGTGTATTTCCCTTGCAGTTGGAAAGGACACAAGTGCTCATGAAAACTGGCCTATTTTCACTTAACAGCGATGTTCAGTTATTTCATGAACAAAGGCTCCATAGGCTTTTGGTTGCTAATTGCAGTTCTGACTTGCTCTACTAATACAAATATGTGTGTGTGTGTGTGTGTGTGCGCGCGCATGCGCGCATTTGTGTGTTTAATACGCAGCACTGATCTTTAACAAATGTTTTAATCAAAGACAGGACAGTGAAGTGAACTCAGTGGAATAATATTTTATTTGCGTCCTATAGAAAAATGAGTGTGCTGATTAATTTGATTTAGAAATTTACACCCACTATTCTGTCTCTGATTTACAAACAGTATGTTGCTTCATGAGCTAGGGACAAACATTTTATTGTGGCGAATATTGACAAAATTTACCCAATTATGCTAAATAGCAAATAACTTGGACTAGGTCTCTTAGTTTCCAGTAATATAAAGTAGATATGCTTATGATATGATGTGATTTATGTTGCTTTGAAATCATTATTTAAGAAAATGTTATTCCTTACTATAATTATAGTTCTCATTTGTGAGTAGGTTGTAAAGTGCAAAAATATTGCGTCATGGTTCTCTGTAGTTAATTTTTTTATGTACTTATATTTGGTAACGAGTTTTTAAACAGTGAAGATGAGGACATCCTGATCCAGGTAATGATTGCTTGTAGTAATTCTTTTAATGTTTTCATTTTTCCCCCCTTCAGTTTAATAAAAAGTGTACTTACTTTCATGTTAATTGAATAAGGCCAAACAAATCTGTAAATAAAAGTGTCAAAATTTTATGCTTTAGATTCATGTTAAATGAAGGTTAAACATTCTAAATTAATGTCCCTTGTTCATGAAGAACATTATGCATTTCATTTAGCAACCGTTATTGCTCATCTAAACTATTGGCTTGGTTACTTTTGCAGCTCTCAAGCACTCTCCTTCGAAACGTAAAAGCATCTCTCGACCAATGCGCAGCTTGGAAATGGAAATAGCTGATTCTGGAGGTGAGTCCAGAGTTACCTACTCCTGTTGTATCAACAGTTATAATAGTATATTTCTAAAGTTGGTATTGTACTTTTAATATTCCTTTATTTAAGCAGTTTTGCACTGTGAACTTGGAATAGTTTTTTGTTGTCTTTTTTTTTATCTTCTTCTTTCTTTCCATCTAAGTTCATGTGATTGTTGTCCTGTTGTCGTCATTTAAACATGGCAAGTATGCAAAAAGGGTCTTGAATGTTTGTTAGATGTAAACGTGTAAGTGAAGGAGGAGGACGATTTCGAACAGAAGATAAATGAAGAACTTGAAGTTATTTGTATTCATCCATCCATTATTTGATTCTGTGCTGTTGTGCAACTTTATCATTTTTTTTAAATTTCATTGATGAGTTGTGTGGAAACCAGGTCTGGAATGAAAGTTTGATGAGACGGAGTGATAAGACTTATGCATGAATTTGTTGTTTTTATGAAACTGTGGCTAACTTGCTTATTCCAAATATGTTTGCTACGGTTATGTTACAAATATTCATAGGTAAATAAATGGATTGTATTATCAGTACTTTTCTTATAGATAAATTTCTTATTAGCTTTTTAGACATATCTTCTTGTGAATGTACAAATGAATGTGGCTTATTTTTTGGTAATTATTTGCAGTGTGAACTTGTCTTCATTTTAGAAGTTTACCTAAATTAAACATATTTTCCTTCAATTCAATGCTTAAATGTTGATTGGTCTTCTAATTGTTTATTTTTTTAATGATCTGTGTATGTTGTGTGTTGTTTTCATTGTACTGCATCCTCTTCAGTCCACTTCAGTACGTGGAGAATGTATTATTAAAATTTCTTCTCTCTTGTTTTCAAAAAAAATGTACCAAGTCCTATTGTTTTTACTTTTGAATATCCTGCATACACATGCATATTTTTATTAATCTTTTCTGAATGGAAGCGTCAATTAAACATGTCTCTCATGAACAAACAATTCTTATGTATGGTTTAGTTTCATTTGTATGACAGCATTAATCATATATGGAATTGTTCATGATAATTGAATTTGTTTTTTTTCAATCTTGTGTCATCGGCTTGTTTCATTAACTTTCAAAATTAATTTCATTGGTAAATGAGATAATTTTGGTTGTTCCATACTTTAAATTATTTGGTAAACCAACTGATAACATAAAAGGAGGTTTGTCCTGGATCATTTACCTATATCAAATTCTGAAATACCATAAAAAATTCAATCAAGTTAAATTATCTTTTCGATTCTTCTTCGAAATATTTTTTGGCATTCTTCTTTCTATAGGAAAAAAATGTATACATAAAGAATGATTGATTGATTGATTATTAAAGCACATTTTGAGCATTAAATAAATCTGAGTAATGGTTTTATATTGTGCTTAAAGAAATGAAAGATATGTTATGAATTTATTTGCGAGAAAAGTTGTGAGCTTTTCTTTATTTCAGTTTCTTTAACTGCACCATTTCTGTATTTTTGTGTAATCCACATTTGTAATTGTAGTCTTTTATTGTTATTTTTTTTAATTGTACACATTATTTTCCCTTTCATTTGCTTTTCCATTGTGTTGAAAATTGCTTTTAGTGGCTACTTTTTGTGGCAGTGTGATTCAATATAAGGTGTATGATTGAAGTTCAGGATTTTAACTAAGATATGTGATATATCAAGAGATTTTACAAGACTCACAGGAGTTCCTAATTTGAAGATTAACTTGTTCATAATACAGTTAATATTAACATTTACGTATTGCATCTGGCAGGTTACTAAATCAGTTTTAAATTTTAAGAGTTTTTAAAATTTTAATCAGTTTAATATTTTAATTTTTTTGATACTTAATATTGAAAATACATTAAAGGCTATAGGAAATTTACTGAACACTCAGAAAATTATTTTAAGTATTGCTTGCATTTTATAGATCACTCTTCAAATTAAATTACTCTGGTCACACTCATTCATCACAAATTTTGTACAATTTTTAATATTTTTCATGTTTTGTATACTTGGGATTGTTGTATGTAAGTCTTCCATTTGCTTTCTGTGCAAAGTATAATTTAATTCTTAAGTTTTAGGAGGTAAAGAAATGAAATCAATTTGTCAAAAACCTGTCCCAAGAAAATATATTTCAGATTAATTTGATTACTTCCCCCTTTCTTATTTTTTAAGGTTGCTTTTCAACTACTAGATAATACAGCAGCCACTCTCATTACAATTGCTTTTTGAACTTTGGAGGTAACGGTAGAGGAACTCGCATACCATAAAAGGGCACACACAAACATCCATGCCCCGGGTGGGATTCGAACCTGCAACCCTTCAGACATGAGGCAGCTTCGGCCCTTCAGCTGTAGTGACCTTGGCAATCCAAGCCGGCCCCTTTCTTTTTAATGAGTGTGACTGAACGAAATTTAAAGTATCAAAAAATGTTTACTGTTAATCAACTCTTTCAGTTGGAGTCGTAGGCTTCCGTGGCCGGAGTCATGTGGATGATCTTGGTTGTCCGGGTGACGCCGCGTCGAAGGCTGTGTTGCCGACGTTTCGACCATCTTCCTCAAAGGGTCCTGGTCCTCGCAGACCAGTCCTGAGGAAGACCACGAAAAGATGGTCGAAACGTCAGCAACACAGCCTTCGACGCAGCGTCACCCGGACAGCCAAGATCATCCACAACTCTGTCAGTTAATTGCATATTTGAAATTCACTCGTCTGAGTAGCCGATATTGAAGAAAATAACTCCTTTGCTTTATTGAATATTGTGATTGTTTGAGAGTGTTTCAAATTCGAAACCCTTGTAAATCCTTATATCCACCTATTTGTTGGTTTTCTTTATGCTAGTGTGTGGAATGGATGTGAAGGCACAGTAGCATGTTAAATGGATGAGCCTAAGGTGTTGGTAATTGTGTAACAGCTTGCTTTTTGTGCGTGTACAATTGACAGCAGCTGCTGGTGGCTCAGTGGGTGTCACTCGCACTGCCACTGGGAGGTCTGGTGAGTAACATTTGCCAGATATGTTGCATGTGAGAGATTGAACAAGGAGAGGTTTTTAATATTTTCAATGAAGTGCTACTATAAAAGTTGTAATGGTTGTAATGTGCACCCCAGCAGGAAATACAGAACGAATGGATTTAACAATAGAAACATTTGAAATACAGGTTTAGATTGAAATGCATAAAGCATTTCTGGTTCATTCCGAGTTATAGTTTCTGTACTTACTTTCATTTTCTTGTCTCGTTGCTTTTATTTATGCTTTAGATTCTCAGTGTTAAGGCTACTTTTTATTGAATTAGTTTTATAGTTGTTTAAGGTATCATTAGTCGACAATGTTGCTAATAAATCAAGATATTTACGATGAGTCATTGAGGTTAATAAGTCATGATTTATTGTACTGTTGGTACTACTTTCATTAATTTAGCATGATATCATTTTAAAATAACAAAATTGCTGCATGTGGACAAAATGTCAGGTTTTATGTTGTCTTCATAAATGAAATGAGCTATTCTGCTATTTGCTACTATTTATTTTTTGTTGTTTATAGAACTAGCTGAAGAGAGGTGTGTTCATGAATGTGTGTGTGATTGTATCTAAGCCAATGACAGCTAGTGCTATTTGTAGCATGATTGTGCTACAACCAGAAATATTTGCTATTTAAATATATTTAGTTTCATATGTAATATGCATATTTGTTTCATTTATATGCTTACTCTTTTAAGTCATAATTGCATATCGGTTTTCTTGCATTAACTGCAAATCAGATAAGAAAGACTGAACAACACACATGGGCCTACTACAAGTCATTAATTCCCACCATCCTCATTTGAGGGCACATTTTTCTGGTAAACTCAAATTTGCTTCTTTCGCGGTGCAAATTTTATTTCTTCAATAGACATAGACATCTAAATGAAACATATAAGCAAGTGTTGGAGTTCCTGAATGTTAGATGTCAATTTAGCTGAGAATGCTAGAGCATTGTACACTCCTGGCTAGTGTGTATTCATGACTTGCGTTGGTTTCAATCTTCATCCTTCATCTAAAACCATGCCTGTGGTTAAGTTGGAGGGAGAGGCTGGTGTAAAGCAAATGGTGGTTGGTATGCACCAAAGCTGACAGGGCATATGCAGCTAAGCTCAAACATTTTTGCTACTTTTTGAAAAAAAATGTTTGTATAGCTGTTGGTGCTTTGGAGTGCTCTAGTAGTATAAAAACAATGGATTAGCACTAGAAGTTGTAAAAACATACTACCAGAGTGTCTCAACAATGACTCTGTGGTTACAGAAGTGTTATGCAGACAAAATTAATTTGGGTGTTAATGAGCTGCTCTGCTACCCAGGTGACACAATGATAAAGCATGGACTGTTAGCAAAGGGCAGCAAGACATTGAGGGGTATATAGTTCCATGAAAGAAGACTACTATCTTAAAGGACCTGGGGAGATGTTCAGATTTCTTGCAAAGAGCACACATGATTTTCACACTTGCAGTGTGCTCTGTGGGTCAATGGGAGAATTTCAGAGGGCAAGGGTGGTCACATTTAAAGGACACACTACAAACTGGGCACAGCTGAAGTGTTGGCTTCTTATAAAGAACCCTTTACACCCAGCATGCCCCACAGGCGCACTAGGGAGATTTCATCAGTTGAGGGTGGCAACAAGGTTTTGCACGCTCATGCTTCAATACCTTTCATGTTAGAGTCTGGGAAGACCCCCCTTTTTTTTTTTTTTTTTCTTTTTCCCTTTCCCCTTTCATAGAAATAGAGTATCATTTATGTGTATTAAAAGAGCTAACTTTTGACATCAATTGTGATTTTTTTCATACGTAAATAACATTTTTTGAAATATAAAAGTATCATTGAGATTAATATTGCAACCCCTTGAAACTCAAATCATCCATATCTTTATATGTAGACCATATGTTAACACCATTCAGACCAATGTGAATGTATTTAATACACATTAATGAGTAATTATACTATCTTCATCAGTGGAGGGAGAAAAAATGAATTCAAAAAGCACTCTTAAAAACTTCTGTGCTATGTGGTGATGATTAATATTGTTTAATCACTACAAAAATTTACTCTTCCCTTTTTTCATGTTTTAAATATGAGAGGAGGAGATATGTTCCAACTTCACCGAAGTAATAAACACCCTTGTGTACATAGTTTCTTGTCAAATAAACCACATTTGATTGATGTGATCTTCATCTTATTTTGAAAATAAAATACAAAATACGTTCATGAAATTGATACTAAGCTCATAAATGAAAAGACTGCTAAGAAGTGTGTAAAGTCCGAAAACTATTGTCAAAGCTATATTGTGGTTAGCGATTGTCATATTTCAAGTTCTGTAAATTTTAATTCGAATATCAGTTCTTGATTTAGATATCATTGCTTTATCATGGTAGTAAAAATACATAGGAATTATGATTAAGTTCAGTGATGATTAATTAGATGGTTATGGACAGTTATGGATGATTAATTATAGCTATTTCTGGTGCTCTTTTCTCTGTTGGTAGGCAATATAAGTATTGATTAGTTAGGAATCAACTTGCAATTTACAGTGGATCCCAAGTTGGTTATATTGTATTTGTAATTGTGATTAAAGTTTTATTTTTAGTTTAAATATTTAGAGTAAAAATTAATTAAAATATAATAGCTAAATGGAAAGTGTGTTTATATATTGAGCAGATTTTACAGCTAAACTCATTTATAAAATGAACAATTTGCAAAATCTACCTTCATCCTTTAAATAATATTATATTTTTAAGTTGTTTTTCCCTTTTGTCTTGCAGTAAACATAAGTTCATATAATGAGAATGTGTGTGTGTGTGTGTGTGTGCGCATGCGTGCGTGTGTGTGTGTGTGTGTGTGTGTGTGTGTGTTCGTAGAGTCCCTCATCTCTGTCGTAAATAGGTTATTTGTTTCTGTTGTCGTGTGATGTTTCAGATATACAAGGCCAGTTCTACATGTAACTGAATTGCTACATTACATTCTCATAAAAGAGAATCTCTTTAAGTGTTAAATACAAGAGAATGTAATTGCAAGGAAAATTTATTAAATTAATTCTGGGAATGTTTTAAGAAACAAAACTTGTTTTATTTAAAAATAAGAAAATAATAAGAGAGGTTTATTCTGAATTGTTCTTTTGGGGGGATGTTTGTGTAAACTCCCGATTTTAATTGTGTTGCAATTTCCTAATTTCATGTCCTCTCTATTACAAAACTGAAATGTTTTGAAGTATTAGTACTTACTTGGTACTACTGATTCCTAAGATATTTTGTCCAACACATGTTTGCTGTTAATATTAGGCCTATATGAAAACATGTTTAACTGAAATGGAACATTAAGTGACAACAGTGTTTCTTAAAATAATAAAATTGTTTATTAATATATGATTTAATCTGCAAGTATCCCTTCTGAGTGAAAGTGTGTTTCTTGTAGAAACAATTATACATCTTGCCAATCTTCTAAGTGCTTGACATTCGAGTAGCGAACCTGTTTGTGCGGCGACCAATAACGGTACTCTTTGCAATGTAATCTACTATTATTCACAATGCTTCAAATTAAACAAAGGAGGGGATAGGAAAGTGCGGAATTTGCTTTATTATGGAGTGTGGGCGTGAATGCAGCAAACACGTGCCCAAGGCGGTATAACGCGGCCAAGCTGTCTCTCGAAAAGCATAGCTGTCCAGTGCAAGGAAGATTAGTACGGTGCCTAAGTTGTTCAACAAAAGACACATTTTCCCATTTCTGTTTAATGCAAACATTCATAGTAATTTTAGAAAATAACCTTGGTTTTTGGAAGAGGTGCTTGCAGTGCAAAGGAGCTCATTGCCTGAATGTCTGCCTCTTTGCCTGTTTACTGTGCCAAGTGGTGTTGCATGACCAGGCTGCGGTGTATTGTGGTTCATAGACGTGGTCTTGCACTGGTAAGAATTCAGTGTTCATACTCCGTATGTTTGTACTGCTCAGACATTGTTTACATGATTAGCTTGTGTTTAGAGTGGCACTTTTCCATAATGCGATAAATCATGTGCTGCATTGAAGTTTAAAAAAATCACGATTTTCTTTGTTACATTCATACCTTTAGTGTGAAGTGCGAGAATTATTTGTTACGGAACTCGAGTGGAATTAAGAGCAATCCTCTTAATTTCCGAAACAAGACCACGCTGAGCACCACAAACACGCATCGCTGCCTCGTATCAATCGAAATCTGACTGCATCTTTCTCTGTTTCTTTCTGTCTGCCTGCGGTGACTGTCTTTCTACCTTCTCTCTCACTCTCTCTGTCTTCCGCCATCCCTGCCCGTGCAGCCGCCAGCCCTCCCGGCGCGGCGGCCGTCGGCTCCGCCCCGGCGCCGGCGCCTTCCTCCGCCCCCATCGCCATTCCCTCCGCCGCCTCGGCCGCCGCCGCGGCCTCGGCCTCCGCCGCCTCGGCTGCCGCCTCCGCCGCCGCCGCCCTGGCGCCGTCGGCGGCTCCGGCGCCGGCGCCGGGCGCGGGCGGGGGGCTCCCGCCGGCGGCGGCGGCGGGGGTCGCGTCGTCGCTGGCCCAACCCGCGGGCGCGGCCGCTGCCGCCGGCGCGGCACCGCCGCCTCCGCAGCCATCTCCACCGTCGTACCCGGCCGTGCTCAAAGACCGGCCCCCGAGCTTCAGCAAAGGGCATGCAGCCGCGTCGGGCGCGCCCGGCGCCAAGATCCCGCCGCCCGTGCCGCCACGAGGGTCGTCGCCGCACTCGCGGAGAGGTAGTTTCCGATTCGGCCAGCAGATGCCGCAGCGGTCGTCGTTGCGGCGCCCCGCGCGCTCGCCGCCGTCGGTGCTGGCGTCCGGCAACTACAGCAGCAGCAGCGGCAGTTACAGCCACTTGCCCCAGTCTCCCGCTCCTCGAGCGGTCACCTTCTCCCTCGATGCTCCCCCGCCCACGTACGAAGTGTTGATGAGCGCCGAGGCGTCTGCCACCGTCACGACCCTCTATGCTTCCGCGCCGCCTCCCTCGTCTTCTGCGGTCCCGTTCCCTCCTTCCGAGCAGACGACCGAAATCAGGGCGGCCGCGTTGACCAGCCACGAACCTTCAGCAGCGTCTGCGACGTCCTCCCTCCCACGCGGGAGCGTCCCTACTGTCGTTTCTGCGATCAGGACAGCGGAATCCTTTCATGCCACTAGGTCTTTTGCTTCTGAGTACTCGACGAGGACCACCGAAAACATTAGTGTCGTCTCCTCCACGGAGCAGTCCGAACAAAAGTACTCCGCGTCCATGGGCCGGTTTATGAGGTCTACTGTTAGTTGTTCTTCTGACCCGCCTCAATACTCCCCTCGTGCTTCGGGTATCGAATGCGCTCTCCCTCCAGAACTCGCTCTTAGTTTACCAAAACCGTTCGTCCCTCACTCTCACTTGCTGACTTCAGTCACTCCTCCCGGAGTAGGAACTCCTGTAACCACAGTGTCAGATGTGTTATTTTCCCAAGTCACTGATGAAAACCCTCCTACTGCTGCCACAACAAAATTGGAGCAAAAATTAGTCATCTCTTCTTTGTCCCGTTCACAAGCTACTCAACGTTCAAATGGAACTTCTTTTGTCCCTCCCCAGGGAACGTCAACAAGCATGACAGTAGATCCTTCAGTTGTTCCTGTCACTTCATCACAAATGTTTCCTGAGCACTATGATCCAAATGATCTTGTATAGTTGAATAGTAAGACTTTCCCTAAAACTTGCCAAAATGTGATTGGTGCATGCGTTTGGTAGTTTGAGGAATATTAAAGAGTTGTGCCAAATGTAAAGAAGGAAATATTTTCTATCTGATACTTTACTTGTTAAAATGGCAAATGTCATATTTGAATGCCTTCTTTATCTGCTCAAGAAACAATTATTGATATTAGACTCATCAAAACCAGAAATAATGATTAACTTTATGCAATAATGAAAAGATCTTGAATATACTATAAGATAAATCTTGAAAATAACATAATACTATTTTCATATGCATTTCAAAATTTATATTTTAGGATTAAAATTGACTATTGTATTCCATATGTTTGTAAAATGGAAGCTGCGGAAATTTTTTGCTAAGTCAGAGAGAGAAAATAATTTATTTTGGTGAATTGGTAAAAACTGAATCTTTGCATTTGTTTTTCCCTTTTTCTAGTTTGTTATAATTAAGAGAATTCTATGGATTTCAAAATATGTGTGAACTACCAGATGCAATATACCCATTCTTTCACAACATACTTCCCTCTATCTAAAACATTGTTTTCTGTCTTTCTTGGATCTTATACCTACTTGGTACACACATACAAATACTTCAAAAGGTAGAAATATTAATATCTCTATTTTTAGAAGTGCAAATTAAAACAAAAGTGGAATATCTGTGAAATTTCAATCAGTATGTTGTATTTCATTATATTTTTTTTCTGTAGATGGTAAAGCCATAGTGAAGTATTGTAAAGACACCATGTTCACTGTATCTAGTTGAATTAATTGTTAGGACAATTTCCTTAAAGGGTTGTTAATGTAGAAACAAATGGTTCTTACATAAAATTTTCTAGTCAATAGAACATTTCAACTATTACTGTTGATTGTGATAACAAGCTGTTGGTTGGAAACTAGTCACAAATGGAGTTGTTTAAAATTGAATAGCCAGGCAAGAGACTGGCAATGGTTGTTTCTCTGGCCCTGTTAATGTTTGTGTTTATTTTTACTTGCAGATTGTATCTTGAAATGAACCTCACCTTTTCCTTTAACTTTTGCATCAGATTCTGTTTGCAATTGATCCCTGGTCTGCAATTGTTGTTTGCTTGTTGCTTTTCCCTTCCTGATTTGCTTCCTTGTCTTTGCTTCTTGTGTATATTTCCCTGCTTGCTATGTCTGTGTACTTGAGCGTGTGTATGTGAAAAAGAGAGTATTTATGTTACACTGTGTTACCCATTACTTGATTATATGGTATGTTGATTTTTCTAATCTTAAATGTTGACAATTTAACTTTCCAGAATAGTTATAGTTTTAACGAACCTTGAAACGAATATTTGTGCTTTAAAGGATGGAATTGGGATTATCATTAATAATATACTTTTGATATTATTATGTTTATCTTAAAATGTGTATACAATAAAACCACCATCTTTGCAGACTTTTTTGAGGTGGAATTATTTAATTTGTTTTTATACATTCTCTCTATCAGTTATTTCTGAATTACATTGAAAGAATATAAGAATTGTTATTCTTGAAATATTCTCGATATTTTCTTCAAAATTAATCTTGAGTAACAATTTTTGCATAAGACGTTTGATGAGAATTATTTTGGTGTAGACAGTAAAGTAATTGGCTTTGAATGTAGCATTGTACATTATTTTTTCCAGCGTTTGCAATTAATGTAGATAATTTTTTACCTGGACAGGAAGTTTTCTTGAACAACTTCTGAAGTTATCTAGTTGTATGAACTGAAAGCTAGTAAACTGTATTAAGATACCCAGGTTATTGGTATTAACAAAAATGATATAAATATGTCATGTTGCTAAATTAAATAAACTTTGTAGTTAGTGTTAGCACGATTGTCGATATGGTTTTTGCAACAAATGTATTGTTAACGATTTATGTTGTTAGGATTTTTTTCCCTAGATTATTGAGAGATACTTTAACTTATTTGACTCGTTGATTTTATTTGCGCAATATGTTTTGATAGTGTTGAAACTTTGCTTTTCCTAATCATGAGGGCCTATGTTTTGTGAAGGAGCTTTAATGAATTTACTTCATTTTCTGAAATTCTGTAACATTTCACTAGTCATATCCAGTATTTTGTGACATAATAGATATTCATATCCTGAAAAAGTACTTCATCCACTTTTATAGATTTTCCTCATCACAATATTTCTCTAGAGATATTGTAAATTGTTGCCAATGAAGGGAAGGAATGAGGAAAATTCTTTGCTGAAATAATAGTTGTTCTATTTATGTGGATTAGATAAATTGTGTGCAAGAAAATGTGTGACTGATGCTTGCAGTTATATTTAAGTTGGCATATCTCCTGTGTAATTATTATTTGATGTTTACATTCACTCTGTGATGTGATTGGATGTGATGTGATGTGATGTGATGTGATGTCATTCCGCATCTATAGTTCACTTCCCTCTCATCTCAACCTGCGTTGATGCTGTTTGCTGTTGTCATTTGCAAACTGTTGCCTTCGTCCGTGCCCGCCCCCTTCTTACCTATGCTTGAACCATATTGGATCAAGACCCAAGTATCGCTGTTGCTGCTACAGTTGTTGATATTTACTATTTAAACATTTCCTCATCTCTTAAGCTAGTGCTTCTAATTATTAATTTAGATTTAGGATTACTTTGATCTTTCAGTGAAGTTATATTTAAAGAGTAAATTATTGATTTTTCTGAACTATTGGTGTATACTCATTCAAGCTATTCTACACCAAGTGAGAACATATGGATTATGGCAGTGTTGGTGATGCAGAATATTGTGCTTACTTCTTCTGTAATCCGTAAATCTGATTCAGCATCTAATGTGCCAGAGACATTGAATTAAATTTTTTAAACTAACAAGTGTTTTTATTTTACAATTTACTAGATTCTAGAATAGGTGAAGATACTGTTAGTAAGTACTAGTATCAGAAATTAAATATTATATTATCTGCCAAGCAAGTTCTTTCTCTCTG
Organism: Teleogryllus occipitalis; assembly: GCA_011170035.1. Lineage (NCBI taxonomy): Eukaryota > Metazoa > Arthropoda > Insecta > Orthoptera > Gryllidae > Teleogryllus > Teleogryllus occipitalis. The sequence goes on along the minus strand of BLKR01000133.1, from coordinate 715,622 downwards.
CATCTACTGTGTGGATAACCATATGCTCTTTGTTAATGTTTTTTCACAATTATGTTAGTCAAAATATTAAAATATGTTGCTATTGAAGAATATACAAATAATATTAATAATATGGCTTTATTTTATGTATTTAGTAATTTAATTCTTATACACTGCTCAGTTCATTAGTACATATCACTTTGTTTTTTGTTGTTTTTATTAGTTTGATATTAAGAAGGAAATTGTTGTCTTTGATGTGATAGATGAATAATTATCTATCATATTTGGCCAGAAAATTTCAGGAACTCTTCCAATGCATCTTCACTGAAAGATCAGAAATTTCAGAGTTTTTAAAATATAAAATAGCTTCCTAGTTAAATTAGAATTGAATTTTTATATTGTTGCATTGTGATGATGTGATGAAACATTCATAAAGATTTTTTAGACTAAGGTACCTTCAGAAATGAACAAGCTGTTCAATAACTTGATTGTAGATTTCAGAAGTATTTTAAGTTTCAACCCTAAGAAATGAAAAATCATGTAAGCTATTGCATATCAGCTTGTATGTTTGTGGTGGTATCTAGCCAAAGTAAGTATGTATATTGTGTGTAAGAGTTGCCAACGTGCTTCAGTTTTTGAAAATAAATTTCTTCTATATTTGCTTCTATTTTTCAAAATTAACTTTATTCTGCAAACACAATTAGACCAGCAAATTGAATTATATCAATGACAGTTGGCAATTCTGAGTCTTATTCCTTGAGTGCCTGATACGGATATTTTTGCAATTTTCATTTTTGCTGTAAAATACAGCCTACATATCCTTTTTCTTTCTTTCTTTTTTTTTCTGAAAGCATGATGGTATAGGCATTCAATTTTGTTATTTAATTTTGCTTTTTTTATTTTTTTATTATAACACTTCATTTTATCAAAAATGTGTTTGGAGACTCAAGTCATAAGATGTTATACAGTTTTGGCAGCTCCAAAGCCACCTAAAGGAACTTGATTCTCTTTCCTCCATGTTGCCGTCTCTGTACTTAGTTCGTCCATTTCCTTAGAAATAAAACATGCCATTTTTTGTAAGTACATCTGTACTAATATGTTTGTGCTGATTTGATAAGATTTGTCACATTTGTGAAGGTATCTATGTAGTGCAGAGCATTTTGTATGCTAATGTTTTAATTTGAGGTTTGTTACAAACCTAGTTTTCATAGATTCTCAGTTTGACAGTGCATTTTATTAACTCTCTTCAATGCAGGTCAACATGCATCCCACTGGATTGCATGATGCATGATTAGAGTGCATATATTTTAATTTTGATCCCTGTGTATGGTTATCAAATGGAGGAAGGAGTACTTTAAGTTCTGATTGGTGTGCTGCATTTTTTCTGTGATACCAAACCCATCCATCACTGACTTTCTCCACTTCCTTTTGCCTGTAGTTATAACCCATGTGAATAATACCCAAATAAGTGCATTATGCTTACTGAAATGTAATATTAATAAAAGTAGTTCTTATTGTGAAATGCTTTCTGGACAGCTATTTTGTTCTAAATATTTTTTCCTGACTCTTCATACTTGCCTTTTTGTTCTTTCTCTTGACATCAGTATCAGTTACTGATATTGTGTTAATCTTGGGTGTTATTTTAACACTCTATTACATATAGAACTTCAGTTCAAGAAAATTTAAATTATGTATTGAAATGTAATAACTTGGATTTAAATGAAAATACACCACTTTATTTGAGGTTATTCAGGATTATTTCTAGCTGGCTGTGGGGGCTTATATTTTCTCATATTGATACAAAAATATTAGAAACACTGTTAAATTGAAAGGGCACTTAATGATTGCAATTTCCATTTTAAGAATTGTATAATCTTTTCTATTACATTTGACTGTGGTCATTCTTTTTCCAAGCTATTCTGCCCAGTTACTAATAAATTTAAAATATTACACTGGATATTTTCTCTTTATTTTACCTCTGCAAGACTTCATACCATTGCTATTGACTATGCCATATTGCCTCTCTGCCTTCATTCTTGGTGCATCCTCTTATAATTAAATATTGTTCTTTCTCCTGCTATTTCTGGATTTATTTTCTTTAGGGTACCATCCGATTTGCTTTCATGTTTCCCTATTTGTCTTCTCTTTAGCCTGACATGTATGTGTTTTTAATTGTGTTCTTTTGTATTTTTCATATTTTTTCTTCTGTTTTTTTTTTTGTTTCTTTTTCTCTTGATTGCATCCTACTGCTTTTATCTATGTTCCGTATGATTTGTAGCTGACCTTCATTTCTTATTTCTGTATGAATTCTTTATCATATCTACCCTTATCACTCTTCTCATTTTCTTTCCCAATACATTTTATTGAATTGTATATATGCCTTATAATTTGCCAAACTGGGCTCTTATTATATTACTTAGCCATTAAATTAAAAATCTGTGTATACCAAAAAATAAGAAAAAAACAGCACTGATATCAGCAACTTTAAGAATCACATGTGAATATATTACTTATATATTGTATAGCAGAAATGTACTGATTAATACTATGTAATAGAAAAGGAATTTTCATGGTCTCATGGAAGTTAAAATATCTCTTGGTAAAGTAAAGGATTGTTTTGATACATTCATGATAGAAGATTTAAATCATGTTACTGTTGCTGCTAAATATCATGAAGTCCAATTGTGAATTATGAGACATATTCTTGTATTATTCAGCACCTTTCATGAATTGTGCCTCTTTCTTTCTTTCTTTCCCCTTTCTTTCTTTCTTTCCCCTTTCTTTCTTTCTTTCCCCTTTCTTTCTTTCTTTCCCCTTTCTTTCTTTCTTTCCCCTTTCTTTCTTTCTTTCCCCTTTCTTTCTTTCTTTCCCCTTTCTTTCTTTCTTTCCCCTTTCTTTCTTTCCTCTTTCTTTCTTCCTCTTTCTTTCCCCTTTCTTTCTTTCTTTCTTTCCACTTTCTTTCTTTCTTTCCACTTTCTTTCTACTTTCTTTCTTTCTTTCCTCTTTCTTTTCTTTCTTTCTTTCCTCTCTTTCTTTCTTTCCTTTTCTTCTTTCTTTCACCTTTCTTTCTTTCCTTTCAACAACAACCACTTTTCTTTCTTTCTTTCTTTCCCTTTCTTTCTTGCTTTCTTTCTTTCCCCTTTCTTTCTTTCTTTCTTTCCACTTTCAACAACTTTCTTTCTTTCTTTCCCCTTCTTTCTTTCCCTTTCTTTCTTTCCCCTTTCTTTCTTTTCCCCTTTCTTTCTTTCTTTCCCCTTTCTTTCTTTCTTTCCCCTTTCTTTCTTTCTTTCCCCCTTTCTTTCTTTCCCCTTTCTTTCTTTCTTTCCCCTTTCTTTCTTTCTTTCCCCTTTCTTTCTTTCTTTCCCCTTTCTTTCTTTCTTTCCCCTTTCTTTCTTTCTTTCCCCTTTCTTTCTTTCTTTCCCCTTTCTTTCTTTCTTTCCCTTTCTTTCTTTCCCCTTTCTTTCTTTCTTTCCCCTTTCTTTCTTTCTTTCTTTCCCCTTTCTTTCTTTCCACTTTCTTTCTTTCTTTCCACTTTCTTTCTTTCTTTCCCCTTTCTTTCTTTCTTTCTTTCCACTTTCTTTCTTTCTTTCCCCTTCTTTCTTTCCCCTTTCTTTCTTTCTTTCCCCTTTCTTTCTTTCTTTCCCCTTTCTTTCTTTCCCCTTTCTTTCTTTCTTTCCCCTTTCTTTCTTTCCCCTTTCTTTCTTTCTTTCCCCTTTCTTTCTTTCTTTCTTTCCCCTTTCTTTCTTTCTTTCCCCTTTCTTTCTTTTATTCTTTCCCCTTTCTTTCTTTCTTTCTTTCTTTCCTCTTTCTTTCTTTCTTTCCTCTTTCTTTCTTTCTTTCCTCTTTCTTTCTTTCTTTCCTCTTTCTTTCTTTCTTTCCTCTTTCTTTCTTTCCCCTTTCGTTCTTCTTTCTTTCCCCTTTCGTTCTTCTTTCTTTCTTCTTTCTTTCTTTCTTTCCCCTTTCTTTCTTTCCCCTTTCTTTCTTTCTTTCTTTCTTTCCCCTTTCTTTCTTTCTTTCCCCTTTCTTTCCTTTCTTTCTTTCCCTCTTTCTTTCTTTCTTTCCCCCTTTCTTTCTTTCTTTCCCCTTTTCTTTCTTTCTTTCCCAACAACAACAAAAGCAACAAGCAATAAAGCAACAACAACAAAAGCAAGCAACAGCAAAGCAACAGAAAGCAGCAAAAGCAACAACAACCGTAACAACAACAACAAAAGCAACAAGCTTTCTCTTTCTTTCCTCTCTTTCTTTCTTTCCTCTCTTTCTTTCTTTCTTTCTTTCTTTCTTTCTTTCTTTCTTTCCTCTTTCTTTCTTTCTTTTCTTTTGAGAATCGTGTGCAATCACCAGTGCTGTGCTTGAACTTGAGAAATCTTTAGTTTTTCCTGTAACAATTAATCCTATCATTTTGCTTTGCAAATTTGTGTAGATATTTCCATTGTGTTTTGATGTGTTTCTCATGTATTATTGCATCAATTATTTTTCTTTCATTACCCAGTCTCTTTGCTTGAATCATGTACAGCAGTATAACATGGTGCCAAGGTACCTTGTTTTAGCTTTTAGAAAAAAGTGTAATTCATCTTCTTAAATAAAACAATTTTATTACACTTTATTAAATGTTGTTTGCACTTTTTTGTGATCTCTAAATGTCTTTGTGATTGAAGGCAGTTCATGTACAACATTTCAGCACTTGATCTTCTGTAGGCAATTAGAAGCACTTTACTAGGGCCTGTTTTCATATTTTTAACAATTCTTTTATTAATTTTGTACTACACTCCTTTACAAATTATTCCTGAACCTTTCATCTTTTATATCAGTACCCACCTCCTTTGTTTTCCATTCACATTATCAAATATCTTTTGTTGTGACTGACAGACTAAATTTGGAAATGATTGTGTAGTTGGGAGACTCACTTATGACTTAGAAGACAGGTTCTCCTTGTTTTTTACTAATATGCAATAGCCTTGAACCTTTTTTGTATATCATGTTTCTTCTTTTGTCTTGATTGCATCTTATGGGGAGTGAACGAAAATGGGTTGTTTTGATAGGGAACTAATGGGTAGCATTTTAAAGTCCTACATTGTTCATGGTACCTCGCCTTTCCTGCTGCCCTTCTGCGCCAGTCCCATTGTTCCCTGGCCAAGTGCGCCGTGGTAAGACGGCCTCCAGCTCACTCTTTCTCTTCTCTCTCTCTCAAATATTCTCCCTCACTGCTTACTAACGGCCCTCCACTGCTACGCAACACCGCAGGCGGCTACCACTCCCCGCTGCCCTGCTCGTCGACACCACCCCCCGCGTTCGAAGACGCCGTGCGGACGGATATCGTGGTGGAGTCCGCGCCCGCCCACGCGCCCTCCACGGCCTCCCCGTCGCCCGTTCCCTCCTCCGGCGCCGCGTCGGGCGGTGGCGGCGGCAGAGCCCACTCGGGCGGGTCGGCCTTGCTCCGCGGCCTGCACCACACCGGCGGAGGCCACCACGTGGCTGCACGTGCATACCGCACGGACGCGGGTGCAGAAACTGTTAGGTGCGTATTTTATTTTATATTTTATTTCTCCTCTATGTGCCTCTCTCTCTCTCTCTCTCTCTCTCTCTCTCTCTCTCTCTCTCTCTCTCTCTTTCTCTCTTTCTATTTGTAAGAAATGGTAAGACATTTTGTGCGTTTTGGAGGCCAAGTTTTGTGGACGGTGTGCGACAAACAGATTCCTAAATCCTAAATGTACGGGCAAGCCAAAATTAGTTCGTCGCTATCGGTAGCGATCGAGGTTTTGTTTGCGATGTAGGTGGGTGATCGGGAGAATATGCTGAAGGGGTCGCGGTCGCAGACTTGAGTAAGGATCAAATGTTCAAGCGAGTGAAGTCTTCACTTCAGCGAGTTGCCTAAAGACCGTTTGGCAGTCTGCAGATAGGGTGAATCAACGCATTTCGAGTTAATTAGATGAAAGACTTCGCGATTCTTGCCCCGCTAGAGTGAAGGAAAACGTCTTCTGTTACCCCGATGTAAGTCGCAATGATCAACTGCTGCGAACGTGCATGGTCACTTTGAACTCTATTGATTTGTACATTTGATAATAAGGCGACAAAAAGCATCGATCTTCACCGCAAGTAAAGAGACATCTTTGGCACATCCGTACCCTCAACTTCTACCTACTAGGCCTTCCGCACGCTGGAGTTGGGGCAGCTCGCGATGTCTCGACTACTGTTGTAACTATTTCGAAAACTTCGGTCATGCAGCATATGAGGAATAGTGTAGTTCTGCATATGCACCAATCTAGAGGGTTGTGACCGACAGTTCACGATCTCCTCGCCCCGCGCTAGGTCTGAAATTGGCTAGTTTTTTGTTTTTTTTGTGTGTGGGGGGGGGAGCTATGGACAAAAGAATATTTGGCACAAGAACATTCAAACCAAAACTCAAGAAAATCTTATTACCAGGGGCGTAGCGTGGATTTTTTAATAGGGGAAGCGGCATATTCTGTTTTCAACCTACGTCTCTCACGGGTGATTCGAGGAAATATGTAGATAAAAGTACTTTATTAATGGAATCTTTAATGGAATATTTCGTGATTAAAGTATTTTTATTCTCAGTATTGTTAATAGAAAATAAAATAGTATAGAATAGATTTGAAAAATCTTTCTATCTGTTCTTGGAAATGTGTAAGTTACTTTTACTCGTCGATAAAGACACCCAAGAAATATTTCTCTCTCAAGGGAATAGAACGAGATGACATTCTGAAGAGATGTTTCATCCGGAATCTAGAATGATCTGTTTTGGTAAAAACATTATTTATCAAATAAACATAGGTTCTCCCTCATGTGTTGCACTAGAAAAATTTCACTGGCATATTGCCATCATACTGCAGTGAGTCCTGCCAACAGAACAATCTGGAAACCTCAATGCTAATTTTCTCATTAAAGAGTAGGTTCTTTACTATTCTTTATTACAAGGAAGTTTCCCCTCAAGAACGTCTTTATATTTGATGAGAAAGTCCCAGTAACTGTGAAATCCTGTGTGACTCTCAATTTTAATCATCTTAACCAACAAAATATCCCAAAATAATGACTCAGGAGCATGTTGCCCTTTTATATGCATTTCTTTAACGTTTCTAAATTTAACGGAGTCATATTGGAAGAATTCATAAGGAAAAATCAGTGATGATAAGTATTAACTTTTATTTTAAAACAATTACATTTTAAAGTGTAGTTCAAGTCGTCTTGGTTTTCGTGCATACACATCAATTACATCGTCGAAAAACGATGGCCTTGTCATCATCATGTCTAAAAGCTGACTCTCAATATTTAGTAAGGACAAGCTGGAAAGTCTTTCATCACTTTGTGAATTTCGAAGATAATTTTGTACTCTCCGGAGAGCAGAAAATGATCTCTCCGCCGACGCATTTGTAGCATGTATAGTCAGAATCAGAGCGGTCAGAATACAGGTTTGGGGAAAGACATCTTCTAGTTCATGATGCTTGATATAATCATTTAATTTACTGACACTCATGTGGAACTCACAATCAAAATATATGGCAGTGAGCTCACTTCTCAGTCGCGCAGAGTCAAAATGCCTTCCATAAACGTCCATTAGACAACTGAAAGTTTCATTGGGGAATGTCGACTGATAACTTAAATAGCAATCAGGGTTAAGAAGGCTTAGGAATTTCAGTTTCGACGTGTCAGAAAATCTATCGGATACATGACATATTAAGTTGTCTATAACTTCTAAAAACAATCTCTTGTACACGTCCTTCTCATTTGTATTTTCTACTCTGGCTCGCTTGATGCACTGAAATTCACCCCTTTCTCGGTTGCAACCTTCCCAAAAACAATCAAAAGTGTCTCGAAACAGCTTCAGATATTTCCCAAAATCTTCTATATTTTTCATGCAATACATGATGTCACTGGTCTTATTCTGTAAAATTTTAAATAAAGAGTCAGAATGAGAAAAAATAGATGAAAATAAATTTAGGAAAAAATTGAACTCAAAGTCTTTCAAAAGATTAAAATGGCCACGAGCAGAGCACACAGTTTCAGCGTCCCAGTCACTTGAATTTTCAATAATCGAAGATAATAATTCCTGCAGATCACTGGTATGAGTTTTTACAGTTTGGACAAGTCTGCTGGTGAAATTCCATCGCGTTGGTGCAGCTGATGGCAATCGCCTTTTCACCACAGTGTCCAAAGCTTCAATTCGCCTAGTAGATTTAGAGAAGAATGCCCCTAAGCCTGACAAAGAGGCGAAAAATATTCGCACTTCCTTAATACAGCTAGCCGATTGTCCTAAGACTAAATTTAATTTGTGGGCATAACAATGCACAAAGATTGCTTCTTTACAAATTTTCTTTAATTTGGCCTGAAGTCCAGCATGTTCCCCTGCCATAACAGCTGCGCCGTCATATGTTTGCGCTATTACTTTTGTTTCGCACTTGTACGTGCTAATAACGCCTGTTGCATGTTCTAACAAACCAGATGCGGATCTGTCTTTGCTGCAGTCAGTGAAATGCAAGAATCTTTCTTGAACGCCATTCTTCGAAACATACCGCAACACGCTTGTGAGTTGCGACTTCATGGTCACATCAGTTGTTTCATCAAATATTAATACCACAAATTGAGCATCAGAAATCTCCTTTTCAATTTCTCTGCGCATAACTTCCGCAACTGCCGCGATAACATCATTCTGGACGTCAGGAGATGTTCCACGAATCACGTTGTTGCTTTCAATAAGAGCCAAGAGTTCAGGATTATAATTACCCAAAAATTTAAGAATTTCAATGTAGTCGCCTCGATTATGAGACTCAACAGTTTCATTATGTCCGCGAAACGCCAATCCCAGTTTTTCTAAAAGACAAACCACTCTGATAATATGAGTCAACATTCCTCTGTTCTTTTTAACTTCTTCGTTGTGACGTTGTACAGACAACCGAAACTGCTCACTGAGACTGCATTCAATTCTTTGTTTTCCAAACAATTTGAAATTTTTTAGGGATAGGATGTGAGAAACTGAAGTTTCATGGCGAGCTTGTGTTTTGTGAATATTGTGAAGATCGTCGAATCCTCCTTGCGTCCATACTGATTTCTCCTTAGAAAACAATAAACATGGCCAACAGAATAATTTATTTGTATTTCTGCACCCACTTATCCACGGAACATTCTCGTATATTTGTGCCCGAAAATGTCGTATGAAATTCTTCTTCCCTTTCGAACGACACTCAATACGAAGTTCTGGTGTAGGTTTTCCAGTCGCAATAATTTTTGATTTTTCCTCAAAAGAAAGGGTTGAAAATGCATTTTGTTTTAAATGTTCAATTGCACATCCACACAACGGAGACGCCGATGCTCCATCACCACCGTTCGAACTCACGGCGCGGGGTGCAGCCGCAGCCCCTTCCATAATGCTCTGGAAGCGCCGGCCCGCAGCGCGTCCGTCTGCCTACAGTAACCTATGCAAGGAACACGTTCGAACAGTCACGGAGGAATCTCCAAAATTAAAAACAAAATGAAGTTGTTTATGAACACTGATACTTACACGTGCCTGGATGCTTGGTTCACGCTTTATTCACAGTTAAGTAGTCGCGTTTCAGTCACAGACCTTGACAAGTAAAACACACTTTTCCTTCCGAACGGAGTCTCCTAAGGGCTGCGCGTCTCGTAGCCTCGCACAGGGTACACAAAATTTCATGCGCCGTCCGCCGTATTCGAACTATGAAAGCCTCGATGACAATCCCTCTGGCGAGGAATATACGAAGAAACGCGGGATATACAAAAGACCACGTATGACCGGCAAATAGAAACTACAGAAATACCAACATTTCATCGAGTTTGATAAGTGGACTAATGCATTTAAAATATAAAATGTGTAATGGAAATTTGTAAGGGAAGCGCCGCTTCCAGCGCGTCTATGGACGCTACGCCCCTGCTTATTACTTAATATTTCGAGATACCCATTTACATTTTGACACATTTCTACCCCGACAAGGTAAGGAAGGCCTTAATATCTATTATTTAATTTGTTTTTTTGGCTTGATGTAAAATTAGCTATTACTTGCAACTGCCAAAAACATTACCACTAAATAATCGCACAACGTTAAGCGTAATCGTTTCGTACACTTCAGAAGGCCCTTTCTCTGCCTACATGTCTGGGCTAAAGTAAAAAGTTAGATTTACAAATACCCCTAAGATAAAGCAAAAAAAAGTTACCGTAAATACGAAACGGTTTTGACATGGACTTCAACATAAATGAAAAAAAAATTGTTTATGAGAAAATATGTTGACTGGACACCATTGTCCGATTTAAATGTAGTGACTTCCCAAGATCAAGAGCCGAAAGGAAGGGACACTCAAATCGGGAGCTTCAGTACCAAACATTTAAGTCGTATCGTAGCTCCCGATTGGATGACATTATCCTTGTCTCCTTCCAGTTCCTGACCTTGGGAGTTACTGTTTAAATAGGAACTATATACCTGAAGCTCTCCCCTGTCCCCCGAAAGAAAAATCTTCGGCTTATAATTGTTTTTTTTCTAACGTGGCGGCTGATGGTAGTATCTTCAAGACGAAATATGGCACGGCTTTGCGCGTCTATGTCGGTCGTGCCACTACGCTCGGTAGATCTGCGGCACTGCATCTCTGCTTGATACGGTCGCGATCATGCGACATCTTGCGGCATGAGCGAGAAAGACGCAAAAAGTCGTGCCATATTCCATCTTGAAGATAATACCCACAGCTGCCACGTTACGAAAACCCAAGTATAGGTGACTCAGGGCATCAACTGATGTCACTGCAGTACCTCTGAGAGTCCTAGGGTTCGAGTCCCGTCAGCGGCAGGATTGTCGACAACTAGGTAGTCGAAATCAGTCGCGATCTGGAGGAGAATTCTAGCGCCCGACTGCTCTGATTAGGTTCATTTCATGGCTTCTCCGAATCAACACAGGTGAATGGCGGAGCAGTACCCTGAAAAACGGACCACAGGCCGCGCGCGATCTTTCCTTCTTCTTTGTGCTATCCTCACCCCCCTTACACACACTTAAACTTACATGCTCTACTCTACCGAGTATAACGTTTTAGTATAGTAGGAGTAACTTGTAAAAAATGACAGTGGCGGGGGAGGTGGAGGGGACGGAGTTTGGGCGAGACAAAAGTGATAAGACGTAGCAAGCTGATCGATTTTTAATTATTATAGCTTATGAGGACGTCCTATCAGAAAATCTTGTTTTCGCAGCTTATCCTTAAACCATGTGATAATGCCAATTGTTCAAGCTTTCCGTTACCATCATGGAGCGCAGACAATTATTTTATATATTATGCAAGTATACGTTATACCAAACTTCTTTGTTCTTGACGTTTGAAAGAAACGTGATGACACCGACAGTGGTTTCCTAGTGACAAGCAATAATAATAGTTTTTCCAGCGACGTAGTCTATCCTCCTTGCCACCAACTCTGTATGAATAAATGAAGGGGATAGAGCGTCGTATCAGCTGAACATTTCTGACATGCATTTATAACGCTCGTTATAAGCTGCGTAATTTTTTTTCATTCAAAAGAAATGAAAAATATATTTATTTCTAATCCAAATTTAAGTTATTTCTGAAACATAGAGAGGTGAAGCGTGCTTTCAAGCATAACATTATTTTTTCACTAAGCAGTCTTTATAAGAGATTTAATGTTCAGAAAATCAGCATTCTTCCCCAACATTGTCACAATTCTCTAATAATTGTGGAGAATAACACACAACTTTATAGCTCATTAACGAATTACACACAATATACGAATACACGCCACACCGTGCTCATCGGCACGGATTCACAGTTCGAGAATCTGTCCGCATATTGCTGATGGATTCCACTTCGACGCTGTTATACTTGAATTTTTCTAACCTGGCGGATGACATGCTATCAACTGATACGGTGCCATCCAATCGAGTGCTAAAACGTCATCACGGTGACGTCTAATGTGGTGATTGGGCGAAACCGTAACAGCTGATGAACTGTCATCCGCCTCGTTACAGAAACCCAAGTATAGTTCAGATGTCGCCGCAAGGCGCTTAATACTCGTTTCAAATTTAATCATTAGATATCGCTGAGAGCGGGCATGAAATTATTTGAAGTCAATTATGATAGTATTTAAGAAACTTAAATTTTAAAGAATAAATATGAGTAATCCTTTGGTGAAATAAATGTGGAAGCAGTGCTTCCAATGTTTCTATGGAAAACATGCCACTGATGTATTTAAAAAACCCATGTTCCAAATTATTGTGAATGCCCATTTTGGGCATTTAAACTTCCGACTGGTAAGCGTGAAACATCACGTACTTTTACTGTACACTCTTTTTTGAACATTCTAGGAACTAGGAACTATTTTTTGAAATATGAATATGTCGTTATTAACAACCGTACTTAGTGGTCTGCTGGGTATGCATAAGATTTCTTGTTCATTTCAGTGCCAATTAAACCAAACAAAAAACTAAATATTTTAAGACTCTTCAAATTGTGCCTACACAATGCTCTTTTTTTCCTCTTGCAGTGTGTCAGATGTGCGGCTAGAGGCACGTGCAGAACACCACAAATCATCGTCGCTGAGTGTTGAGTCAAGTTCTAGCACTTCAGGGTTTGGTTCTTCGGCGGGTGGAGGAGGCGGAGGCGGAGGCGGTCGCACTCTAACGTGGACTCCTCCTGCCAGCGTGGAGGGTAGCACTCCCACCTGGACGGAGGGTACTCCCTCCTTTACCGAATCATCCAGCAGCGGAGACGTTGGTGAGTTTTTGTGCCCGCATGATTTTTGTAAGAAACAGTGTAATATGTTTATTGCAAAAAGTATTGCGTAGCGTGATGAGTTAAACAGAATGTCCGAGAAAGGGTCGTAATGTTTCGGTAATGTAAGGGTCGTTTGTCGCCACGGGTGTAATGGTTTTGCCAAGGAGGACGAAATGCAGCCAACTGAACTTTCGCAAAAAGATTTTTGCATATTGCACATTTGTAACTTCGCACAAATAAAGTTAGTGGCTTCCACCTTTGGGCGAAACGCAATTTGTGCCTGGCAAGTAATGAGGAACGTGTGCAAACGGGCGTCTGGGACGAGCGCACCAGGTTGTGACCTCTCGCGCAATGCCTACTCCATGCTGCGCTGTTGGAACATGCGTCGAAACATGTGGAAGAGACCAATCAAAGCTGTGCGACCATTGCGCACTGGCGACTTACACGTTTACACGAGGACTATGATGTGTAAGATATTTTCTCTTTATTTCACACGGGGGAGACTTTTGAAATTACCACGTCGTATTTGCGCCTTATTAAACCCGATGACTCCGAAGCCGTGTATGGCAGATTGTCAGTTCACTTTCTCTTCGTTGTATGTTTGCTCGTCGCACGGAGTTAACTCGACGTTACCACAATGCCGTCAGCTTCGTTACACACAGAGCTAAAATTCATAAGTACAGAATAACATAGCCCACCTTCAAATAATGCTGCCATTGAGCTCCTACGGACTTCCCGTATAGATCCGTGTGCGGTAGAGGGAATTTTGAAAGCGGTTGGAAAGTGTTCGATCATACTCTTATTTTTATTTCTTTCATTCAAACTCAGTCTCGACATTCTATTCGTTAGTGAAGTCGTAGGTCGGTATCTCCGTTGCTAAAGTACGCTGAACCGGGAGTCTGATTTCATGACAAGTATATTATAGGGATTAATTGTGAGCGCGGTCTGTGTTTCGGTCTCCGTTCCTAGTTAGCAGCATAAAGTAAATCTTGGATATAGTGCTTATTTTTGTTGAGAATTTTAGTGGTATTGAAGGGGTTTTAAACGTGCCGCAATGGCGACTCTGCATGGCGTAGATTTTCGCCCCTTTAAAAATCCGCCTTTCACGACCACGCTCGACCCCCCCCCCCATACACACACACACACACACATGCACAGGCACACACATCGGAGTTCATGAAGCCGTCAAGCTTTCATTGAGCTCATGGCTCCTTGTACTGTAATTTCAACATTCAAGTAAAAAATTACGTACGATATTTGAAGTAAAGGTTTCTATGGAAATTTATTGTTTATTTGGGTAATCATTAAAATGGTTTCCCATACTGAATCATTATTTACCGCACGTGATTTTTTATACATTCGTATCAAGCCGCCATTTTAGTCACGTGACATACTGCGATTATTCCATAGCTGCCTGTGACCTTTCTTCAGCTGTTAAGGCCACTCCACAATAGCCCGGGAACGGGAACCTAAAGATAGTTAAAAGATGGACATCCCAGGCAGGCATTGACAACACGACGGGAACGCGAAGCCTCTCGACCAATGAAAGTGCAGCAAATGGCGCCGAAGCTTTCCAGCTGATCGAGCGCGTGAACTGCGCGACAGGCGACACTGGTCTGAAGCGGAATTGACAGTGTAGGGCGTTATTGAGGTTAGAGCGTGGATTTGCAAGGTTAGGGTTTGAAGCGTTTTTTTTTTTAGTTATTTTTAGTAATTATAGTATATTTGTTTTTCTAATCATATTAACACAATTAAAATTTCCCACATTTTAAAAAAACGTTTCGTTAAAGTACATTGGATTCTTTATAGACAAAATTTTAGTTTCTCGTAGTTGTATTTTCCGTAAGTTCGTAGTAGTTTTGGCATTCTTTGTACTTATAGTTATATTTTCTAATTAATATTCTTTCGTTAAAGAATTTTTTATTCATAGCAGCTCACGCAAGCACATCAGACAGATGGCAATGCAAAGAATAACACAGTAGTATAGCTAGAAGTGCTTTGGTTTCGGCAACTGTTTCTTAAAGTTCTTGTTTTAGCCTTTACTGGTTCATAGCGCAATTCCTCTTCCCGTTGACGTTTATTGTGAAGCGCACGTACCTCCCGTTCTCGTTCTCTCCTTCACGTTCCCGTTCCTGTTCGCGGGCTATTGTGGAGCGACTTTTACGGTGCCATCCAATCGGGACCTTAACGTCTCTACAGTGACGTCACTGTGGTGGCGTTCAGCCTTCAAATTGGATGACACCGTAACAACTGGTTTCCTTCGCAGGCAGCAATGAATAAATCCAAGGATATGTCGTTGCAGATCGTACATAGGCCGGATGAAAATTTGTCCAATGTATTAGAACACACTAGTTTTTCAACGAACCATCAAACCGCATTAACGTCAATTGTTTCGTCTCAGCATATCACTGACACCCGTAACGATGTTTGGGAGCGGCCGTTTTGGAACTAGAAGTTTTGTGTAATTCGTTCAGTGCTTGTACATTGGCAATACAATAAGTATAAGAATTGATAAAACAGACTTGTGATAAATGCTTTTGCTTTAACTAAATAATAGTGCTGTTAAAATGTATTTCAGCATTTATCACTGCAATTTGTGCACGTTCTTTCTTGTAATTGCAAATGCAAAAAGATTTTACATTTTGTATCTGTTGGCGAGAAGTCAGCCACAGGGAATTTAACGTAAAGACTGTTATTGCTCATTTCTACGCAGTACTGAATAAGTGACTAGATATGTTGGAAGTATAAAAATAATTCGCTATAAACATTTCTCAATACTTTTTGTTGCAACAGAATAATTTATTGCAATTATTAATAAGAAAGAGAATATTGATAATGAATTAAGTTATATAAAATTGTGATGATTGGTTGAAATAAGTGGTAGGAGTTATTTATAACCAGGATTTGTGATAGTTTTTTGTGAAAAGTATGTAATCAAGAAACTTGATATGCCATACTCACACAAACCAGCTTCTTTTATTTATTTATTTATTTATTTTTCTTTTGTGCATTGTATTGATCTTTTTGTTTTCCAGTCATTTTGTTATTACTTTCATTGTTATTACAAAATAAATCAAAGTATATTATTTTTTGTGTTTATACCCAATTTTAAATGAAAAGATTTTGTAAGAAGAAATCTCATTTGGTAATATGATTTTATTTTCAATTTTTTGAAATTTTCTTCTTGATTTGTCCATGAAAATTATTAATTGTAGTTGTTTTCTCCCTTTTTTAATCAAAGAAGGAATAACTGTTGTTGTTGTTGTTGTCTTTTTTTATTTTTTTTTTTTTAATTCACTCCTGTACAGAGAGATTCGGATATCCTTATTCCCTTCTGTATTTAATTTTTTCGTCACTCTCATCTTTCCTCTCTCTCTCTTTTCTCCCTCTCCCTCTCTCTCTCTCTCTCTCTCTCTCTCTCTCTCTTTCCTCTCTTTTTCTTTCTTTCCTCTCTCTCTCTCTCTCTCTCTCTCTCTCTCTCTTTCTTCTCCCTTTCTCACAAGCTCTTAGTGCTTATACACACACACATTTAGTGGTATACTTGCATAAAATGATACTTTGACAATTTTGGCAATTTATTTCATTTCGTCTATTGCAAAGGCAATTTCACAAAGAATATGAAGTTTTCAAATTCTTTGTAAATAGTTATTTGAAATGTTTTGTTTGTGTTTTGTAACTTCCAAATTATCTCACTTACATGTATAATACAGTTTTGTGTAATATGTTTGATAAAAATTAAAGCAATAAAGTTTCTGAAAAATATAATTTAATTCTGACATTTACTTACTAGTTGCTACATCAATTTTTTATATTTTTATAGTATATTTTCATCATTGCTTCTAGCACCAAATTTTAACTGGTGCTTCATCCACCACCATTTTCTTTCTGTCACCGTGCTTTTACTATTTCCTCTATTACAAAGGCCAACTTCTGTATTGCATTGATCTCAATCGAATACAACATTCAAAATCTTCACATTTGTATCACAGATTTAACAGAAACTACTGTAAGAGTATACCCATCCTTCAAGTTTCAGGATAAAAGCCATAGATAAAATAGAAATGTGGACTGGATGTGATGAAATGAACAACATTGTTCATTGTAAGTATTCACTCAAAATAGATTAATTTAAATAAATTTTGATTTTAAGAGTTCTGTATAGTGAAAGTGATACTGTGGAACTTGAAGAAAGGCAGTGAAATCAAGGAATGCTTCACAGGTAGTTCATTGATGTTTGCAGTTTGCTTGGTTTTCCCTGATGGATGCCAACAAATAATAGAATTCCTTTCTCTTTCTTTAATTTTTTCTCATAGCAAGGTGAGGAAACAGGAGCTGATGGTAGGATTAGGCTCTACAATGCATGGTGACATAAATTTGATGCTAGATGCATTTATGCAAATAGAATGAAAATTATCACATGGAATAATAACTTAAACTAACTTCAAAATCAATGTGTAATTGTTATCTTTGCAGGACTGTTTGTCTTTCTGATTATCCTGCATCTTTATCATAACCATGTGTTTTTCATAATTTATAATTTTTTCCATCTCAATGTCTATCAAGTGTTGACTAAAATTAATAGACTGTTATATTGATTTTCTGGTGGTAAAAATGCTAATTATCATGCCTTACCACAGGGCTGACCATGGAGTGCTGTAGGAGCAGTGAGGCACTGCACATTCATAGACTCATCTGTGCCTTCAGCTGCATGTGTTTCATCCTCTTTATATACATCCTTATATCTTTCCTATTAACATATGAATGTGACTTGGAGTTTGAGGATAGTCAGTCATCAGAAAAATATCAAAATACCACTGGTGAATATATTTCAGATATAAAAATTGTTGGCATATTGTAAATCGATAATTTTCTCATATTTGTATATTCCAATAAACTTCATGAAATTGTTATAATTTCATACAGTGATGTAGATTCTTTTAGTTTACATTACTGAAAGATAGGCATAGAATTGGAAATTAATTCCTTTCTGCAGTTAGGTGTTTGGTATGTCAGATTTGTATATATACTGAGCACTTCACTTCCACGTCTTCCAACTTGTCGAGTATTTATGAGAATTGTGCCAGAGTTGTATATCACATACCAGTCTTATATTGTAAAATATGTCTTAATTCAAGTATTTGAATTTATTTTTGTAGAACAAAAATATCATCAGAAAATTATCAGTAAAAAGTATCATTGTAGGGGAAAAAAGTTGAATTTTATTTTGCGGAAAGAGTGGAATAATTTTTTATGAAAGAATTATGAGCAGAAAATTCAATCAGTGTAAAATATCATAGCCTCAGTTCAAAATATGTTATTGCTAATCAAAGGGAAGTGTTTGAGTGTGTTGTTCTTTCATAGTGTATGACTATTTATGTAAATGAAAGTGTGTATGTTGTGCTGAAGTTGTAAAATGGTTGAAGATATGTTGGTATAAGACTGAATGTTTGTGTGTGTATGAAGAAAATATAATTCAAATTATATATCTTTCTAAAATAAATCAAAATTTCATGAATTTCCTTCAATTTCAATAATCATTTTACTCAGTCAGATGAGGTTTAAAAAATGTGATGCTTTTGTATTAAATTCAAATTTACTAATAATAATCAGGTTTACTTTGAAATTAAGGCTTATAATCCATGTATAGTACTCTTAAGTAATATTTGATAGTTACACTTACAAGGTCTTTATTCTAACTCGCAACCATCTTCAGCAAATCTAAGCCCAAGTTGTGGTGATGTGGCATTGGCATGAAATACCTTTGGCGTACCCCTTTTACTTTTAGTGATGCTGACTGTCACCCTCAGATTTCAGGGTGGAAGAATGTGATTATTATAGATGGAGGAAGGGTGTTTATGCTGAAACCATACAGAGGGTATTGAGCAAATTGAAATTACTCTTGAACATGAAATGGGACACCACTGGAAAGAGTGAAATGATTTTTCTGTTAACAAATAGCAATCACTTTTTTATCATAATTTCTTCATGCAAAATTACTTTTCATGAAGGAAATATTATTAGAAAAAAATTCTCCTGTATAAAAATTCGTAAGACACATTTCAAAAAGTTTGGAATTTGTTGGTATTTTGTCACTGAATTCATGAAATTTGGTGCATCGGTCTCTGTACTTTGGTACTTTGGGTCACTGATTTCTAATCTGAAATCAATTTATCAAATCATCAAAATGTAAAATGGTCGATCCAATACGGCTAACAACACTGGCATTCACGGTTCATATGCCATACATGCTAATGAATTGCGTTTGCGTCACTTATTCGAACACTATGATGGAAGAAAAACCGGTCATCAAAAAATAATATATTTGTGCAAAGGTTGTTTGGTATGAATGTGGAAAAAATATTTTAAAAATCCTGATATTTTCAATGCATTTATTGTGTTCTACTAGGCCAAATGTCAAAAAGGATAAAAAAAATGCCATGTTTAAGCGATCGGTGCACCCTCTGGGATGAAGATAAAAATCATTAAGTATTGGATCATCTTCACTCATCTTGACAGGAATGTGGAGGTGTTCCTTAGATAAGCTAATTCTGTTCTGTTCACTATATGCCTGTTGCTGCAGCACAGGTATGCAAACCTTGATCTTTTGATCCTTTATCTTTTCTTTTTACAATTCATATAGTAACTGTTAAATAACACTTAATTACAACACCACACACTGCTGTTGAACACTTTTGTTCCTATGTCAAATGTTCAACCCAGGGAGGATTTAGGTACTGTGCAACCACCAAGCACAAAATCATGTCGTCATCACCCCCCCCCCTTTCCCCTTCGAAAAATAATCCTTCAGATTCACTAAAAAGCACTTATTATTGTAGAATAACTTTTTGTACAAATACAACTGAATATTAACAATCATTTTACACTTACAAACATATTTTATAACACTTTTCAACACAGGTCTCCCTGTAGATGAAGGCCCCTACACAACTGCTTATTTTGCTTGTTGGTGAATCGGGCACTGTGTCCGACATGGAGAGGTATTCAAGAAACATGTTTAGTAAAGTACTATTCAGGAGAAGGGGCCCCAGATTCAAGCTCCATATTGTTTATAATTCCAACTTGCTTTTGATTATTTGCTTATAGAAAGGGAAATAATCAGTTAAAGGCAGAAAACAGCTGGGTGGAAGAGCCGTGGATCGCCGTGACTTTGTGAAGTCAGGCAGCTCTAATTCTGATTTCTAAGTCATAGATCCAAAGCACACTTATCCAGTCAGTGGCGGATCAGTTACTAGTGACAGTTATCCAGTCATGGGAACCATACCCCCTCCCCTAAAAATGGCTAGAGATAAACGTTTGTTACCTTTTTATTTGCCAAAATGTATTTTAAATATCTATTGTGACCGCCGTCTCCTGTCAGACGTCACTGGAACCGCTGGCCTGTTAACCGCCGCTTTCGGCGACCAATCTGTGAGCGGCTCCCGCGCGATTGTAGTTTGTCCGGACAGCTTCCTCCAGCGGACGCAATCCCACAGTGGTATTTGAGACGAGATGAAATTGGGGCGGGTTTATTTCCAGGACTTCTTGGCTAGGGATGTGCAAAGGGGCGTACTTAGTTTTGATATGACTTCATGCGATGCAGTACGAACACATTCATTGGCAAATGAACTTAGTCCGCTAGGCGCGCGGACGCTGCAAAATTGCACAGATGTTGAGATGCTGTTGTCAAGCGACGAGTCGGTCGGGAGGCGCCGCATGGGTCGACGCCCTCCACAACTGTTGTCGCTCCCTTGAGACGTCGCCGGCCGGAGATGGGCCGGTGAAGGGCCCAGCGTCGCGCCCGAGGTCTGTACTCCGCCTCCCTCGTCGCCGTTTCCCGTGGACTCACACCGACGCAGTCTGTTCGTAGACGAGCGTTACTGCGAACTACCAAGTTTGATGGCTTCAGTTCCGTGCACACAGTTCAGTTTCCGGCGTGTATGTTGTCACATACGTCTCTAGTTTTGGCCACCACATGTTCGACTCCCGGATATCTCCCAAACTTTCGTCACACATGTCTGTCCCCGCTCATACTTCATAAGCATCCCTTACTCACACATCCGACCCCTCTCACACCATGAATTTCTCTCTGTCCGTTCGACGCAAGGGACATCTCCCCGGAACACGTCTATCTCCTCTCACTCCCCGTAAGCTTATCTGTCCGTCTTTCCGAGCTCCATCTGCACTCGCCCCTCCCCCCTCGTCAGGTGTTCAGTTTCGTCGATCTTATGGATCTGCGTCTCGTGAAGTTGTAGTGATTCAACCCTTTGGTCACGTGCAAAGTGAATCCCGGAGTTTTATTCTTGGGCATCCCCGAGTGTTGCGTCAGTCGGAGTAGTTCCTCTTCCCACTCTTTATGTCATGCGAGAGGAATCCCAAAGTCTATCATCACTGTCTGAGTTGGGGAAGTCCCTTATTATAATTCTCGTATATCAGTCAGTGGTTCCCTGAAAGCGTATGCTGCTTTGTGCGACCACCCAGTCCGAGGTTGGTTCGTCACACTTTACGCTAGAATTATGTAATTATTTAAAAAATAATATTGTATAGTATATATACATATAAAAATACAATAAAATAACAAATATGTTAATTATTTAACAAAAATCTGTAATCACCCCTCCCCCAACCCACCGCCAAAAATGATCGGTTGGATCCGGCCCTGTATTCAGTATACTGCGTGAGAACTTCAGTAATGATATATAATAGAGACAATAAATTTGGGCGACTAAGGGTCATTTTCGATTAGGTCAATGCCACTACTCGTTTGCCCCATCGCCCGTGCTCTCCCTTTTCTGAACGCTAATAGCAATCGACCAACCTTCGAATCGACCAACCATCGTACTATGGAGCGGGGGACTGCAGAGAGACCGCTAGACGACAGCAACCTTGGATTGGGGCAGCAGAAAGCAGAAGCGACGCGTGCAAATAAAGCCTACACCACAGTACGGAAATCAACGGATGTACTAGCGGAGACCTGGTTATGGCAGGAGCGATATTTACTTATAAGCGCAGCGTCATAATGCACGGCGCCCACGCTTATCTTCTGTCCATTGTGCGGAGACGGCCATTTTCTTCCGTCTTTTTTTGGGTGTGTTTGTGGGTATTTTGGGTATTTTTTGAGTTCTTTAGTGTTCGACATTTTGAACCCATGAAGTTAGCGTGAAAGTGTTTCTCAATTATAGAAGGGTCGAAGCTACTTAGTTACAGCCGTTTATTCGGCAAGTGAGAGGGACTCAACAATATACACAGACTATTATGGGGCTTTTTTTCTGGTAGAGCAAATCAATTTCAGATAATTGTGAATCACTGCGATTTGTGGCCAACGTAACGGGAGTTCAGACTAACAATATCGAGTCGGGCTCACGGCCTTTTAAGAAACTAGTGGAGCTACAACACCACATACGTTGGTTTAGTGGTGAGTTATAGTTGACATTTACATAGTTGAAATGATTGAAGGCGTTGTCATTGTCAACAGTACTATAGTATAGTACTGTTGACAATGACAACGCCTTCAATCATTTCAACCACATACGTTCTCGCATTGTTTCTAGCATTTGAAATTTTCGAAAATTCAAAGAATTCAACGAAACTTTTTTTGTCTAGTTTCCCTGGTCCTTTGAGCAAATGCTAAGATGGCCCCTTGTGTTGTTTCTGAACAGTAAATGTAACTTCACTCTCGGTACTCAAGAAGATGTGCGCAATTGTACTCCCTTCACATACATCACATTTGACTCGTCATGCACGATTTTAATGGTATATGTGCCTGAATAAAATATTATTATTATTATTATTAAAATGAGACCTGCGCCATTTTTAAGCGTATTTTGCCCTATCCTTAAAAATTAGGAGTCGTTTCTGAGAAAATGTTTTTTTAATATAAATTGCGTTAGCGTCGACAAGAAATAATGCGAAAACCACTTTTTTAAGTACATTACCTTTTTTAAAGATCTATTTTTTGAACTGATTTAAGACAAAAATATTGTACTTTGGCGGTTTCTTTTGTGTGTTTTGTGCATATTTCCGAAACTACAATCTTCACCGAAAATGGAACAAGTACCACTTTTTTACCGTCCTTTGATACATACGAGGATTTTTTCTTTTAATTTGCTGCGCCTTCGTAACGCGTCTCTTAAGCCCTTCTGGGAGTAATTCTCCTTGAAATCGTAATAATTTAAAGAAAAAAATTCAGTCGTTTTTTAGAAAAAAAATGTAATCAAATTGCCTGTATTTCTAGCAAAATTACACGAAAACTATTCATATTTTCGAACATTTTTACATAACCGTATTTCAAGATGTCTTTAAAGAACAGATTTCGTTAATAAATATCTCTTGTCTTCAATATTGTAGTTGTAGGAAGAAGTCGAAAAAAAAATTCGATTTTCGCAAAATCAGGGATTTTAACGAAAATGAGATTTGCACCATTCTTTTAAGCGCTATCCTATACGCTATCCGAGGACAAAGTTTAATCAAAATTTTGGAGCTAGTTTTGAGGCTTTACATAAAGTATACCCAAAAATCAACATATCCGTTTGAAACGCGCAGTGCCTCGAGTTCCTTCAGTTCGGTCGGGGATTATCAATTTAGGAGAAAATCATCTGAACGGTTTAGACGCTAGCGTTGACTACACAGACACACACATACACACGCACGCGCTCATACGCTCACACGTTTTACCGTCAATCGATTTTTCAGTATTAAAGACTCACAAAACGTGGATTCCGACTACACAACGTGTTAGAGTATGTACTTTACTAAATACAGAAACAAAATTTATCCACTTTTTTTACCAGGGTCCGGCAATAAGAGTTTTTGTGTCGCAAAATTCTGGCGCACGTGTACAGTACTTGTTCTTTTTTGGGGGACGGCGGTATTTTTCTTCTATTTTGGGGTAATGAAGACATTTTTGGGTAAGGGGAGAAGATGGGAGCTGCTCCGTAGGAGAATTTTAAAATGCATTTAAAGATGTATATGAAGATGTCGAATACTTCTTCAATCCACTTCTACTATCCAATCCTATGATTCATATCTCTTGAGTTAGGGATAGCATTATAAGTGTAAGCAGAGCTCAGGCCACTGTCGAAGAACAAATCAATATTTGACACTGAAGTCCTCAAATTTGCTAGCTGTGCACGTATTATGTAGCCAGAAACGTCGGGATAACGATTTTGTATTGGCTTGTGTCGTGAAATGAAGCCAACTTGAGGGAATACCCATTCTCATTTAAGTCTTCAGGTTTATTAAATTGCCAAACTCCCGTTCACTGTGTGGAACAGGTGATCTTAGCTGGAGGCTTCCGTTACCAGTCAGTATTTTTTTTCAACAAACAACCCAAGAAGTAGACTCCAAAAGTTGTCTTACGACTGAAAGACGCCATCTGCTGACAACTGAAACATTTCATTATGTGCTTCGGCTCTACCATACGCCACTGATTTTCCCAAGGTCTTTTGGGGTCAATGAAATTGTCGCTGTGACCCAGTCTCATCCTCATCCTCACCCTCACCTGCCGAGAGGGCCCACGGCCTCTTCGATTGGCATCAGAATGAAAGTTTAACGCTGCCTCCGACAGGCCAACAGGCCTGGGAACCTGGGCAGGAATGTCCCAGCTAAGAGCTATTAGCCCTGATGTTGGACGAGGGAATTTTTTTTTTTACGAGGGTAGGTGGAAATCTTCAAAAGACACCATGCGGCCCGTACCACATGATAGTGTGAGATTTTTACCCACTAAAACCAACCTCCCTTCTCCATCCTCCCCGCGGAACCGCCGTTAGGCATTACATCACGGGGAGTGGATTAGAGTGGCCTAGTCACCAGCCACTTCTCTTTGCCAAAACATAGGAAGGATCAAACGAGGATCAATCGACCCTTCTTTCCCTTTCTATTCTCCTCAGCTCAGCTATTATGGTCTGCGCATATGCGCTCACCGCATCCCAGTTGGTTTCTGAGGCGAGCATGCACCCAACCATTGCTTCGGGTGTCAGCGGGTCGATCCCGAGTATACTAATAACGTGCCGTCGCTGCACATGGTATCGCGGGCACTGGAAAAACACATGCTCGGCGTCTTCGACAGCAGGTTCACATAGTGGACAGAATGGGGTATCCTCTAGCTTGAACCTGTGGAGATATGCCAGAAAACATCCATGTCCAGACAACAGCTGAGTCAAGAAGAAATTTACTTCGCCGTGTTTACGGTTGATCCACGGTGCAATGAAGGGAATCATGCGGTACGTCCATCTTCCTTTAATGGACATGTCCCATCGATCCTGCCATTCGAGCAGTGTTGTCGAGCAGTCTGGGTTCTCCTCTTCTTTGTGATATTGCCTCCGTCTCTCCTGCGCCAAGATATCGACAGGAGGCATCCCCGCGATGACGCACACTGCATCGTTTGACACAGTGCGGAATGCACAAGCTACCCGCAATGCTGATAACCTGTACACTGACGTCATCCCTCGGATGTAACTATTTATCGACGTGGAGTTGGCCCATACTGGGGCTCCATATAGCAAGACGGACCTCACTACCAAGGCCAGAAGCTTCCGTTTCTCCTGACAGGGCCCTATGTTGGGCATTAGTCTCGACAACGCTGCATTAATCACCGCAGCTTTATTGCTGGCGTACTTCAGGTGGCCAGCAAATGTCAGACGGGCGTCAATCATGAGACCAAGATATTTGATCGATGGCTGTGATGCAATACGGTGGTCTCCGACTTTGAGAGTGATGGTTCCTCTCTTTTTCCTGCTAGTGACTAGGATAACCTCAGTCTTGTGCTCAGCTAACTGCAGCCCTGAGGACTTCAACCACTGACTAACAATAGCGATCGCTTCGTTGCAAATATACACAATTTCCTCAATGTACTTCGCATCGGCGACGATAGCAATGTCGTCCGCGAAACCAATAATACTGGTGCCTTCTGGGAGGGGAAGCCGAAGAACCTCGTCATACATCACATTCCATAATGGTGGACCCAATACTGACCCTTGCGGGACACCAGCCGTGATATTATGTACCTTCGGCCCATTATTTGTATTGTAAATCAGGGCTCTATTACTCAGATACTCGGCCACAATCTTCCTCAAGTACGTTGGCACATTAAATCTGCGGAGAGCTTGGTGAATATTACTCCACCTGGCCGAGTTGAATGTCTGTGTGTGTGTGTGTGTGTGTGTGTGTGTGTCTGTGTGTGGGCGCGTGTGTGTGTGTGGGCGCGCGCGTGCTGGGGGAGGGAGTGGGCGGGTGTGAATGTGCGAATGTGTGTCACTACTATTCACGGTGACTGGGGACCACCTGGACTTGCCCGGGAGTTCCGGATTTCCCGCCTGCTTCCTCATTGCACTTCCTTTGGCACTAACACCAATTGTGCCGCCGAGAAACTCGGGAATCCGGGAGGTGTTTCAAAATTACGTTTGCAATCTACCTCTGACCGAAAATTAACGATAAATGAAAAAAGTATTTAGAATGTCGATTGCGCGACAGACCAGCCTCTCTCCACTAAAAAATTGGCGCCCCCTATCTTCAGCTCATTGAGAAGTACTAAGCGGCCTCCTGTCGTCTTGCCTCGGCCACTCTGCAAGCGACCTGCATTTCATCGCTCATGGCGGACTTAATTTCGAAAGTTACCGGAGTCACCAACGGCCAGAGTGTACGTTTTTACCTGTGCTGTTTGGGAGACGCCGTGATAACTGAAAACTCAACGTTTTTACTTTCCTCATTTTTTACTAACCTCATTCTTCTAGATATTCTGCCTCAAGGAAAATGAATTAGCAAATGGAAGATCGAAATGTTGACATTTTAGCCAAGGTCTAGACAAAGATGTTCTTCCACCCATCCATTGCCTCACAGCATCGGTTAGGTTGTCCCACTTACCTCCACACCTTCTACTATTCTCATTTCTTTCAAGATATACCCCTCTGCCTCTCGCTCTTTGTGTTTTCCCTTGTACCTGTACCTTAGCACCGGCTTCTCTTTTTTTTCATCCTCCATTTATTTGCCCATATCATTTTGTTGTTGTTTTTCTGCAATATTATTTGTAACTATTCTTTGTTGCACCTCCTCTCTGTATTTCGTCAGATCATATTCACCATTCTTCTCAAATACTTCAATTCACTAGCTTGAATTTTAGTCTCCCAAGTCCAACCATTATGTCTTTGTCACGGGAAGTCTATCAGCATTAACTGCAGGGAAAATTTTGTGTTTTGGGACTTCTACAATAGCTGTGAAGACCTGATAGGAGCTGTGAAACACTTGGCCAGGGATGTCAAGGTCTTGAGCAAGGTAACTAGCATGCTTGAATTTGAGGCACAGAATTAGCCATTCAAACATTTCTTCTTTCCCCTTGACAAAAATGTTTGTAAAGGCAGAATTTAAGAAGAAAATAAACATGAAATAAAATAATAAGGAGTTAAATGTATAAACGTAATTTAAAACTTGGTTGTTTGATAGAAAACATCAAGCAAACATATTTTCATAAGAAGCCACTATACTTTGTGATATTGCAAGCTTTGCACTTACGTTCCCTTCTTCACCTTGTGTGTCCTTTTCTTGATATGCAAAGGTAAAAGAGCAGAGTTGGATATATAGCCCATGCTCATAGAAAGCCAGGCAGGGAAGTAGCTTGTGTGGGCACAGATTGAGATGCCTGTGCAAGACTAACAGGAGTAGGAAAGTCACCTAGACTGATGACATATTTGATGAACTTTTGGACCATTCTTTGTACAACATATATAACACATTAAGAATGTCTGAAAGAGTGTGCTTGTAAGTTTCCATGAATTCATTCTAAAAAATCATGTAACTCATACGAAATTGTCTTCAAACTGAAAATTGTTACCAAACAACTTAGACGAAATTGTCTTTGACGTACTTATTTGGAAATGCAGGACACTGCCCCCATCATCACCTTGTCCATCAACATTTTATTCTTAGGCCAAAGGCTCTCACTCTGTAGTAATTATGTAGATAACTATTGTCTTCTTATTTATTACAACTTAGTGTACACAAATATTGTACAATATGTATTTATGCAATATTTTATGTTCACATAAATTCAAATTCAGCTATTTAAAAAATTATCAAAAATGGATGTGCACATCACATTTCCACATACGTGCCTCCTGTGTCACTACCCAGCGGCTAGAATTGGGAAGGAAAAAGGATAGGGGTAGGGTTTAGGATACTTCACAGGGGTTGGACTAGCCCTAGTGAAGCAGCCAAACTCGTTTTGTTGGAACAAATTTCATATGAGATTAGACGGGAATCGAACCCGGACCTCAGTGGTGAAAGGCTAGCGACTTCGCTATGTGCCACGAGCTAGTATATTTGTTTCCAATTTTATTTATCTTTCAGTATAACTGAAAGATACGCTGAAGACAGCTACATTGTATCCAAGAAAGCTTTATACCAATAAAACAAAGAACGATTTGAAATGTCGTTGTTCTTTCAGATTGTTCATTATAATGTTAATTTATTGGAATTAAAATTTTGACAAGAACCTCAGTAACTTGGATTTTTGGAAAATGCAAATAAGGAATTTTTAAAAGTGAATCAAACTGATAGTTTTCCACTGTGATATCTATTCAAACTCTGGTATACAGAAGTAAAAAACATATTGTAAGCAACATGAAATTAGAAGAAAGAAAGAAAGAAATCCAAATGTATAATATGGAACCTGGAAAAGATTGAGAAGACTAGCTGGAATGAAATGATCTTTCAAGTTGTTCCATATACAATATATCACGAAATCGTATATTTAAAAAAAGTCTTAAACATTGGATGTCCCTGAAATAAAAAAAAAAGGTATAAATACTCTGTGAGTTGTGAGAGATTTAATAAGTATGTTGTAAATAGAAAAAGTACTTCCTTCTGGGGAGAGGTTTGAATTTGTGTTGGTATTTTTATCCATGTATGAAAGTGAGAGTGATTGAAATTAAGAAGAAATAGTCTGATAGACAAAATAAAGAGTAACTACTATTTTTGCATTGAAATTGGTGTAAAGATTTATGACAGGATTCAATTTTGGTGAAGGTAGACAGTATTGTGCATTCAAGGACATTCAGTATACTGTACTTGATATTTTGCAGATGTTTGATATACAGTGGATGAATGCTTTATTTATTTCACACATTTGATGTGTATGTTAAGTCTTTGTTTTCTAGAGTTAAACACAAATTTATTGTCCAGGGTGATAAAAATGATCTAATATTTGGGGAGGTATAACAGTGTTATATCCATTGTTTGTAATACTTCAACATCATAATAATATTGAATATTTGTTTGTGATATAATCATATAAATATATGTTCAAATGATATTCTCTTACTCTTATTGGATGTGTCTACATTGTCTCTCAAACCTGTCCTAATCTGTAGCATACGTGCAATAGAAACCAGAAAAATAGGGGCTCTTCACTTTCATGTTAAAAGTGGATTATTTCTCAGTATCTTGACTTCTTTCTCACTCTCCAGTTAAAAATCTTGGAATATCTTTTAATGATGTTGAGGATTTCAAGGGAAGAGTTTTAAAATCTTTTATTGATATTCATGTTGAACACCCATCAGATACATTCATGTTTTCCCCTAAATCGACATCTTGCAAATAAAGTGTTTAACAAACACCTATCATTAAAAATTCACAGATTTGTTTTTATTTGACGTCAATCTTGGAAAAATTTTATAATTGCTGGGAAATGTGTGAAATAAATCAATCTTGCATTTAACACTGGATTGTTCAGGGAAGCAAGTTTCTCTTCCTATGTACTCGGAATTGAACACTCTTCATGAATAAAGTTCAGTTTTTTACCCTTGTTATAAAATATAAATCAAAACTGCAACATAAAAAATTCAAACAGTTGTTTGTATTGTTATTACATGTTCTCGAAAGTTTGGGAAAATTTATGCAAAGTAAAATGTATGCAAATTTTTATGTTAAAAAAAATGTTTTTCCCCATTTAGCAATATATTATTTATCTAACACTGACAAAGGGCAAAAGAAGGGAATTTCCAAAATGCTTGAAAAGTGCCAATAAGAATGTGAAGTTCTAAACAATGGTATTGCTATGCTTGGTTATTATTTTAAATATATTTTATAGTTAATATATCTTTGTAATTATATAAACCCTTTAAGCTTTGTTCTCTTTTATTTTTTATGATTTTTTTTTTTTTTTTTTACTGTTATGCCTACTTATATTGCCTGAATTAAATTCCTTTTAGTATTTCAATGTAAGAGAGTGAAAAAATTGCCTTCCGATTTCTTACTACTTAGCATTTCCCTTGGAAATTTGATTTTTAAGAAAGATTTAAAGTCGTCTTCTGATATCATCTTTAGACTGCAGCATTCAAAATTATCTGTTGGCATATAATTGAGAGGATCCTTACACACAAGTATTCTCAAAAAGGATATAAAAATAAAATGTATAAGTGCTTTAATTAGTTTGGAATGAAGAGAACAAATGATTTGCTGAATGCTAGCAGGGTAAAATCCATTTTCTTTATAGTTACTTGTTGGGTCTTCTCTCATTGTAACATTCATTAATAAATGTACTTCTTTTCATTTTCAATAATGTTTTGAAGACATGTGAGTGAATTTTATGTCATTCAAAGCATGTGTCATGAACCTTTATGTTAAAAATCTAGTATAATTGTATTAAACGTATCAAAACATTTGTTGTTTTTATAACGACAACTCTTCAAATCAGTTTGGTTTCATACCAATGAATAATGGAAAAGTTTTATATTTTGATGAAAAGTTCTTCAGTGGGATTTTTAAGTTTTATTACACACAAAAACACTATTCTCATGATTATTTTTCTTTCTCAGGGTGTCCAACTACACCGGTTCGTAGTCTCAATTTGCGGTGCAATAGTGAAGGTCCTCGTGCAGCATCCCATGAAGGCTCTCTCGACTGCCTCGATGCCGAAATGGTGAGTTGATTTATTTAAAGACGTGGGATACTTATTGTGGTATTTGATGAACTGAAACTTATAAACTGTTAAATGAAGATTGGAATCGTGTGTGTAGAGACCTAATAAATTGACTTTCAATATAAATTATAAGAACGTGTTATTGGAAAAGTTATTCAACTCAGTGTATCAATGTAATGAAAAGTGTGTGCCAGGTTATGAGAAATTTATGAATATTTAGTTAACACTGATTCAACCCACTTTCCCTTTCTCCTTTGGTATTGCAGAGTGCATTCATCTCTCAAAGTATAAAAGTTACCAGAAGTAATTGGTCTTGTAACAGGATTTCTCTCTTTACAACCACACTCTTAGGACGTTAAGCAGTTTTGCAGACAAATAATGTAACACCTAAAGTATTTTGGTTTCAGACCTTTACTTTAATAGAAGTTTTCCTCCTTAAAAACAGGGAGAACATATAAATAACATTTTTGATATTCTGTTTGAGCTCAGCTCAAGCTTCCAAATAGTATTTTGTTGTTTGTGGTGATCTTTTTGTTTTGTTTTGTTTTGTTTTTATTTTTTTTACTTTGAGTATTATAGAGCAGTGTTGTAAGTTGTCTTATGCTTACGAGAGAGTAATTTAGGTGATGCTTTAATGGTGTTTCAAAGATCTGATCATGTTAGATGCAGTTGTAATTGAAATTGAGGATGTGTAACAATGTCAGATATTTACACAAGCAAATCAGGAAATGGAGGAAAATAGGGGAACAAAAATTAAATATATAAATCAATGTTTTTACAATATTTGACATCAGTGTGTCAGAAAGAAAATTATCACTAAAATGTGAATTAAGTCATTTATACGAGAGGCTCTTGTTGCTACTCCTAGGTGTCAATGTAGTTAGAGATTTTCTTTTCTTCCTACCAAAAGAAACATTTTCAGTAAATAGGTGTTTTATTTAATAACTACCAGATGTTAACCAACTTGTGGTTGATTAAACCAACTTGTGGTATATATTTTGCTTTTGAAGGATGAATGCTACTGCTCTCTCTCCTAATTGTATTTATATTTGCTTTTCTATTTGTGATAAGCTTGATGTTTCTGTGTTACTTTATAAGTTATGTGAAAATACATGTGTGCTGCAGATACAGAATAATTCTGTGAACTACTACTGCAACGAATGTGTTACGCTATGTTAATTGTTTTGCAGATGAATATAGTACTTTCCTTCTAACCCATATTTGAAGGGAAATGAAGCATTATTCCATATTAAAAGTCTTTGAAAGCCTTAATGTTTGAAAAATGTTTTTAAATTTGTAGTTTGGATAGGCAAGACTCCACTTCAAAGCTTCATGCTAGTAGAAGTGAAATGGCAAGCATTATTGTCCATTGTCATGTAGTCCCTTAGGATGACCCTGTAACATAATCTGTTATTAGTGTAACAAACTGAACCAGCCATGATGTAATATTTTTATGTGAGAGAGTGAAAAATGAATGATCTTCAGATTGAAACTGAATTTAATCTTTGAACACTAGTAAATTAAATTTTTTTTTATTTTGACATTTGGTACTTCAAAATATGAATCTTAAGTGCTTTCTCAATTCTTCAGAAAGCAAATGAAATGTTGGTGACCCAAAATCTGCCTGTTTTTCTTCTTCTTTGTTTATTATAAGAAACACTGTTTTAGAGTCCAGTTGTGAACACATCTTGGTAATAATTCTTGATAAAGTACTTTTCTGAAGTATGTGAAAAATTCTCCTTAATTATAAGAAATTATTGGCTAAACTGGAAATTATCACTATATTTTTCTTCCTTTAACATTAATTTGTTGTTATCACATAAGACGACATAAAAAAATATCTCTTTAATGAATATTTGTTCAGAAACTCTTCAATGTTCAATGATTTCTTAAGCTACTCTTTTTCCTTCTGTAGAAGTTGAAGATTCCGTATCTTTCACTGCACAATCCATCAAATTCAAATTCAAAATTTCATTAAAATCTAAAAGTTGAGCCACTAATTCTTTTTGTAGAGCAAGATCTCTATTGAGTTTTCATTTTAACTTTATTGCCCTTATGAAGGTACTTCATAAGAAGAGAAAGTTTTGTAATCTTGCTCTGGAAAACTGCGAATTTTTTGTTCAACTGAACATGTAAAGTATGTACTTCATTTTGTTCAACATTAACTTCAATATCAACTGGCATTACTTTCAAAATAAAAGCATCTTCTTTTTCACCATTTTGATTATAGTTACCAGGTGATTTCTCGTGATTGTGATTTAAAAATTTTCCTGCAGATCATGTAAAGGTTTTAACTGTTCCTCAAACTCAGTTGGATATATTCTTGGATTCAGTGTTTGATTCATAATGTTCATTAAGACTGCCATATTCAGCTTGCAAATCACGTAATTTCACCTTCATGTGATGAGCAATTTCTGTAAGTAGAGCTCACTCAACTAAATTTGTATTTTCTGCAAAGGTATTATGGGAGCCTCTGTTAATTTCATGTTCTTGCCAGCATGATTAGAATTTTTTACTTCTAGACACTTGCATTCTTCTGATCATGTGATTTGCCATTCCCTTATGAAATATTACTTTTGGGATCTATTTTGTCCAAAGCTAAGATAACGTTTCTTAATGTAAGAAGGCCTCTATTGGTGTTTATTCCTTCTTTAAATCTTTCCCAGTTGGCAATTTTTGAAGGCTGTTTCTGAACCAGCCAATTTAACTAGGTGAAATTTTAATTTAATTCTGTTACTTTTATGCACTTTATTGTGATGATACATGATTTTGATTGTACTGGGCATTCATAGCTGTTGCACCAGTTGTCCTTCCTAATAAACTATAAACACCTGTTGTGTCATCCAAGTTGAAGGTTGTCACTTCAGTGAGGTCCGGAACTACTGTATCTTGAATATTGTATGTATCTACCACAACCTTTATGGACTCAGAAGGTCAAACCACTGGTTTTGATATAGTGCCTTGAAATGACAGAAATTTTAAAATTGTAATAGTTTTGTAACTTTTTAATAATGAATTTCAACCAGACAAGTAACATCTTTTGGTAGCAATGTATTCATAGAATCACTGTACATGCTTATTGGCAAATACATATTTTTGTAAATGTAGTACATGTGGAATAATACAAAAACATTTGTTTACACTTTCCTCACTGTTGACTAGTTATCTGGAATTAAGTTAAACTTTTGTGTTGTAGAGCAATTTCAGTGTATATGTGTAATGGATATATATTTTGGAACTAACACATACTAGATAATCATGATTAATTGGTCATTTTAGTTATAAGCATTTCATTGGTTTTTTTGTGTGTTCTACTTGGGAAAACAAAATATGTTTTATTGTAGGTGATAAGTTAAGTAGATGTTAAACCATTATTTAATTGTTTAGAAGAGGTTAAGGCATTATTTAATTGTTAAGTAGAGGTTAAGGGATTATTTAATTGTTAAGTAGAGGTTAAGGCATTATTTATTTGTTAAGCAGAAGTTAAGGCATTGTTTAATTGTTAAGTAGAGATTAGGGCATTATTTAATCGTTAAGTAGATGTTAGGGCATTATTTAATTGTTAAATAGATGTTAAGGCATTATTTAATTGTTAAGTAGAGGTTAGGGCATTATTTAATTGTTAAGTGTAGATTAAGGCATTATTTAATTGTTAAGTAAAGGTTAAGGCATTATTTAATTGTTAAATAAGATATGAAAGCATTATAAAAAATTCCTAAAATGATAAGAACTTTTTTATTTCAAGAATTTTTATTTTTTAAACTCTTCTCATTCATCAATTTTTCATAAATTCAAGCGTACTGTAATTTTTATTTTTTTATACGTGTTAAAAAATGTTTTATAACTTGTAAAAAGGAAATTCTTTTGATTTTACTACTGTAATTTAGTACTTCATGATACATAAACATTTTGTTTTGTATCTGTGATCCGCTTGTATGCAAATATTTCTAAAAGTATTGGAAGTATTAAAAATATGAAGTACATAGCATTTTATCTTCTATTCTTTGTTTATGTTCTTTGTAACAAATTAAGCTAGTTAAATTACCAAAAATAAGATAAACTGGTCTCTGTTATATTCTGTTTTGTAATATAAAATTATGGATATGAGAGATCAGTGAAGATCAGAAAGAAGAAAATAGTACTCCTAAAGAATAAAGCCCAGGAAGGCACTTTAGGGAGGTGAGATTCCCCCTTAACTGTGGACAGATATGTGACTTTGCCATCACTTATACAAATCCTGGGAGAAAATGGGAACCTCTTGTCCAGTAAGCCCACTTTTCAGATGTCACCCATATCAAAAGTGTTGAGAGCCAACATTTCTTTCATTTAAAGAAAGAATAGAGAACTATATACTGAATTTTTTGAGCGGCATTTAAGATGAATATAATGCATCATTCCCCTTACCTAAACGGCACTCTGCTCTCACACTTGCAAACTGATCTGCTTTGGATGCTGATAACATCCCTAATCCTGATCCATAACTAAATGCTACATCTTCTTGAGAAGGCCATGTCATTCTCCTTCAGTTATATAATTCTGGAAGAGCACTCAGTCCATTCTCATGGTTTCTTAACCATAATCATCCCAGTCCCAAAATTAGGAAAAGATCAAATGACATCATCTTGCTATCAGCTGGTCACTTTTACCAGGTTCATATGCAAAGTACTGGAACACACAGTAAATCTGTATTTAGTTTTGCCGTGAAACATGGGAGATTGCTTATGCCAATCCAGTGTGGGTTTAGATCAACTCAAGACCATCTTGTCTCACTGGAAACACAAATCTGTAGCTCATTCATCCTAACACCTTTTGGCAATTCTCTTGGACATCAACACATGGAGGCTATCAGGGGAAGCTCACCTTCTTTCTCCAAAACCTTTTGCCAGTAGGTCCTTTCTGTTACTCATTGGTGATGTGTTATCCTCTAGAAAACTGCATCTGTCAAGGATCTGTGTTTAGTGTCACTCTGTTTACCGTCACTGTAAACAGTGTGGTGGTGTGGCATGTAAAACACCACTGTTCGTAGACAATTTTGCAATCTTCTGTTCATCCAGCAACATCATTGTTACCCAAAGGCAATTCCAACTGATCCTAAATAGGCTTTACGAATGGAACAATTCCATTGTTTTCAACTTTTATATAATTAAAATCACTGGTATTCACTTTTGTAGGATATTCTTGTATGAAAATCCAGATCTTTATCTTGAGAGCATCAGCTCCCATTTGTTGATTGTGACAGGTTCCTGAGATTCAGTTCAGTGGAACCCTAACATGGTGTGCCTACATCTGTAGGCTGCAGACTAGATGTACTTTCTTTCCTTTTCTTTTCTTTTTTCTTCTTTCTTTTTTTTTTTTTTTTTAAATTTTATTTGTTGCATCTTCTTACTTGCATCTGCTACCTTAGTAGAAGAAATCCTCTGATAATTTTTTATTTTTGTCAAGTCCTGTTATGTCGCGGTCAGTGCCTTTTATCCCTTCGGCCAGGGGCTTGGCGCCGTTAGTAACTGGGGTCCCCAGATGGTCACTCAACTAGGAATACACGGAGTCTCAGATCGCTTACCTTCAGTGATTTCATGGAGCGTAATTAAGCAATTCGGCTAGCAACACCAACTTCTTACTTAAAACTTCCTATGTATCCCGAGTCTTTGGGTGCTAACTGCATGTCTTCTGCATCTACAAAGAACACTCTTCTCAATTCCCAAATATGTTAGCTTAGTTCATGGATCAGCAGCTCCTTCCATTCTCAGACCCTTCAAGAATATTGATAATTCTGTTCGTATACCCTCAGATGCATCTTCTGATGATGGTGAGCATCCCTTAAAAGAAGAGAGATACTGCTAGGGGTGAACAATGCTAAATTGTCAGGTTCTCTTGAACCATTCATCTCGACAGGCTGTTTTTCAACCCAGATATCAGACTTCATATGTACTTCAAACATAACTGCACCAACCCCCAAGTATTCATTTTCAAAATCTGTTTTGAGATCTTGATATCTGCCTGTCCTCATCTAACCACTTAGCAACCTCATCCTTCCTGGGAATTTCCCTCATATCAAATACTTTTTCAGGATATGAAAGCAGACTCCTGATCATATCTTCAGATGCATTGATGGTTCCTCCAATGATGCAGTGACTTGTACTTTTTATTGTAGGAGGGTCACTGGATCTTTTCGAATCCATTCCCTGTACAGTGTCTTTACTACTCAAATGTGAGCAATTCTCACAGCTCATATATACATTAAATAACACCATTGCAGTGTAAAGTTTTATGCTCCAATTCCCTCCAAGCTATATCCTCATTCTGTATTCCACATCCTCTAACTTTTAATGCCTAGTGTCAATAACACTGTATTTTACATAAAGATTTCAATCTTGTTTTCTGTTAGGCTACTGTTATGCAGGTATAACAGATAATGAGATGGCTGCTCAGGCAGCTGGTTCAGCAAACATATATGGTGGTGCAGATATCAAAAATTGGAGGTTGTTCCTCTCAGAAAAAAGATTGGAGTGAAAAGTGGTAATGGTCAATTTGCAATATGCAATATATGGAATATGCTCTCCTATACTGTAGGAAGTTTGATGAGAGTCTTCAAAGGCACCACCTAGCTCCCTTTCTAAAAGAAAGGCTTGGTGGTGATGAGCCCCCTGTCTCTAGATTTTTTGGCTTCTGTTGGGAGACCAAGATATACAACTATAGTCTGAGAGAGGTGTTACATACCCTGAAAACTAGCTCTGAATTGGCAGCTTGTCTTTTTAACAAATGTATTATTTTGTCTTGTCTGTGTTATTTATCATTTTCATTTTTAAACTTTGACTCTGCAAATCTGTAGATAGTTCCAAAATTGTATATATTTTGTAATGGAATTGTGTTTTTTAAATAATTTGTTATGTATGCCAATCACCATGGAAGTTGAAGTGCCCTAAAGCTCTGTTAATCAGTGAATCAATCAGTCATGCCATGGATGTGCTGTGGCTAGATGGGATAGAGGGTTAAGGTTTTTATTTGAGAAGACCAAGCACGTTTGAGTTCTAGCTTACCTAGATGCCTGTCAGGGGAGCGAGTGCTCTCTGGAGTTGCCTAGATGGCGTGTGACCATCTCTGGGAGCTCAAAACCATCTCCTAAAGAAAGAGATTATGATAGAGCCTCAAAGCACAAATCATATTTGAAATTTATAGTGAGAATGTCATCACCCAGTGTTTTCAGTCATCACCGAGCTTTTGCGTCAGCCTGCACTGATGTAGTGCAGAAGTCTTTCATTTGTGATAGTTACAACAATCTTTGTTGTCTCCAATGCTGGTGTGTCTGCCTCAGAAGAGATGCCTGGAAGTGAAAGAAACAAGAGTTGAAATATCTTTGCTTGGATTGCCAGAGTAATTCTAAAATCCTGCCGCAGGTCTTGGGTAAATTAAACAAACTCACTGAGAAACATTAAATAATATTAGGAAATCTATTGAACATAAAATGCAGACATGTACTGTAACTTTTGTTGATAAAGTATATGTTTCTTGTGAAGAGTCTTAACCCATTAATGGGCAAAGGAATGTTATGCATTATATCTTATGAATCATACTCAAGTTTATCTGAAGAGAAAAATAAATATAGTCTGAGATAATCACTGGAACATTGTTTAAAATAAAGTGAAAATTAAAAGTTTACAAATAAGGATGAAATCAGACTAATAAAGAATGAGTTTGATAGTTCTGATATAACTTAATGCTTAAAAATAAGCAAATGATTCCAAGACCTTAAGAATTTCATCTGATCTCTTTAAAAATCAAGTGTTTCTAAAATAAATGTGGCCAACTTAACATCAATAAAAAGAGAATTAAAAAGTCCATAAAATAAATATTTATGAAGTTCTATGAATACTTGTAAATGAAACAAATAAAGAAGGATAAATTAAATAAATAAAATATGTTGTCCAGTATCAAATGCGTATTTAAACTTAAGATCTTTTCAATCATGTAGCGATCATCCTCAGAGTAAAAAAAATAAAATTACAGGAATACATGAAATATAAAATGATGTATACAAAATGTTAACATTGTATGACAGATGCATAAGCAAACTGGATCGTACATGCCTTGCAGTGACTGGGCAGAAAACAGTGTTCTACAGTTCAGTTTAACCGCTTAGATATGTTCTTAACATCTGTTGGCAAGAAGTAGAAAGGTAATTAGAGCATTGCAATCATCGAAATGGACTGTAAGGATGAACTGGAAACAACATAAGAATCAGTATTAAAAAACTTGTTCACATACAGAGCTGAGATATTAAATACAAGTACATGGAACAAGAAAGAATTAAAGCCACAGAAATAGTGGAAATATTTTTCTTCAAGAATAGGGAATTAAGAATAAGATTTGGGAAATATAATATATATGCACAAATCATGACAAATGATGACATATGCCGAATTTTTATAATACTTAATTTTGCTTATTTGGGCATAAATGCCTTTTTTTGCATAAATATCTTTTTATTTTTTATTTTTACACACAATGCTAAGATATCGGATAAAATTATAAAAATCAGTGATGGTCCAACGTGACCATTCATTACGAAATCTTCAATTCACATCTTGGTATTTTAAATTACGAAAGAATTCCTGAAAGTATACTAACTGATTTTTCTCCATTTCCCTATTTCATAAATACCAGTCATGATCTGAGAACGTGGTCGATAGACAATACACCGAGGGCATCAAAATTTTAAGTGGAAATAAATATACATTTCCAGAAGGTTTCAGTGTTGCTAGTGTTGGACTTCTAAAATATATACCAGTCACATCATTCAGATATCCTTCGCATTCAAACTGATTTTGTCTCCCAGTCGTCACAAATTTGAAATTGTGATCCTTAAAAAGTTACTGGTAATATGCAAATATTACTTGTTAATACAAACTGTTAAGAATAAAATGTAGAAGAGTTGTAAATATGTAAATCTAGTTTTACATTAGAATGTGCCAACTTGTTTTGTGCACTTAAGTTTACAAAATAACAGACAAAAAATTATAAACAATTTTTCATTTGTGTATGTAACTTATAATAGTGCCTTTTTTCTCCTTATTCTTGACATTTTCAGTGCCTTTTTAGGCGCCTAAAAGACGATTTTTTTAGTGCCTAAACATCTGATGTCTAGTGATAACTCATTTGTACAATATGACATGTGCAGTTGGTTTCATGTGTACCAAGGTATCATATTGCATTTTCCTAAAAATCTAAAATGTCAGATACCATTATTTACATCCAAATGCAGCAAATACAGTTTATGAAATATATTTTTATTAACTTGTAGATGCAGCAAGTCTCAGATTACCATTAATGCAGAAATGTGTCCTTTTAAGTTCATCTTTTTTGCATAAAGTAAATTCAGAGAGTTTGTACAAAAATACTGGCAGATTAAGGACGTTATGAGAGAGTGTGTTATAGCTGAGAACAAAGATCTAGAAGAAGAAAGAATAAAATACAGGTTAGGTAGTGAGAATTGGTAGTTGTAAATAAACTCACCCCAGTTGTTTAGAAATAGTTAAAAGTAATGGGAGTTTTCTTACATTGTTATACTACAGTAGCACTCTCTTTGTACATTTGACATGAATTGGCATGGAACATGTTCCACTGTTTTCATTGCAGTTGGATATGATGATAAAATGTTTTAGAATGGTAGTATCCTATCTATTAAAAATATTTGTAATGCTCGAAATGCCATGCATTAAATTAACTGAAGTCCAATTAAACAAATCTATTTTAAAAAATTTCAAAAGCAAAAGAAAAAAGTGCAAATGTGTCAAAAAAAAACAAGTCAAAATTTGGAAAATATTTGTGTATATCAAATTCATGTGTGTGTGCCATTGGTCTCTTGCGAAACTAGCATCAGAAAAAGTTTGATTATTGTAATATGTTAATTATGTTGTTAAAAAAATGTTTTTAAAATGTATGAATTAAAAATATTAGAACTAAGTAATAAAAATTAGTTATTCTGAAAGTAGTGGAAGTGATGTGGGCCAGTCCGTGCCACTTAGAATCAGGTTAATTCTTTCAAACAACAGCACTCTTTTCAGTATGTTTCAACTTAAATAGTAGGTGTGTGTGGATATACTCATACACGTGTGCATCAGTTTTACTGCATGAATTTCTTAGTTGTGCAGTATCAATGTGGCAAAAAGATACAGTCTGATGTGGTGCTTTCCAAAACTTTGCACTATTAAATTGATAGTCTATATTTTCTATTTAATGTATTGCATGTTATTGTTCAACGGAATTCAAAGAAGAAAAGAAATGAGACAATTTTTGTCATTTTATACTGTTGTTTTCTGAAGAAATTAAAATAAAATAAAATTTTATACTTTTCAGTGATATGTTCAAATATAATTAATATTCTATATTTATAAATATATAGGATGTCCAGGGAGGAAACAACAAAACTTTGAAAATAAGTTTAAGCATTAATTATTAAGCATACAACTCTTTAAGTTAATTTTAAGCATATTTTGTGTAATAAACTCCTTCGATATTTCGAATGGTGGAGCCGCATAAGCACTCAAAAGTTGGTTTGAAAACTACTTTCTATGCCAAATTTGCATTTCAGAAACATATAAACACTCCAGAAATAGGTAAATGGTTTATTATTTACAAAAGAAATGAATATACTATGTGTTTATAAAGGAAAATTAACTCAAATGAAAAAGCAATTGAATTGTGTAAGTTGGGTGCTTTTTTATTTCTGTGTTAATTTTTCTCTGTGAACAAGTGTATTTATTTATTTTGTAAATAATAAACAATTTACATGTTTCTAAAATGCACATTTTTGCATAGGAGGCCTTTTTTCAAATCAACTTTCGAGTGCTTATTGTGGATCAGCCATTTGAAATCTCGAAGGAGTTTATGAAAAAAACATGCTTAAAATTCACTTAAGAGGTTATTTTTGAAGTTTTGTTATTTCAACAATGAAACTTCAAAAATAAACTCTTAAGTGAATTGTAAGCAAAGAAAAAAAACATGATCATTTTAAATGCAGTGTATTTTCTTAGATTGCATTTGGGTATTAAAATATATGATTTTACTTGATCTGTTTATGATAATGAAGCAGTAAAGTAACTGATTTTCTCTATCTTATTCATTTCACTTTTGTTTTTGCCATATGTTTAGAGTAAAGAATTTGAAATTAAAAGTAAGGGAATAGTTCCCATTTGTGATTGTCACAGAGAAATATTATTTTACCTTTCAGTAAAAATATTTCATGTTCCTTCTCTGGTGACAATTTCAATAGGTATCCAAAGTAAAGATTTAGTTATCTCAGCTCCCTTAAAAATGCCTGAGGATAGTTACCTGGAAACAAGTTTCACTGCAAAAAAAATAGAATCTTTGTCATAATTCATATTTACATAAGTGGCAGTGGGTAGTCATGTTGTAGATCTTATCAGTTGATATCTTACTAAGAGCAGAAAAGTAGTCTGGAAGGTTTACTTGTGTTTATCAGAAGATTTTCTTAGTGTTTCAATTTACAGTGTTTAATTTCACTATCAGATGTTCGTAGTTCAGCATGTAACTCTTGCTGTACTATTTCATTTTTGTGCTGAGCTGTAGGAGGAGTTAGTTTGAATCATTCTTTAAAATAAAATATATTTACTGACCATCTTCTTATTTTTTATTGTTCTATGGAATGGTTTATGTTTAGGAAAGAGTGTTGAGCAAATGTATTTTTGAAATGGGAGTTTGTAGATGACAATTGCTTGAAAACAGTATAATTTTACCATTCTGGATTTACCTGAGCATAAAACAATATTCTTTCAAATTATTAGCATTCATTAATAAAGATGATATTTATCCATATCTTACTGATCCTTTAAACTACTTATACGATCTAGTATTTTTATTGAATATTTTTCAATTTATTTTCATTTTGACTTCTCAATTTACTTACTTTACTGTGGACAGTGAAAATCTGTTAACTTCACTTAATACATTTTGTTTTATACTAATTCATTATTTGTTTCAATTTATTGGAGTGTTAGGCAATTTTGGCAAGATGTATGTATTTAAATGATTTTTTAATTGGTTTGTAATTGTCTGCATTGAAGTGAAATTCATATTCACT
This sequence comes from Teleogryllus occipitalis, assembly GCA_011170035.1. Lineage (NCBI taxonomy): Eukaryota > Metazoa > Arthropoda > Insecta > Orthoptera > Gryllidae > Teleogryllus > Teleogryllus occipitalis. The sequence goes on along the minus strand of BLKR01000133.1, from coordinate 672,906 downwards.
ACTTAAATTCAGTTCTACTCTGCTCTAAAGTTTGCTTTCTAATGAAAAAGGGTGTTAAATATCCATTTGATTGAATGTAATTAAAGAGCATGTGGTGTAGGTGTAAAATAAATTACTTCAATTTTTTAAATATTCCTTTAAAAAATTGAAGTTGTTGGTGTGTGTATTTTTTAATTTTTTTAGTTTTATTTTTTGGCATGCTTACCTCATGTTATTTAATTACATTCAACCAAATGGATTTGACAGCATTTTTCATTAGAAAGTGAATTTTCAGAACTGAAGTTTTAGAAATGAATTTAAGTAGTGAATATGAATTTCACTTCAATGCAGATAGTTACAAACCAATCAAAAACTCATTTAAAAACACATACAATTTATCAAGATTATATTATAATAATGAATAAGAAGAAGAAGAACAAGAAGAATATTACATATACAACTTGCCAGAATTATATTACATAATTCAAAGTTAAATAATTTGTTTTTGAAATTTGTGTTTTTCTTTAATATAAAAAATTATAATTGTCTATTTTGACTAAATAGCAACACACAAGAAATTTTTGACACATGAAAATGTTTAAATTTCAACCAATATCTAATCAACTAGGGAAATATGTGAGTGAAGTGTTGTTAGCGAAAACAATCTGTTAATTATATTTTTCTTCATGGGTTTTCTTTGAATGTTATTGAGCATAGTTTAATCGCCATTGACGTTTCATTTCAGTGGTATGTCAAAAAAATAGAATTAGTTATGAATGTATTTGGCATGTTGTTGAATGTTCAGAAAGGCAGAAAAAAAATTAAGTACATCAATTAGATTTCAAATTTCATTCTGAATAAATATAAGTGAATAAATGTCCAAGATCTTTCAATTCATTTAGTCCGGAAAACTTACTTGTAGTTCAGAAATAACTGAATTAAAATAGAATCCTGTGTAGGAAATTTTTCAGAAGTAACTTAAAACTAGTTGTACATAAAGAGCTGTAATTATTAATAAATGTGAAAATAAATCAAACTCTGGCCAAAAGTTATCCTGAGTAGTCTAAAGTATTGTAATAAATTAAAAAGAAATACAAACACATCTACATTGAATTAAAGTTTCATATTTTAATTGAAAATAACTTACATGATTAATCCATTGGAATTTTAAGTTCAGCCATAAACAAGCATTATAAATCATGAAAAAATAACTTCAAAGTGTATTATTAAAACATCATGCAAAAGTGTTGAACTTATATTTCCTGAGTAGTTCACTGCAGTGTGGTGCAAATACTGCTAAGTTTTTCCACGACATGATAATTAATTTAGCTGGATGGTTCGACTTCAAGGTTGTGACGATGGTTTGCTCCATACCCATTGGTTCATAAGATGGACTAGAGATGTCCCTTTCAGTTACATACTTTAAATATTGTTGAATTTTATAGTGTGTGTACATAAACCATGTGTATATGGTTTTAAATTGCTAATATATATCTTTCTTTCTGTCTCCATCTTCCTATATTTCTTTCCTCTCAATCTTTATGAGCAAGTGTGTATACATACTCATATTTGTATATGTAAGCTACATATAAATGTACTGTAATTTGTAGTATATCCTGATACCTTACTAATGTGTTTTTGTGTTTCTCTTTTCACATGCAGCCGGATGAAATGTACTATAGTATATCAGGACCAAACTAAGCATTTCATCAGGAGAGCTTGATTGTTGGTTTGGGCTGGATTGTACAGAAATTCCTGTTGTATTATATTGCCTCTGTTGTTCAATTCTTAACATGTAATCCTAACTGTCTACAGTGTAACATTGTATAATGAACTTGTATATTGTAGTTGGCAGGTACAATAACAGATCATACACAGAAGTGATAGAACTCCTATTGCAAAGTCTGTGCTTATTACATTGCTCAGAGTCTCAGTTGGTCTGCCAATTGAGGCTGAGGTTTTGTGCATTGTAATTATTCAGCATAGCAGTTGCAGTAGGTTGATGTTCTGTCATTTTTAAATCTGCCATAGGAGACCAGGGATCACCAATTATCAAAGCAATTTCTAGACCTTATGGTCTTGTTTCATCTCTCACATTGCATGTGAGCTATAAGAAGGATTATATTTTCAATCTCAATTTCTAGGCCTACAATAACAATGTATTGTTCCACTGAACACGAATTCCTGTTATCAATAAAAGAATTTTCTTGCCAGGAGAAGTTTTTACTGTCCTTTCTGTAGAATGAAAAGCAGTTTTGGAGGTGTTTATTTTTTGTTTCAAAAATTAAAGAAGCTTCTTTGATCATAGTAATTATTGTTATCTTCACAACATTCATTTCATTGTTTTTCAATTTTTTTCTCAATATTTTAGTTACTTTTTAATGAATAAGTAATTAATTTGATTTTTCACTGCTTTTTCAATGAAAGTATTTTTGTAATAATATTTCCAGGAAATTCAATGTATAAGATAAAGGTAGCGATTGTGAAATATCTTTCACAGTTCATGGAATATATACTTCTTCAACTCTTTTTATGGAAAAGTGACAACTGAACCACAAACAAATATGACAATTAAGTATGTAATGTTCTTGTACTTAGCAATAAGAATAATGTGCCTGCTTCCATGAGCTTCATGATTAGTATAGAACATGGCCATCATATATTTTTGCTGTTTTTGCTCCAGCTTTTATTAATAGGGTACAGATGCAAGTTTGTGTGGAGGACATCTACACTTGTTAAGATTTCGTTTTATAAGGTACTAAGTGATATATACAAATATTATTGTGTATAATGTAATCAGTTTCTTTCCTAACAATGTTATACTGTCATACTTTCTTCATTAGTCCATTAATTGATTACTCAAATGTCCTGTGATACCGTTGTGTTTTTTCAAATTTGTTTTATTTGGTGAATCTCTTCCTAGGTTGCACATCAGGGTTCAAATACATTTTATTATCTCAGGAGCATTATTCTACTTTTGAATGAATTAAGATTTTATTAAGGCCAGCAAAAAAGAGTTGTGATGAAATGTATGTGAATGTGGATGTGTGAACATGGGTGTGTGTATCTGTGTATGTGTATCTATGAAAATGAATTTCATTGCATCACAACATTGTAGGAGTAAATGTTTCTGAGTAGTGTATATTTTGAACCAACATTCTAAGTAGATAATAGGTTTAAAAAATGTCTATTATTAATGTTTGAAAAATAAGGGCCAGTAAGCTGCATTGTAGAATATCTGTGAAGTCTTGGTGTGAATTGCAGTTAAAATATAATTGGTGATCCTTGGTATGTGAGACAATTTCTCTAAAATGTTGCTATAAAAGAATATCAGTTACTGTTGTGGGGTGTGTGGTGAAGGGTAGTATTATGCTTTGTTAAGCTTAATAACCTGCACCCTACCTTCTCACATATAGGAGCACAATAAATATGCTTTAATTATGATGTCTCATGCGTTTTAGTATGATTTGCTGTGTTACTACATCTGAATTTTTTTTTTTTTTTTCACAATTATTAGTGTTAATTTTTAATTGCATTATTCTCTGCTCCAGTATAAGCATGAGCAAGAGATCACTGTAGGCTCGACTTATTCAATGTATCATATCATTGTGATGTTTATTCATTGCATATATTTGCAATGATATTTTCCTGTGATATATGAATAGTTTGGACAGACATCTCACACATAATTTGAAAATTTAAATGCTAATTTCTGGATGTAGTGTGAAGCAGAATTCTACCCTTCTGCAGCAACTTTGATTGGGTCTTAATTTTTTTTTTTAATGAATCTCAAAGTGTTTATGATGTAAGGAAAAGAGGAAAGCTCAGAAACAAATTCAATGACTATACAAAACATATTGACCAGTTATTTGCCCGCATCATTCCACAAGTGGTTGTGGCTCCTCCTTTATCAATATGCATGAATAATTTTCCTGATGATTCATCTTGCTTATTGCCAACACTTGTGTACTAGTCATAATTGCTTGTTTTCTGCCTTCTGAAAAGAATATTGCATTTAAGGGAAATACATAATTTAGTTTATTTTTAACTTAATTTACATATCTTGTTTAAAGTCTGATATTTCAGATGAAACTTGTTGAGTTCATTTTTTAGGTCTGCATTGTTTTCCTTTTGTGTTCATTTGACCATGGAAGATGAACATTAAAAATCTGTTCTCTTTGTATTTTCGAGAATCAGTATCTTCATGATTTTGAAATTTTATTGCCAAATTTCCCTATATGATACTAGGAAGCCATATTAGTTACTGTTTCAACATTTAAACATCAAATTTCCAATTTCTTTGTCTTCCTCTGGAACACATTTATATGAACTACCTGAACACAAACATGTCAAACTAAAACTCTGCCTTCTTTTTTAAAGCCTCATTTTTATCTTAAATCTAGTTTGCAGAATTGAATGAATTTTCAATTTGTCTTTATTTATGGTTTTTAAAATGTATCACTACCTGTGATAAACTGTCTCACCAGAATATTTTAATTTTGTAATTACGACAGACAACTAGACAGACAGAATAACCAACCTAGACATGATCTTGTGCAGAAAAGTGCATTTCTGTGGTTTCTGGAATCAAATTATAGCTGTTTATAATTAGCAGTATTACAAAGAAGCAACATAAAGAAGCCTTGTGTATTTCCGTGTACATCTTCAGCATTATCAATTATAGATATTTAACAAGTCATTAATAAATGGGGGAATAATGAGTGCTCAAGCCTTTCACCCCTTTGGCTGTGGCCATACACCCATATAATGGTTTCTCAGGTTGAAATGAGGCAGCTTTGATGTTCTGAAATTAATGCCATCCAATGTCCATTCTTTTGCAGGGCCTCTTGACAGTGTAGGGATGTTAGCCTGAACATTTGACATGAAACTCATGTGCTAAACATGTGAAAATTTGAGATTCTTAATTTTTTACTCAAGACAGACTGAGACTTGACTTGTATACTGTGGGATAATTAATTTCCTTTGTGAAATGATGTACTTTCAGCTGCTTTCATTGTGAATAAATATGGCATGTGTTCATTCATAAATGCCAAAATCTTTTAGGTATCCTTAGTAATGAGTAAACTCTGCAAATGAAAGGAAATTGTATGTGCTGTAGTCAGCCAAAATTAGTATGGAAAGTTGTGGCTATTCATTATATATTTTAATATAAATGTCTACTTTAGTAAGATGTAGAAGTATGTTAAAATATAAAATTATCTTGTTGAAATTTTTGTGATAAAGTACTTAAGTTGCAAGCAGTACTAAATGTAAATGTCAGTTGAAAAAGAGTACTGATTGAAAAATAGATCTATGTGCGTGAAGTATTATGCATATAGATTAACAATTTGAAATATACATTCCAAAATATACTCAGTCCTGAGGAGGACATGGACTTCATTATCTCTTTGTATGTGTATACGTGTGTCACCTGGTTATTGAAAGATAAAAATACTTTTCATATCAGTGTACAGTTGTCTTTTGACACTCAGTTTGAGTGATAATAGTAATTAGATGAATACATACTGTATCTGACTTGTATTGTTTAATACTGTTAAATGAATATTTGAAAGAAGTGTAGAATTTTTTGCAGAGAAATTGATAAAATAATGTTTTCATAGGCTTTTTCAGTATCCATATGCCTTATCAAATTGGTTTTGTTGATTTTTATGTAGCATTGAGGGTAATAGTGCTCAGAAATGTACATAACTTTGATATATGTGTATATAAAGTTTGTTGGCTGAGAAAATGATTTCTTGCATATCTGTATGAGGGATGGAAACTTTGTATTTTATTGGGTTTTGACAATTGTTAATTCTGAAACTAAGTAGTTATCAGCAAGTGTGTATAGAAGTAAGTACGAGGCATTATGTACTGTGTGGTTCGTAAATACTTGATCCAGTTTTGAATCCAATTATCCATTTAAGCTGTAAAGTTAAAAAAAAAATATTTTATTTCTGTAGACTGTGCAGTTCAAAAAACATTTTGATATTCTGGTTGTGCTTCATTAAATACATATGATTCCATAACACAAATGTGTGGTACTTACTGATAGTGAGAAAATAAATTGTGCATAATGTGCATAAGAGAGCATTACACGTATTGTGGTCATTTAACACAATTGTGATTGTCAAAAGTATTTTGCAAGATAACATTCTTGTTGCTTCTCTGAAGAATACAATAGTATGTATTACAGCATTTTTCTAATTCAGATTTCTAATTTTGTTTTGAATGAACAGTGAGAGATAAAAAAAAGAGATAATCTATCAAATTTTACATTTTCCCTTTTCTCAAAGGTATAATTTCAGGTTTATTGAATATTAATGTGGTTATTATTGATGGTTCTTCCAGTAAAATTATGTCTTTTTGCTGACAACATTTTTACATCTATCCAGTGTGATATTTTTGGCTTATTGGTTGTATGCTGTCTGCTCTTTGCCTGTGGTGTATGTTATTTGTGGCGTAATTGGCATACTAGATGTTTAGTAGGTATATATGTTATCTCTGTATGTATGAGATGAATGTTAATGTAATGTGCAAAAGGAATGATAAAAGGATGGGATAAAATACATTAGCAACGGAGTGTGCAGTGTTACACCAATTTAACCGGTTCCTTTTTTATTTCAACCATTGCATAAAATGCTCATTTGCCTGAATGAAATGAGCTTTTTGTTGTATAATTTGCGTTTCTACACCGATGTTTTGGGTAAGGTGTATTTGTTTTTATTATGGAAGCGTTGTGTAATATGTACTTTTAAGAATAATAACACTGGGCAACAAAAATAAACTTCTTTCACAAGAATGAAAATAACAGATTCTAGAAATATTTTTCATTCTGAATTCAAATATCATTTCAGTTTTTCCCCATCAGACAGGAGTTGTGTGTGATATTCATTTGAACTTTTTATGTTTAATATAATCTGTAACTATCTATCCAACTCTAAACGATATACTACTTGTCCTGCCTTACATTCCGACTACTCACTCTGTACCTAGGAAGTGGCAATGATTTTCTGGCATATTCTATACCTGGGACATCTCTCTTCTTGGTCCAACAGTAGTCAGTCAACATATTAGCACTACATTTGCCTTAGTATCTGTTTTCCATTGTAGGAATTTACTGATGAAAATGCTGACCATGCTCATTGCTGACAGTCCCAAGATTTTCCGAGAGGAAGTCTAAATCAGAGTGTAAGAAGTGAATTTTCAAAAATATGTTACATGCCATAGCTTTATAAGAATGCGGAAGATCAGCCACTATGTCCAATAGTTTTCTGCTTTATGGTTTCCAAGGAAATTGCAATATAATTTTTTCAAAGACTGCCAGGCTGCTTTTTCCAGTGAATTTAACATTTCAGAATGTTCAGTAACCATTAATGATTGCATTTGTGGTCCTAAAACGTCTCTTCTTTCAATTTACCAAATTTTCCAAAGCATCACTTCCTTTGGTAAATTTCCATTTCAAGTTCTAAAATCCATCAGAAAGTTTATCCATAGCTTTTATGAAATTTTTCATTCTTCCTAAATTAAAATGCAATGGAGGTAAATATATTTTTCAGAATTCACTAAATGGACATATGACACATTTTTCTGGTGAGGGATTCCTTTGGAATTTGTTAAACGGAAATAGCAATTACTTAGATGATCCTTCGACTCCCTCCAAATCATACAAATTGCAAATTGCATATGATGTGTACTTTGTTTTTGTTTTTGTTTTTAATAGAGGCAATAATATTAACAGGTAACGTAATGGTAATAACTCTTGTTCGCAAGTGGTGTTAAATTTTGCCTCTAAATCTTTCAAGTCAGCTCACCACAAATACAGCAGAAATCATCATCATGATTTACACACGTTCTTGGCATGATGAAAATTCAAAACACTAAAACACAGCATACACAGTACACATCTAAACACAAAGGAAGGAAATATATTACTAGTGATATTCGTGCAAACAAGCTCATAGGCACCTCAATACTGACACAGTGCCTGATTAACTGTTCTGAATGTGTCAAAACATGAATGAACCTGCAGATTTTAGACAGTAGCTGTCCTAAAAAAAACAGTGTCTGATGGAAAATTTCTTAATATATATCTGAATTCAGTATGGAAAAAACGCATTAGAATCACTAATTAGGTTTCTTGTGAAGAAAACCTTGTCAATCAGTGTAATTACGAATGAATGGTGTAAGTTCATAAAGTCCCTTAGAAACCAAAAATGGTTTTAAAGCCTGTCAGTGACTCTTGAAATTTTGTGCTGTTGAAAGTTGCCAATATTTTTTATTCTATTCAGATTGTACCATTGGCCATTGTAATTAGAATTTGAATTTTAAAGGAAACTTTTTTTTTTTTTTTTAAATATGTGGCAAAGTGGTCCCTTAATCATAAATACATTTTCCTAGTAGTATTACAGTTTAATGAAATTACAAGAGCGAAGTTGATATTTACTTCATGTAACTTTAAAATTATTGTAAATTGTTTTGTTTGCTTAAACTAAGATTATTTATTAAAATATTTATTAAAAATTATTATTTATGATAAATTAAACTTCTGCTCTATAATGCAGGTTTTGGAATAATATATATTTAATGTAATGATGTCTTAATAAATAGTCTGATATCACTTCATAATTATGTCCAAAATTATTGTGCAAGTTTTGTTCATTACTTCATTTCTGTAATTTTTTAGTTAAATATCAATTGTGATATTTTTGATAAGATCATGCCCTGAGGGCAAAAGGGTATATAAAATGATTCTGTATGTAGTGGCTTTTTGCATACCTTTTTGATCTCCTGCTATCAAACTCGCCATTTTCATTGACTGTATAAACATAATTCCTTTGGTATTGTTGGAAATCTGTGATTTCTATGTCCTTATCTACATCAAAAAATCTTAAAATTTCAAGAGATAAAATGTGAGCAAATCTGTAGTTACTTCTCTGATAGCAGTTTTAGATTTATTAGAACTGAGATTATTGGTAATTTATTAACTGATCAAATTGTTATGTGAAGATTACATTCTTGCAATTGTTTGAAGCCTGTTGTTGAATCTATTGTTCTTGAGATGTGATTATAATTTCTCATGGGATTAAAAAATACTTATAGATTTTGTCTGTCAAATTTTGTTCATAAATCACTTTTCATTCTCAGTCCCTGGAAAATTCCAAAGACTTTCGATACCCATTCTTTCATGTTTCTTGTGCAATTTGCAGTTTAACCAGTGTAATAATGTGACATTGTGATCATTGTACATCCCATAACCATTCTATTTTATTTTCATGAGTGAATTTGGCTAACATTAAATTGCTTTCCCAATATTTGCTACCATAGTGTGTATGTCAACACTTCATTTTAACTGATCTAATTTTATAAGTATATCTGTATCTGGATGACAGAACTTATTTACATTATGCAGATCTATAAGCCATCTCCATCTCTTTATAAAATCACATTACTAAGCCATAGTTATTGTCTCTAAAATTGAACATTATAAAATGAATTTGTTTTCAAGACAACGTACAAGCAAAAGTGCCAATCTGGAAATTGGAAAGTGCCATCATCTGCAATATAAAATGATCTATAATGCTACCCCTTTGTAAAAATGCCCTGGTTTCTCTCATCTAATTTACAGTTCAGCTCGTGGCAACAGTTGTAAAAAGGTCGTTGTGTTTCACCTATTAATTTATATTAAATTATAGTTACTTGCATTTATTTGATGCATAGAATACTTTTTATCAATTCTGTGTGCATTCTACAAAGTTCCTATGAGAGACAACAAAGAATGTGTATAGTCACAAACTATATTGTGTGTAGATTTCAAACTTGCAACTCATTCAGTAATAATATAATAACTGACCTTGTTTCAGCACTGAGGTCAAATACGTTATTTACAAGTAGAGAATGTTTAGAAATATCATAACTGGAGCTGGTAATTTTCTCTCTTACGTTTTTATTTCATTTTAGAACCTAAATTACTTTCAATTATTATTTTGGAATACATTTTCTGTTACAATGTTGAAGTACTTTTTGTTCAGCAAATTCTTCAATAAAATATTCCTTGGGTTTTATTTCAAAATAATATTGTTCAATAGAGTTGGAACATCCACAAAAAACTCTCTTTTTTTCTTTTCTTTTTTCTTTCCTTTTTCTTTTAGGTTTATATTCTGGACATCACTTGATCTCTTACACCATTTATACAAACTTACATATTGCTATTGGTGTCTTGGGAATTGCTGTGTGTGTGTTGTGTGTGTGGGGGGGTATTTGTTTAAATGTACACAATGTTATGTAAGCATGAGTATGTATGGCAACATCTACCTCTTGCCTATATATCATGCAATTCCATTTATAAAGTATTCATTCCTTTGCTTTTCTAATGTTCTGTGCAATTTTTTGTAGACATTGAATCTGTGAAGTGCTGTGTAACGTAAGAATGGGTGTTATGTAAATAAGAATAGTTGCTGGTATTTTTCTTCAGTAAACTGAAACAGATTAAAGTGATCATCGCAGAGGTTTCTGTCCATGTGTAGATTTCTCATTCAAGCCTGTGCTTGCGTTTATGGGTATGGTTTATTTCTTGCATTAGGTCATATCATTCTGTTTATTAGATGTTCAATCCTTCACAAACATGATGGAGAAATTCTGTAGTTCCACCAAGATATATGTGTGTTCTTGTGTAATACATGAACTTTTCTCTGTTGATGATATATAGTAAGAAATAATTAGAATTCAAGTGATATTGAGGAACCTTTAAAGTGATTGTGCTGTGGTGCTAAAATTTGATCTGTATTTGGCCCATACATTGAATATTTTCATTAAACTGGAGTATGTTTTTCTTTTTTCCTTTATTTTTAGTCATTTTCGTTTATTTGTTAATATTTATGAGATGTTAATCGTATTGACCTTCTATCATTTTGTGTTGTGTTCTAAATGATTATCATTTTCAAAGATGGATTGTAAAAACACAATTTATTGTAATAATTATGATAATCATGTTCATATCATTATCCTGCGCACTGAAATTCTTCACTTTTCTGCCCTTATGCAAGTTCAAGATAATGTTCTGTTATTTATTTCCTGTTCTTTTATGAGTTTAAGTCTTATAATATTTGTTTTCTAGATTTTCTAATTTGCTTTTGTGTTCATATTTTTTGTTATTTTCTTGAATCACGTGAATAAAAATACTGCTTTTCTGATATCATCATAGCAGTGATTAAAAAAAGACTTTGTTAAAAAGGAGATTTGATTAGCATTATTAGAATCTCAGATTTTTATATATTACTTATTTATCATCCAAAAGCAGTAAAAGCTATGTGATGTATGGGAGGATGTGATAATGATCCATGCACATTCTCTTGATTTGCAGAATCCCCACCCTTTTCTTTTACTACACAAAGTTGAATTATGAATGGAGATATCAATGAGCATGGTTGGCAACATTTGAAAACAGGCCTTATTTCATAGTTCTTCAGACAAAATAAATGAACACCCTACTTTTCCTGTATGTAGCGAAAACAGAGTTAAAGAAAACATGCACAGATATTGAAGCTGCAGTTTTTGCCCACAAGCAAAGCAAGGGACCATTTCAGCATTTGCTGAAAGTATCGAGGGAAACTGACCGAAAAACCTGATTGAGATAGGGATCATCTCTCTCAGAGTAGGTTCAAAGGAGAGAGATGGGGATCAACTATCTAATTAGGTTTGGCTGTCAGAAGAAAATGTATTACTAGGTAATGCTTCTTGTTTTCATAATAATTAAAATAATGTGCCAAATAGTGGCAAGCAGCAAAAAATTATAGTTGTGCATCCTTTGGAAATAAAAAAAAACATGCAAATATTGTAGTATTGTTTTCTAAGTGACTTAATGTTCTCTTCACATCAGCATGCAACTTATTTTAAAATTACCACAACATGAACTCTCCGGATTTTTCCTGTGTGCTATTTCCAAGCAATTCGATATCATTTGTAGTTACATTTTGATATTTTCTAGACAGTTGAGAATGAGTATGCTGATAAGTATTGCTACTACAGAACTTGCTCACAAGCATAAAATATGGATACAAATGTTTTATACTTTATTATATTCATATAAATTTAGGTTTGTTATGTCAGTTCTTAATAGAAATCAGTTTGATCAAAGTATTTCTTTAGTATTTGTTATGAGTGAATCAAATTTCAGATTTAATTTATTTGTAATTAACATTTCATTGGGAATTTTCAAAAATGCTTTTTTAATATTAATCTTAAGTTCATAAATATTTCTATTTGTTAATAAGTATCTATTATGCCATATGTTCTAATGTATGTTTTAGCACTTGAATCGTGTACTGTTTCAAAGAAAGGTGTTCTGTGTCAGTGGGAAGTAACGTAATGGTTTATTGCTGTCAAAGTTGTCTAGGAACTCCTATTTGGTACAAATCTGTAGATGAATTGTAGTGCTCTAACTAATGTTTTGGAATTACATTTTTCTTTCTTCTTTAAATCTATGGTGAGATTATAGTTTGTACAGTAATAAAATTTCAAATTATTCCATTGACTTTATCCCTGAAATGTTTGTAAATATAGAAAGAGAGGGCAGTTGTATTAGAGTACAAGGTGCTATTGTGTGATTAGACTCAAACATATTACCAGTTTGTTCACTGGTTTAAGTATTTTAAAAATGAAATTTAATTTTAATTTTCAGGTAGTTTATTTTTTTACTTGTTGAAATAAAAATGTATAAATGCTATTCTTTTTACCAACGTTGCACCTATGTAAAGTTCTTTTTACATGCCAAACAGTTGTTACAAGTTGCAGCATTGTTCGCATAAATGCACTGTTCATTCTTAATTCTTCTAAGAATTCACTTTGGCATGTCATACATATATCTAATAGGAGAGTAATGTTGAGTTCACTTTGTTTTAAATTAGTAATACTGTATCCCACTATTATCAGTGTCAAATGATTAAATGTTGTAATGAGCCTTTTGCATGTTCCTACAAAATTGAACGAAAATTGATATTAATTGGTTGTGGCTAAGAAATGCATTGTGTGTAGTAATTATTTTTCTTTTATTAGAAGGATGGTTGATACTTCTTTATTCAGAATATGTATTAACATTTAAATAAATTTTCTTTAAAATGTAAAACCTTTTCTAGTCCCCTTGAAATGTTCAGTTTTTACATTTCATTTGTGACATCCCTCATTCACCTTCAAACATTTATAAATATTGACTTGAATTCTTCATGCTGGCTTGTAGATAACTCATTTCCACGCTTCACTTACAAGTTTCTGAGTTCTAAACTCGCTTTCCTTCTGTTTTGCTGACCTTTAATTTCTCTTAGTATAGTAGGTGTATGTCGATAATTGCATTTAAGTTCGTACACCTGTTTTCAGGGGCCTATGTACACGCACGTGTCGAGGAGTTTCCAGGCCTACCAGCACTTTCAGCTGTCAACCCGCACCTTCAATGGAGTGAAACAAAGCAATTGAAGACTTTGTGGGAAAGATTTCAAAGACCAGAGTCAAATAATTGTTTTTTGTCTGCTGCTTGCAATTAGCAAATTGTTGTTAATGGCAAGTGTGCTTAACAGACTCTGATTCCCAGTATTATCAGTAAACTTAAAAAGTTTAAATTGTAAATTGAAACAGTTAAGAGATCTGTTTATCTGTATTATATAAAAGAATCTGTTGTGTCCCTTTTGGTGTAAGTATGGGGTTCACTCAATCAGCAATCTCATTATTTTGTGCTAAGAGAATAAGTTAATCCTTACAAAGACATACCTTTCTTCATAACTTGGACTGATAACTCGAACAACACAGAACTCCTGTGCTCAAATCTTCATTTAGGGAAAGTTTGGGGAAAATATTTGTATGTAAATCCTTAGGTTGACTGTACTTCTTGCAAAATTTAATTGTGAGAAAGTATATCGTGCATTTTGTTGACTATTTTTGACGTATTTTCTTTGTGAATGTATTCAATTTTGACAAATATTTTCCAGATTACCATTCTGATGTACTGTTTTAAGATACTGTTACATATTTATTATTATTATTATTATGTTCATAACCATACAGCACTCCTTGTGCTCTAAGATACTGGGAGCAATGAAGTTAACTCTGCAGAGGCTACACATGGGGATTAACAATCTCAACTGTCTTTAATTTTTTACCTTATTTATCAGTATGTAGATTTTAATTTCCTAGGTACCATAAAATGAAAGAAATATTTAATCTTAATTTGTTTGGCCTTTGGATAATTCAAAGACAAAAGCATGTACTTTTATCAAATTATTAACATTTAACAATCTGTAGGAACTTTGGTTTAATCAGTTATCTTTCCCACAAGTCACTCTGTTTAAGATGATTTCCCAGTCTTTATTCTTGTATGGTTTCAGATTTCTGTTCTTTTATTTATATTTTTTGGTGCGTGGCTAGTGGGATATTTCTTTTTCTTCTGAACTTTAATACTTGTTTCCTTGGTCACATCTTGGACTCCATGCAAGTCTGTATTTTGTTGTATATTCTACTCTACTTCTCTGGTTTTGTGTCTGAGTAACAGGTCCAAGAGCATTGTTGAATGCTATGTGACCTGCATACTGATATGGTGATGATAATTGACCTGTAAACATGGTGCTAGATATGGTACCTAGTCATCAATATATTATTTTAGCTGTAATGAAAAGTCAAGTAATTTCATTTAAACAAGTTGGTACAATTGTTGCAGTCTTATTATAAATTTATTTGTGAATTATGAGAGGTACCAATGTACCTTTCTAATGTGTTAAAACTGTTCATTTTACATGGCATTGCATGTGTTAACACTGAAGAATTCAAAAAAAAATGTGTATCTGAACAGTTCAATAAAAATGTTAAAAGTTTTTTTGCAAATACACAGTACAGGAATCTCTTGTTGTGTTCTTCTGTGCAGTTTTAAATGGTTATCACATTCAGAGAACACATGCAACAGTAATGATCTATTTGGATATAGCCCATATGAAATTATTTAATTGTAGTGAGTGAAAGAAAGAATTATTTTAAATAAGATTTATGTGAAAAGATTGTTTTTTGTTAAGATGGATTATAAATTACCTGAAATTAAGCACACCATTCTTATTACCTCCTTTTATGAATCTCACATTAGCTTTTTAACTGTGCCTATACATTATTAATATATTTATTCATTCATTTTAATAAGAGCAGTGTTAATATTATTTCCGCATTTTTAACGTGTAGGCCAGAGATCTCGATAATGATATATGACTCAAATGCTATATGGGATTATAATGAGTAGAAGCCCATGCTGAGAATAAAATTTAACTGCACAATGTATGATTTAAAACTAAAAGAAAAAGTTCCTTTATTGCGTTCATATTCTCTATCTGTATTTTTAAAGATTCAAGATTATACAAAGCAAAGAGCCTCTTTTAGTGCAAAAGTCTTAACATTAACTGAGTTATGCAATGCATTTGATACAGAGTTGAAAAATGCTCTGTGTAGTCGCTTTTTATTATTTTCGTGCTCCTATAGTGGGAGCATGTTCTTGCCGTTTCACTACATACTGCCTTATTCCCTCTCCCTCCCTCCCTCCCTCCTGCCCTCCAAGAAAAAGAAAACTTTTATCTAAATTGTTCTCAACAAAGGGGTCCAGAACAACAGAAAATTATTTCTTAATTTTTAGAAGCTATTTAAGAAATTTCCGCAACAGATTTTTTGCAAATTGTTCTGTGGAGAAAATGTAGAATACGCAGAATATTAAAATACAGATGTAAAGTACGTTTGTGAAAGTTACAAAGAGATTTAAATTCTCGTATTGAAAAGAAATCTAATTCTGCCAAATGAAAACAAACCATCCATTGGATTTAAAATTGCAATAAAAAGGATATTATCTAGTTTCAGAAATAGGGAATATAAATTATTTGCTACAATATCCTAAATTAAGTGTGTTACTTCCTCGTGGAAATTGTTTTTTATGCAAGTGGTAATGAATGTTAAAATGTATTATGTCATTTAGCGTTTCTAAATTGCTGAGACCATTTTGAGAATGTAAATGTCCATATTTTGAGATATTGCAGTGTAAAATTATCTTCAGAGCAATGGAACAATTCATAAATGTCTTCAAAGCTAAGCCCCCACATTATCAATGCAAAACTTAATCATCTTACACAATTATTTTTGAATTTTATTGTAAAGCTCCATTTTTATGTTAACAAAACACAAATGGAAGCTGACTGAATATTTCCTTTTGAAAGAGCATTAATTCTTACAACTACTCGTTTAGAATCAAAGTCTACTGCCAAATTAACATGCATTCTCTATATAATTTAATGCAGTATGTAGTAATAAGAAATAATTATTTTTTTTGTATTGAAATCTCACTTTTCTGCAGTTAAATGATACACATTTTCTGCAGTTAAATGATACACATTTTCTGCAGTGAATGTAATCTTTGTTGGGTTGCTAGGAAATTTCTTTTAATAACCAGTTTTTAAAAGAATGTGCATTTGGATGAATTAGTAAATGCTATCAATATTTTGTAAGGTTGTAGATCAGAAACAAATTGTATTTCATGGTGCAATTACACAACAATGACATGGTTTTCATTTTGTGTCATTATTTCATTGAGTGCCAAAAGTAAAATTAAGAATGTACCTAAAAAGAAATAAATTAAGTAATTACAGCTGTTTTACTTGCTTCTTTAAGCAAACTTGAAGTCACGATTTTAGGAAACTTGAAGTCATGATTTTTAAAATTTCTTGACGTAATAATTTAACTTGGTTTACATAAATTTAGATATTAATGAAAATGAGGATTTAGCAACTTCTTGAATGAATTTTTTGATTAAGCTAAGTTAAAAGATATTTGATCTTCAGAAAACTGGTATTGAACATGTTAAAAATTGAAGATGCGAAATATCTTAATCTTTTTCCAGAATACTGCAATATAATTGTAACAATTGCTGAAATTCTAAAACTTGATCGTTAATTGTAACTTATTCCATTGTATTTTGAACAATTTGTATAGCGTAATATTTGAAAGGTTCTTAGAACCATGACAATATGACATGAATTTGTAATAAAATTGTAGGGTTCTTGTAGATATAAATACTATACTTTTAATTCGATTACCTTAAAAAATAAATTTTATATTCTTTGTACTCAAACTTAATATATGAGCTCACTGTCCTGGAATGGGTTTTCTCTGTGACATTCATTTTCCCTGAATCAGTGAAATAGTATAACTTTATTTTTTTAAGTAATCTTGTCAATGTTATTACTAAATACTTGCTGTTCTAATATGATTGAATTAAATTCTTTTGATTTTCAAGGGCACTAATGAATACATATTAAAATATTGTACATTTTTTGATTCTACAAGAATGAGTGTGATGGGATGAAGAAAGAAATGAAAATGAAATAATGATAAAGAAAAAGTAAATCTCCAGGTTGTTAAAATATTTTTTTTCTCGCTTTTTCATTCATTCAGCCTATTTGTTTACTTGCTTGCTCATTTCTTCTGGATTGCACTCCATTGTTGCTGAGTGTACTCATTGGCACTTTCACTCTTCCTTTCTGAACTTCTCTCTAATTTTACAGGCTATGTTTACTTATCATTCTAAATTTTAGCTGCTTCCTTTATGATGTTTAAGTGGAGGTCA
This sequence comes from Teleogryllus occipitalis, assembly GCA_011170035.1. Taxonomy (NCBI): domain Eukaryota; kingdom Metazoa; phylum Arthropoda; class Insecta; order Orthoptera; family Gryllidae; genus Teleogryllus; species Teleogryllus occipitalis. The sequence continues at coordinate 655,295 of BLKR01000133.1, read as the reverse complement.
TACTCGTTTTGTACAAATAATCATTACAATACAAATGTGGTAGACATTTACGTATGATCAGAGAAATTATTCTATGGATTTCATCATTATTTTTATTCTTTATAACTCATAAAAATGATAATTTGTGCATAAAGTAAGGGCACTGTTTACATTTTCCATGGCTGTAATAAATAGAATGTTATGTATCAGTGTATCACTAAATTTTTTAATTGTAATATTTTGGCTGATTCTGCACACATCTACAGAATATAAAATTGAATAAAGGATAAAAATAACTTCTGCAAAATATAATTGATTTGTTTGAGGTTTTTCATAATACTCTTGCAAGTGTACTTGTTATTTTGTGTGAAATACACTAAATTTTTTAATGATTTATGGTTTTGTTCTTTGTATTTTTTGTGAACTAGGTAACTAGAATCATTCTCACTCAAACTTGTGATTTTGAGGATGGTGATAATCAATGTATTGTGTGTTTTCTTGTACTGTCTTTTAAATTAATGATGTGCTTAACATACTTCTTTTTGTGCAAACTGTCTGTGATTTTGACTGCATTTTTGTTACAATTAACCTAGTAACAAACAGATGTATTTTCTTGTTAACCTGTACTGTGATAATTCACAATGTTTTAAAATATTTTATCATTTTCCCTTGGTGTGTATAAGTTTAGAAATCTGATGTAACGTGAAAACATCAGGAATGGAGAAGAGAATGTCATTATAGCTTATAATGACATTTCATATATCTTGTGTACAAATACTTTGTTAGAGAACAAGTTTGTTCAATTGAAAATTGAATGCCTCTTAAGCCCTTAAAAAATTGACAATAACTCTCTCTTGCAAAACAAATAGTTCCAATATGTCAGTTTAATCTTAAAACTCCAAATGTGGCAAAGATCATCATTCTTCTTGCCTGAATGCTCCTAGTTTATGTTGAAATTCAGATTAAGTCTTTGTATGCTCCCTGTGTTTGCTTGTACAAGTATACACATACATATAATGTGATGGTGTGAATATGATAATGATTATTATTACTATGATTCTAAATGGTGTCTGTAAAAAGTATGGGGTAAGATGAAACTGTCAAATAAACCACTCTATGTGAACTACTGACATTACTTGATTGTTTAGTGACTTGCATGAAATCCCTCCTAAATTATATGTGCGAGTGAGTATATCTGACTGACTGAAAGAATGTATGAAAACTTACGTGATGATTTTCTGGGATTATTTAATCTGGCCTAAATGTAGTTTATAATGGATATTGATCTTGCAAGTTGAAATGCTGTCTTTTTCATTAGAGTATGAAATTACTGAAAGAAGCATTTCAGAAAGATATTCTATGTTAAATATCATAGGAAAGAACATGTTAGTGATCAAAGTCGGGATGATTAGCTTTGCAGTTGGAACAAGTTTGTTGATGTAACAAGATGTTTGATGATGTAAAAAGATACACAGAACAAACAGAGAACATAAGCAGTGCCTTGTAGTCTTTTGTCCTAGGAAAAGATTAATTATTGAAAAATGTGATTTTCAAGAATTAATAAATTCATTCAATATTATTGAAACTGAAGGAAGCTCATTTCTTTATCTGTAAAGTCAGTGAAAATTAATAGTTTATGAAAGCATTTTGTTAGATCTATGTACAAATAATAACTTTTCTGACTCGTATTTAATTGCTACCAGACTACTATCTTTGATAAAAGGTAATAGATAAGAAAAACAGTTGTATTGTTTCAAACCAACATAAAAAATAGAATGTTAAAAAATTACTTCACTGATAGAAGTACTGATTCTAATGTGATTAAACTGATCCAATGTCAAGAAGATAGAAAAGAAGCATATTAATGTCTGCATTTGATTTATTGGTCTCTTTATAATAAGGCATGCAGCCCAATTGATGTTGCCATTTCAAATTTATTTATTTCAACTGATGGACACATGTCATTGTTACAAGATAGGTTTACAAACAGATAAGTTATAACTTCTTAATTATGATAAATAATTCAATGAAAAATACATTAAAAGTTGTAATTGAAAACTTATTTGCCTCTGTTCAATTTTATATATAGACCTATGTGTTTTCACAATGCAGTATTATTATTAAATAACAAATTAAGGTAACAGTTTAGAACATGATAAGGTATGGTAAAATGCTCAGGATGGTACTTCAAATAATGAAATAAATAATGACAGGAATGAGATAAGACAGCTATCCAGACTAATAGGATGAACCAAGATACCAGTATCATCCTTGTACCTTTACATTAGATTTTCAAACTACTTGAATCATCGAGAACTTTTTTGAAGGTTTTAATTTCACCAGACAGCGGTGTGGATTAAGTTTGAGAAAACATCTTTAATATAACTGAGAGAAAGATGTGTTAACACATTACATAATGAATTAATTGAAAGTATTCTTCAACAAGCTTTTTATTTCATCACCAAGATTTATGCCTATAGAATGGTTTCTAGTTTAAACTTATTAAAGTTAATTATATGATATTAATATATTCTTTTAAGTAATAATGATTACAAAATTATATTGGAATGTCGTATTTTTTTAAAGCATTTAGTTTTGCTGTTTTTGAGTATAAAATGATTACATTATATTCTTGGCATTGTTTCATTCTTGAAAATTTTTCAGTATGCCAAAAGGCACATTATCTCAGAAAAGGAAACTAAAATATAAGTTATTTTTTTGTTTTCTTTTTCAGACACATCTATGAAACTATTCAGCTGTTCTTTGAACAAGGAATACCAATAATCATTGGATTCATTGCGTTTTAGCAGTGATCATCAGTGTTAATGAGCACATTATGGACACTGATTTTTGTGTATATTTTGTTTGGACATGCCAGATAAGTATTTATGAGAATATAGATTGATTTTCGTTCTAGTATACAGCAAAAATTTCAGCGTAAGTTGTGTGTTCCCCTTGGTATGGCCAATGAAACTAGTTAATTTCACTTTTGACAAAATATCACATGACTGTATCATTGTAATGTACGAGTAATCTCATGTGTGCCCAGTACTGTATCTAAACAAGTTAAATGCTTAAAACCTTGTTAATTCCTATTGATGAAGGTAAGGACAGAATTCTGTTAACTTCAGGATTTAGCTGTCTTTTCCAGTGACAAATCTACATTTGAATACCTCAGAACTTTTTATATAGCATATTACTAATATTTATTTTTCAAGATTATTGCTCATTTGAAATTCTTCTGACTTATTTGGTATTTAAAGTGAATATCTTTTCAAACTTATTGAAATCCGTTAATATCGGACTTCTCATTGACTAGTATTTCAAACACTTTTGAGGTTCTTGAAGATTTAAACCTTTGTTTTTGCTTTTCTTTCCTTTTTAAACCAGATATATATTTTCAATTCAAAAAAGTATAAAAGAAGAAAAATTGCAAATGAGAAGAAATTTATCTGCAAATATTATAATTATTATAATTATAAGCAGGTGAACATAAAGTTACTGTCACAAGTTGGGAAACCATAAACCATTTCTGTAAAAAGTTCATAAATCATCCATACTGTTTTTTTATTTGTTATTCATGATTTTGATTAGTCAAGTATGTGATAATTATAGCAGTGGTTGTTAGATTTATGTAGCTCGAGGACCCACTGCTGTTGTTGTGGCCATGTGATTGATAGATTACAACTCTTGATTGATAGATTACAAGAAACTACAACTTGCGTTTCTTCACCAAAAGTGTTATCAGGTACTTTTTTTTCCCCGTCTATTATTTATTTTTCATTTACATTCATCTGAAGAATGTATTATGAAATTTTTCTTCTTCTTCTTCTTTTTTTTTTTTTTTTTTTCCTTTCTTTTTTCAAAGTAACATTATTTTGGTCTTTCACGTAGTAAAAATAAGTTCAGGGGAATTTTTAAGAAGATACGGGTGTTGTGTTTATGTAACCAAAATGAAATGAACATCCGTCATGGTTTGCAGCAGCATGATCCAAACAGCAACTTTTCCTAGTGTTTTCTGAAAGTTTTATTGAAAAACAAATGAGAGGCTGAAGTATTAATTTGTTTTTGCAATAGATAATTGAATGTCCTTTACTTCTTTTGTAAATGCTAAAAGCCAAGCTGAAATAAAATGTTACCATACAAGTGAAATAAATTTTCCGTTACATGTGAACTATAAATGTGCATAACTGTAGAGAAACAAACTTAAGTTTTATTTTCCGTATATTTTTTTTAAGTTCAGAATTGCAAGATCTGATAGTATCATTTGATAATATTGAGCTAATATGTAAAGATCTTTCACACGTGTAAGTGTATGTCCAAATATTGAACCTAATGAATATTGAGTCATGAATATTTCTTATTCCCTATACCTCAAATCACTTCTTGTGTAGAAACTGGGTTGCTACCAGTATGATGATTACCATGATTATTCCACTCATGAAATTAACACCAATAGCATTTAAGTTCCGAGCTCTATACCCGATGTAAAGTTAACTTTACATCAAGTATAATCCAATCTGGGTGGTGTATCTCAAAAAATTATCACATTTTCTATCTAATTCTTCTTACCACTTCTCTCTACTGACCAATCATGAGCTGTCATAGTAAGAGTTGTGCACTTAAAGTGAGTGTTTTATTAATATAATTAATATTTGGTGAATTCTGAAACTTCTAGTGGTAATTTCATTTTTGGAGTAGTCTTATTAAATATCATGAGTTGCATTGGAAATTTCGAATGCAGTCCTGGTATTACATAACATTAAAGCATGGGCTTCCACAGCCAGAGTCAATATCTACTTGGCTGTCTGGGAGATGTTATGTCTTAGAACAGACAAGTAGATATTGCATAAGATTAATTTAGCAAATTTTAAAATAAGATTAATTCATAGAACTGATGTAACAAGGAAGTACTACTGAAAACCATGGATGCTTTTCTCTCAATTGTATCATTATATTTGTAATATATTAATCATTTTCAGCATAAATCAAATAATCGAGAAAAGTACAATAATTCTCCGAAAAAAATTGGATTATACCTCAGAAAACTTCCAAAATTTCAGAAAGTGAGGGTGACCTCTTAGAAAACTTGCGACTTCGCTGTCAGTATGAGGGGGCACATATCATCTCTCAGGAAATTTTTTTAGCTTTTTGTCTGAGCTCGGAATTCGAAAAAATATATATCAGAGTTCCTAAATTGATCTGTAGCAAAATTCGGCCTCAAAACTATGTGGTTTGATTTAAAATGTAGTAGTACCATTAAATGATGCCTAATACCTTGAAAAAATCACTGCAAATTATTTACTATTATTAAGTCATAAGATTTATTTGGACACAGATATGGAATCATGAAATTTGAACTTTGATGGCAAAATAATTGAATGTATTTACCGAAAGTAAAGGGTTTAATGACGTTCTTTCGATATTAAGTAGTACTTGAATATTCTCTTCAAATTCATGAGTTCCTTGCTTCAAGAACTTGTTTCTCATGACAGTGCAACTTTATCTGGTCTGTTAGTCTCTCTACCCACAAGCTTTGAAGTTGAAAGGAAATTAAAAATTTCCCATATTTTTGAGCAATAGCACAGCGCTTTGAGCAATTATGAGGTAATGGGGCTCTTTTCCAGTCTAAAAATTACGAACTAGAATACAAGTGGGATTCCATTTTGAGAAGCTTCTTTCATTTTGAGAGGCCTTTATAAAATTTCTTTGTGTAAATAACGTGGCCCTACAAGTTCATTTAAATTTCTCTGGAGATCATTTTTGAATTAAATTGTTATTCTCAAGAGATTTTTTTTTCAAAAGGTGGAGGATGTATAGTAAACTATTAAAATACATTTAAAATGATTTTTTTAAAAGAGGAAAAATCCATTTGTCAAGGTTTTCAGAGATGCGTTTAAAAGAAACACAAATCACTATGAAAACATCACAAAGAAAGGAAATTTTTTCCAGGAAACAATAAAAATTTGTTTGTGTAATGTTCCCTGCTTACTTTAAAAAATGGTACATTCACTTGCTGAGAATCTGGGAAAAGTAAAGTTCATTAATCACTTATCACATTTATGTTGAGTGAAGGCTTAACACGTTGAATATCTTCTTTATCTGAATAAATTGTTTCAATGTTAGTCAAACATCACTATTTCTTCTTTCCATGAAACATTTTGAAAGGTAGAAAATTAAAAAGGGAGGTCTTCAAATAAAGATATCAAGCAAATTGAGAATGGTTTGCTGATAGTAAAAGAATTGAGCAGAGTACAATTTGTTTACATTTTTATTACTATCTTTAATTATTACCTGCATTATACAAATTACATACTTTATACACTTGCATGCATAGGAAAACAGAAGGATTTTTTTTTTTTAACAACACTTAAAATACTCACTAAGGAAGTTCAACCAAATGAAAGTTGTAAGCCAACTCACAAAGAATAAATTGCTGAATTATACTTACTTTGTGAAAGGGTTGTGGAACAGCACTAGTTTCAAATTGTGTAATCATGTAATAGTAAAGAAATAGATGAGAATAGGAAAGTAATCATAACAAATATTTTTAAGCATTCTTTTCTCGTTTTTAAATGACTTGCTTCGTTTCCTTTGCCTGTAATAATCTGTTCTATTTCATCTTAAAATTTGCATGATTAGATTTAATGAGAAAATGAAACATATCAGTTGCCACTGAAAGAAGAACTTAATTAGGTTTTCCACTCTCTACATCTATAAACCCTCCAGGCAATCGTTATAGGGTTAAAGCATGTGGGAAATAAGTAAACTAAATTAGAAGATAGGGTAATAGATTGGGTATGCTCCATCAAATATTATTCTTTATTAGGTTTATTTGTTATAATCTGTTTCAAAAATGAAACACTTGGTGCTTCGAAGGCCTCGAAGATTTGTGTATCAAATTCTTCCATTCAATCGAATTTACAAACCTAAAACTGTCTATACTTGGGTTTTTCTAATGTGGCAGCTGAGAGTAGTATCTCCAAGATGGAATTTGGCACAACTTTTTGAGTCATTCTCAGTCGTGCCGCAGGGTGTCGCATGATCACAGCTGCATCAAGCAGTGCTGCAGATCAAGTGACTTTAGTGGCAGGACTGAGAATTACACAAAAAGTCATGCAGAATTCCATCTTGGAGATACTACCCTACGCTGCCATGTCAGAAAAACCTAAGTATAAACATTTTATGTATTATTTAATTGTAATGAATACTTCTATGACATAAGTGCATATCACGTTCTTAATTTTATTGCTGTGGCTTAATATTTTTATAAATGAGGAAATGTATGGTATTGCTCAGGAGAGCGAGCCAAATTAATGTACGAGTGTTTCTGCAGTAATACCCAGTTAATGGAAATAAAAATTTCATTGTGTGTTTTCATTTTTGCTATTTCAAAGTGTGGCTTAGAAACACAGCACTGAGTAATATGCTTGTCGTAGTTTGTCCACACTTTAAGCATCTGTTAGTTGGAGGCACTCAACATTTTGCTTGAAGTACCAAAGGTGTTCGGGTTTTTTAAGTTACCAAGAAATCCTATTTTGTATATAGATGTATAATAAAAAAATGAAAGACCTTATTTTTGTAGATCAAATATTTGTTAAGCTCTTTAAACAATGCATCCAGAATACAGTGGTAGTTCTCTACATCTCACCCACATTTTAAATTAAAATGTCAATAAGGGTGGAGATAAAGATAAGGAGTATTACTCTTGTGTATGCCAATTTATAAACATTAACCATTTTGACAGTGTTTTTGATAAACACTTATTCATTACATTTTTTTATTATGTGTACAAAAATATGTAAATGTGAACTTTGACAGATAAATTTAGCAAAGATTGGTTCCCTAGTCATTTAACTTATACTCTTTACCTTGTAACATTTATGTGGCCGTACATATAAAGAGTAGAAAGAATAATGATTTGTTTGTTTTACAACATTATTGTGAATGTGTGAAATCTGGAAATGTCTAATAAGTATTGGTGAAATCAATCTCTAGATATCTTACAAGATTTGTTTGATAAAAGCTAAATAAAATATTGTCTTTTTTGAACTTGATGAAATACCTATTGACCTGTAGTAGGAAAAACTGCCCATCTGCTGGGTGATACATTTAAAACACTAATAAAACAATTCTTTGCATTTTTCCTGACTGTACTAGAGCACAGTTTAGGCTTTGGCAAATATCCACGTACTTGCAGTATTTCTGGAGACTTCCTACTTCAAGGGGGGGGATAGGGAATGTGGGAATGGAAAATTGGCCTGATACCATGACTTAAAAATGGGAGTGGGAACGGATTTGGGATGGAATTGTTATACATGGTGTGTAGTTCATTGTTTAAATGTAGTGCAGTGCCAGTAACCCAGTAACAACCTAGAATTGTACTATTATTCCAATACTACATGGTAGAATTTGTATCACTTGTAGCACAGATCAGCCGATTAAAAATGAAATTAACGAGACATTTTTCACCTGTGTAGGTGCTACAGTTCTCTTGATTGTATTCCATTACCAGAATTATTTATGAGTAGATTATATCACTATCTCCCTCTCATCACTTCTGCTTTTTCCTCTCTTATATTTACTATGCTTTGTATAAAATAATTGAATGAATGTGTACATACATTTAGTACATTCTTTCTAAATAAAACACGATAAAAAAAACAGAAAAAAAAACAACTAAACAGTGCATGCTTTGGATGGAGTATTTGAGTAACTTCCAATATATAAATATATTGATATATATTCCAATGATGAATATACCAATGAATATTCCAATGACGAATATACTATTTATGTTTGTCATAGTAACTTTTTTTTTGACATGAGAACATTATAAATTGAATGTAAAGCAAATACCTACATGGCATTATATGAGATTTCCTATTGAGGTTAATTTCTTCTTTTGTGGAAGTCTTCTTTTGGTTTTTTATTAACTCACTTTCTCAGCCCCCTTATGTTGTCCTCATTCCTAAATGCTCATTAGGTCCCTCTATTTGTTCAAGTGCTTTTATAAATGAAGATGAAATATAATGTCTGACTTAAATGAAAGAATAAACTACTATTTCATAATTTTTCATTTATAGTCATAGATATTTCAATATTTAATGGTACTTTGGAATTTACGTACTATTTTAACAAAAGCTGTAATTATTCTTATCGCTAGTGATAAATAATAGTTTTGGAAACATCCTCAATCTTGTAACTCATTTTGGTAAATCTGCTCTTCAAGAACTTTCCAATGATGTGCTTTTTATTTTTCCTTAATTGAGAGAGAAAATTTCCTCACAAGTTGTTATTATATTGCTTGGTCTTTGTCTCAGATTCAAATTTTAATCTGTTAATGGCTGACAGGTTTATAGTAAAAGTCTCATTTACCATGCATGAATGGTTTTAATGTTTTGCTTTGCATAATTAAAAAGGGGGCAAGGAGTGTGACCAAAAATCAGAAAGAGTGACCAAAAATCAGAAAGAATATGTATATTGTTTCATTATGGGACTAAATTGTATTTTCTTTTAGGGCTATTGCTATATTGTTTCTTATGTGTATATAAATCAATACAGCCATTTTTTATTAGATTGTTGTATCACTTTGTTTAATAAAATTTCAGTCATTTCCAAGAAAAGAACACATTCGTCAATGATGATTGTGCACAATATCCATAACTTAAAAAAGTGTATGTAGTTACCATTTGAAAGCTATTAAAACCCTTTGTGTCATGTGTAACGAATATGAATAAATGAAATTCTTGTACATTTAAGAATTTATATAGTATTTGAATATTGTCAATAGAGTGAAGGATTTTGTGTGATGTATGTATGAGAATTAGTATGACACATTCCTTAACTTTGAACTTCTGTGATAACACATTTTGTTAATTTGATTTGTTTAAATGTACTCATCTGTATCTATATTTTCAGTTTGTCAATTCATCTGCTGAAAATTCATTCAAACTATGTTGAGATGTTAACCATAATTACTTCATAAGATAACATAATGTAGTATAATTATATTCATCTTTATTTATTGACATTTGTTATGTGTCAGTCCTGAGAACTCACCCATTTTTGTTGTCTTTTTCCAGAAATAATAAAAATGTATCACTGTATGTGCACTTCTTAGGATTTTTAATTCGTTTGTTTTCCTGGCCATTGTTCCTGCCTTTGTAAACTTCAGCATTAGAGTACAGAAAAACTTTATTGATTTCTATTGGAGGAAGATGTAGTTGAGGTCAGTGGCATAGCTAGAATTGCCACTGACCCAAAGAGAACCCTCGGAAAAGATGGTAAAGTTCCCCTAAACCAAATGATGTATGAGTGGTTACATTATAATTCTAACATAAAAATAATATTTGTGAAAGGTTTCTTAGGCCCTGTTCCACCACCCACCCCCTTCCGCAGCCATTTTTTAATTTTAATTTTTTTCGGGAACTTAACAATATTTTATCTGACTGAAAAAATGTGATAAATAAGAAAATAATTTATACTATTGGAGAAATATTGTTTGATATTTTCTCAGACCCAAATTCAAACATTAAAAAAAAATTGAAAAAAATAACAAAAAATAATTATTATTGTATCTTAGAGTCAAGGAACAGGCTCGAAAAAAATCTCAAATGTTCAGAAGACACTTTCACATTGCATTATACTGTCTAGCACTTTACTGCACTGCGCAACACTACATAATCCATTTAGCACCTTTTAATTGCAGTTTATTATAACTTATTTCTAAAACTACAGATACATAAGAGCAGTGCTGGCGCTATGCATGGGCAGACCGGGGGATTGCCCGGGGCCCTGCAAGTCAAGGGACCTGATAAATAATTTCCCTTGATCCTTTGAGCAAATGCTGAGATGGTCCCTCTTGTTTTGATTTCTGGACAGTAAATGTAACTTCACTCTGCCATATCTGACTCATCATACACGATTGAAATTGTATCTGTGACTCAATAAATATTATTATTATTATTATTATTATTATTATTATTATTATTATTATTATTAATGGGACTGACAAGTAAAAATTAGTAAAAAGTTAAAAAAGAAATTAGAACTCAAGAAAATTGTTATTGTAATTTGATAAGTCATGGTACAGTTGTCTGATATTTCATAAAAGTTTTCATTTAATTTTTTACCTTAAATAGTTAATTAAAGTCATTACTTACAAGATAGCACTCCATGAAATGAATTAAATGATGCTAACATTAAAATAGGTTCTACTGAAATTCATATTAATTATTTCATGTATTTAACAAGTAATTTTGTTAAACACCAACCAAACATAAAATTTTTTAGTGTTTTAAGATCACCATGAACATTTTATTATTGAACCTTGAACCTTGTCGGAAAACATGCATTCGGTTGCGAGCTTGCAAAACATCCTTTCACAACCTCGGCAGTGTTCTGCCCAAGACCCATTCCCACCAACATCTCCTAGTTCTCTTCCATCCTCCGGGACCCCTTTAGACCAAATTACCTTATCTCCTGAACCCAATCTTTGTACTACCTCTCCCACTATTCATTCCTCTACATCTGTCGCCCCTCTTTCCTCACCTCCTGTTATTGCTGGGACAAAATACTTCTTTCAACCACGCGCTCGAGGTAAAAATTAGATAAATAAATAGCAACTACAGTCAGTTGCAGCAGAAAAACATCCATGTACCAGGGTGGCCAGCGAACCTGGAAATCTTGAAAACCGGGAATTTGACAAAGCCCGAAAAAAAGGAAAAAAACGGGAATTTGATTTGAAAACCTGAATTTTTCGTTATTTTCAGATTTCCATACGGCAAATTCACGTACGGCATCGTATTCAGTGAGCAGAATTCATCTCAGTACATGATAACGGCGAGTCTTAAAATAGAAGTATGTATGAAAGGTAACACAAGTTTCCTTGAAGATTGTAATGTTCATGACTCACATATAACTCAACTTCAAACATTGAAAATTGAAAAAAGGGCAAAAATATTATTAACTTTCATTAATCTTTCAACTATTTATCGTTAAAATGTTAGGATGGGATTCTGGTACTCAAGAAAACGTGCGCAAATACGTCATACACAGATTTTACTCTTTTTATTTTACCAAATAAATCAAATCAAAAACACTGCCGCTTGTATCAACATGGGTAAGGTACCTAGCACCACATAGCACCTATTTGGCTACCTGTGGGTTGCATGTCCCTGAGCGATATATTTGTTGGGTCAAACGTCTGACCGGGAACTCAGTAGCTGAGTTTCGATTACTTTTTACTTTCTCGTATACGTACGGATATACGGAGTAATAATATACGTAGAATAGTGAAAGTTAAGTAATGCTGAGCGAAAAAACGGCGGATTTTCGTCGGAAAAAATTCATTACTGGGCTCTGGTAACGAAAAAGTGCAAAAAACCAATTTGCTAAATTAAGAGAAAAACATCCTCTAACACGTAATGTAGCCAGAATCCTTGATTTGTGGGTCTTTGTTGCCAAACGTTCGTCCGTCCGTCCGTCCGTTCATGGTCTGGTGTATGTGAACAAACCTAGCGCCTAAACGATGCGTAGGACTTTTTCCAAATTGAAGAAACCCCTGTCGTTTTTGCGAGAGCCGAAGCTCAGCAATTTTGAAAAGCATTTATTATTTTTTGGGGGGGACTGTATATGAAGCCCTAGAGACATTTTCAAAATTTTCTCAAAAATTGGCACAATTTTTTTCTTTAAATTTCTTGTAAGAATAGTTATATACACTTTTAAAGGTGGCATAGGTCCAATTTTCGGAAAATTGTAAAAGTATGAATTTTTTCGGCAACTTCTTACAACTACAATATTAAAGATACACTTTTTCCTTCAGATTAAAACTGTTGTCCATAAATAGTACTTTCATTAAGGTCATGTAAATTTTTTTTGTACATTTTAGTAGTTTTCGTGCAATAGTGCGTGCAATACTTGTAATTTTAAAAAAATTACAAAAACAAGATTTTCTCTAAAACGGCTCCAATTTTTCTTCAAATTATTGGTACTGTTAGTGCCAAACGAACCCTATTACGATGACATAAACACCATCTATTCTTTTGTTTTTTCAAAATTTACACAATTTTTTTACTTCTCTCACGTCGGGATTACTTACTTTAGAGGCGGTTTCTTCACAGTATTATATTTATGAGTACATGTGCTTTAATTAATGTTAAATAAATTTTCTCAAAAGCATAACAGTTTCTGTGAAAATGAGCTCTAAATTCCGCATTTTTAGAAACACTCAAACGCCATTTTCTCAAAATTGGTTCCAATTTTTTTTTTTTAATTTGTTGCATCTACACCTTGACGCAACGCGTCTCCAGCCCCTTAAGCTGGGCGCTTTGCACTGGGGAGTAATCCTCCGTTACAATAATCTCAAGTCAAGTCTCGTCGTAGTCAGTCAGTGCCTTTTATCCCTTCGGCCAGGGGCTCGACGACGTTGGATCCCGGGGTTCCTGGGCGGTCACCCAACCAAGAACCCGCGAGTCTCGAATTCGCTTAACCTTCGTGACTTCACGGAGCGTAGTAAACGAATTCGGCTAGCGCCGCCGGCTTTATTTTTTCCGATAGTGCTTATTGTACTGTTTAAGGTGACGTTAAGTTTATTTTGGTATATCGAAACGTCCATCATATTCAACGGGAATTTTTACTTCTTTTAAAGAAGAGCGCAGTCGAAGCTATCTTCGCTTAGAGACTATACGGATATTAAGAGTGACAGTGTCCGAATTGTCATGGAGCACGAAGAAAATGAACATGCTGAGATCTTCACGGAGTTGCGCGCCAGGAAATACGAGTAAACCCTACTTCCGTCGCTGCCTTGTTCCCCAAAGCAGTGCAGGTAAGGTTAAAATGTTGGTTCAAATTTATGGTACTCAATTTATTAATTTTTTCTTTCATGTAAAGTATTAGAAATAATGCTAATATAATCCATACCCAATCAATTCAAACGAAGCGCCAGTGGGGCATACCAGCTTTTATTTCGATAGCCAGGAACAGTAGTCATTTCAAACTTTTTCAAATGAAACATACCATAATCAGCGATCACAATTTCTTCAAGTAAAGAAGAAATTTGTTAGTTCGAGGTTAATGTTATTACCTTTCATCAATCTACTTTCATTTATAAGAATACAAATAACTTCCAAAAACCTCTCAAATTGTGTTCACGAAGAGCATGAAATTCGAAAGCGTGACTATGATGCCAAATTACACAAAACAATACTAATATTTTCGAAAAATTCAATATGACCCTATTTAAAGATCAGTTTTTGAGGACATTTCATTATGAAACGCAATTGTATCTTCACAATTGAAATGATAACAAGACGCAGAAAAATTCAGTTGTTGATGCTGTTTTCGAAAAAAATTGTTTAAACGAAATTCAGTTTTTCAGAAGACGCAGAATTTTTTCAGTTTTCGAAAAATGGACCATATCAGCCAACATGAGACCTGCACCATTCTCCCAAATTTAAAAAAATGTTTTTCATAATTTCAAAGCTTCAACTATAGACAAATGTTCAGGGGTTTCTTCAATTTGAAAAAGGTCGTACATGTGGTTTAGGCGGTAGTAGTGTTCAGAGACGGACGGACGGACGGACGTTTTGAAAAAAACAACACTTTTTCGGTATCAAGGGACCCCAAAACGTGCATTTCCGTTGAAATCTCGAAATCGATTTTCCGCAGCATTACATAACTTTTTCTACACTACGTATATTACTCCCGTATACGTATACGTATGTATACGGGAATGTAAAATGGGAGAATTGAAACGGCGCAAGTGCAGTAGTATTTACGTGAATAATGATCTAAGTCCAATAGGAACAAAACTAAGCACACTTCAAAGATATTAAACCAAAAATTATAAAATACAATAACTTCAATCCTTGTAATGTTTCAGATTGTTAATCATTAATCATGCGTAAATAATTTTTCACAAAGTGCCTTGTTTTCAGCCAGTAGGAAACGTAACATAACACGATTTTTATAAAACTTGTTTATCGTGTGTACGTTTGAGGGAATTCGCAGTTACATCAAATTTTCCAGCTTTTCCATCACACCTAAGAGAAGTACGTTACTGACATATTGTTAGGGGTGTAGTAACAGAAGGTATTGGTTTAACAGACGTGTTTTTGATGCTGGAAGTGTTCTCCCCATCACTTGTTTCCCATTGATCTGGTTGCTACCAATATTAATGCAATTTTTAATAAGAGGTTCAGGCTCCGCTCACTACGGCTCATTCCTGGTGCACTATAGCTCTATGTACGAAATACAAGTTAGCCTAGCCATGTCAAACCGCGCCCACCGGAGCTACTTACCCGCCTGGGAAGCCAGGCATTCCTGTGAACATGGGCTACTTCCACTTAATTTATGACGTAATTCTTTCGAAATTTAATCAACATTTTAACAAATAAAAATAAAAGAAAATAACCCGTCCCACCCTGTCCCTTCCCCTCCGGATTCCCCCCTCGAAGACTGAACTATAACCCGCCACACCATCTGTTGTTCATCACTGACTTTCAAGGTATTACAATGGACGACCCACCTGTTCTCCGTACAGAATTGACTATGATTGATCTTTGCAGGTGAGCTAAAACCGATATTGTATTGAGTTCCATTTAACATTAAATATGTTTAAATTTTAAGCCCTAAGCTCCCGACCAGTCTCCTGGCGTATGCGGTAGTGTAATGCTTTTGAATGCAAGTGTGTGCAAGTAAAAAGTGAGGATAGGATAAGGAAGAGGAAGGAAAGATAGTGTGCGGCTCGAGGCCCATTTTGTTGGGTACTGCTCCGGCATTCGCCTGGCGCTGATCGGAGAAACCACGGAAAATACCGATCAGTGCAATTGGCCGCTAGAATTCTCCTCCAGACAGCGACTGAATTCGACCTAGCTGTCTAACTAGAGTGTAAAATCCTGTCACCGTCGGAACTGGAACTTAAGATCTCTGATGATGCTCTGAGTCACCTCTCCCAGTATATATTGCCCCAAATTTAGCTATGTAAATTCTCAATTTCTACACTACAGCAAAGAAATGATTCATTAAAATGTAATAATACATCAGTCAGATTTCAAATTGTCAATTGCATGTGAAATCAAACACTTTGATTCGAAAATATCTTGATTTTGTAATCGTATTTACTAATGAGTGCAATAATTTCTTAACTTAGTACGTTCAGGTTAAGAAATTTAACAGACAAAGAATCTGGAGCTCTCCGTTCATCAACAAGAATTGTTTATTTATTTCACATTGTTGCTAGAGGTATCAAATAACTGAATGACTTAATGAAACATAACACAAAACGGAAACAAGGAAAGGATTTACCATTCATATATATTCCTGTCCCTGGCAAAAATGTTCATACAAGACGGAACCGAGAAAGAAAATAAACTTGAAATAGTACTAAGCAGTAAGGGATATAAATGTAATTCAAATCTCGGTTGTTTGATAGAAGAAATCTCCAAATATATTTTTGTATGAAGTCACTATTCGCCGCCTCACGCCGATTCAGCTGGGCGTGTGCACCCCTTTCTGGATTTGGAGAGGAAATGGGAGCGGAGTCAGGGGAAGTTGCCCATGCTTGACGGAGCGCCGGGCTTCCCAGGCTCTTGAGGGCGCGGTTTGACACGCTTGCGTTACACTGACATATATTTTCCCGACCTTTTCCCCTTGAGTGCCTTTGAAATATTTTTTTCATTAGTATTTGGGCAACTTTCCAATTGGGACACACGTTTTTCAGAAAGAGCATTTGGAGCGAACTTCGTACGACAATCGCTGGCTTTCTTTGGCTCGTTAATTCGTACAGTCGCGCATTGCCACTTGTATGACAGACGATGCCCTACAGTGCCCCCCCTGGAGCAGACAATTGTCACGCCTGCGCTTCCGTTGTCGCATTGACAATGTGTGAGCGTGAGAACGGAGGGTGAGCGAGAGTGTGTGAGGCAGTGGACAGTGAGAGAGCGGGAGATGTTCGCATGCTACGAAATTTCACAGGCATTCAAAAGCATTCGCAGGCTATTTTCTTAGCACAACGAGCTCCCCAATTATCTTCCAGAACAGGCAGTAAACCAGAGCCTGCCCCCGGAATGGAAGACACAAGAAGGAAAACAAAAGTTTGTTGAATAGACATTTGCGATATGGTTTTATCTAATAATATTATATCTTGTAATTAATAAATATTTAAATAACATAAAATTGAGCAAACTGAAAAAATTGGCAAACTGAGGAAATTCCTGCAGAATGGAAGACGGCTATCATACACCCTTTGCACAAAAAGGCAGCAAGACAAACCCTAACATCTACCGTGGTATCTCTCTCTTTTCAGTTACAAAATTCTATCTAAAGCCCTTCTCAATCGCGCGAACCGCAACTAGATCCCCAACTTGGCGAATATCGAGGCAGATTTCGGAAAGGTAGATCATGCGCAGAACAGATTATTAATCTGAAAAACTCTATGATATTCTTTCACAATACATCAACCAAAAAGTTTGTCATCACGTTTGTTGACTTGAAAAGGCATACGACAAAAGGCATAGCCCAGAATCTCTTTTCAGGGCCGTGGTAGAATTTGGACTTGATAAAAAACTACAAACATTTAAAAGAAACACTTACAGATACCATATCTAAAGTCAAATTTATTGGAGAACAAAGCAAAGGATTTAAAATAGACACGGGTGTGCGGCAAGGGGACGGTCTTTCTCCTTTACTTTTCAACTGTGCCTTGAAAAAAAGTTGTTCGAGAGTGGAGAAAAGCAACGGCTCCAACACATCGACTAGGACAAAAATACAAAGGGGTAAATTTGGATTGTTTAACCTTTGCAGACGACATAGCACTAATTGCAAAAAATATTCCAGATGCACACAAACAATTTGAAATAGTACGTGAACAAGCGGCAAAAATCGGACTGCAAATTTCATTTGAAAAACCAACATTTATGACAGACAACAGTCCCACCCCGTCGTAATCAGGGCACTTCAGATATATTTTAATAAAAATTAAACATATAATTTGGTCCATGTAAGTGAATTCAGAACAATGTTTTTTCCCTTCAAGAGTATTTTGAATGTTTTTTTTGTTTTCTTCTTTTCTTTTATAGATGTACTAAACAAAGAATAGATTCACAGTAAATCATCCAAAGCTTCCTGCCTTGAAGGCAATCGCTGCTAGAACTAGAAAATGAAATATTGTCCTTTCCACTACGGCGTTAGATTTCAAATCACATGTCGGAAATATGAAGTTTTACTTAACATTTCTTTTAAATTATTGACAAATTATGCATAACTGTTTCTTCTTTTTATGACATTTTCATTGCAGGTGAAAAATATATGTAGTTCCACTTAAAATATCAAAGATGATTGAATTTCTTCAAACCTGATAATATTACTAACAGTCTTAGCGAGATATCACTTATCGCATTAATCAGAATTCTTGCGCTAAAACTGCATTGCGATATCGTGAGTCGTTTAGATGATAAGAGTCTTGGCAAGTTAGAACTCCCGGTAGTGTTCCCGGTAATATGAATATTTTAGCAAATGATTTTTAACAACTCGAATGAGATAAAATAAACTAAAACAGTACAGCACACATCAATTTATGTTTCATTCACTTTACTCGCATATCCATTATTTTCCTTATATGAACTTTCTGAGCAAAAGATGTAACGCGCCGTACTGAGAGTCCACAATCGGTGATAACTCCATTATCACTGCACTAATCAAATACGCACGAAATAATTGTTTAAAACTATTGTTGGTAGAAAAGTACTGAAAAAACGTGAATCATAAAAACAAAGCTGTTTAAGGGGACCTATTACTGAAATTTGGCAATTTCTATGAACAGAATTTCTTGTTGTTGTTTTAGTGTGAAATTATCTCCAATTCTTCTTTTAGAAAAGAATTATTTTTTTTGATATTCTGCCATCTTTAAAAACCGTACGGTCCTTTAAAATACCTGGCCGGGTTAGAGGTACGGAGTATCTTTACTGAAACCTTTAAATACCTTTTTCTGATATTGCAATTCAATTTCAAGATATTGTGTTTAAAAAGCTCCTTCCTGAACAATTATCAACAAATTGCAATTAAACTTTGGGGAAATATAGTAAAATAATCAAATAAAAATATATATTACACAATGCGTTGTCATTAGTGAGAAAATAAACTTCTTGTGGTTTGAATGGAGGGAGAATTTCCAATTTTCGAAAGTTGTCTTAATAGGCTTCTACAAAATTCTGACATTAATAACAGATAACAAAATTCTTTTGTACAAATTCTTTATATATTCGTTGAGATGTAGTAAAAAATTGTAAGTAAAAAGTAAAAATTGTTGTGTATGGGCCTTTTCGTGTTAAATCGAAAAAATTAACAACGTTAATAAAAAAATAAATTGAGCCCTAGTGTT
This sequence comes from Teleogryllus occipitalis, assembly GCA_011170035.1. Lineage (NCBI taxonomy): Eukaryota > Metazoa > Arthropoda > Insecta > Orthoptera > Gryllidae > Teleogryllus > Teleogryllus occipitalis. The sequence continues at coordinate 635,935 of BLKR01000133.1, read as the reverse complement.
TAAATTTCGCATAATGCATCGTATTATGTTAATGAATCTTCAGTAAAATTTCGTTTGTGTATGATATGTATAGAAAGATAGAAATTGAAAAATTCAGTCACGGGTCTCTTTAAAGAAGAAAAATCGTGTGGTCTGAGAGTGCGTGCTAGACTTCTGCAGGGGTTAAAACAGGGGTTTGGAGAAGCCTAAATACGGCTCTACACATTCGTTATTCGTCGAGCAGCGAGCTATTGCTCGCCCAATCCCGAACAGCTGATGTGTTCGGCGAATGTTCGCTCCCTTTGATGTGTCCAAAAGATCGACACGCGGTGGGTAGGGCGAGCATCGAACATTCGTCAGGAGGCAAATAGCAAGCAACTCTTCCACACTACTCGGGATTCGGCGAGCGACTGCTCGGTGTTCGCCGAATAACGAATGTGTGGAGCCGCCTTAAGAAGAACACGAAGCCGAAGGCTGGGCTCGAGATCCGCGTAAAGTTTGGGTGTTCTTCAATACGAGATTGTGACATCCTTGTATTTTCATGCCACCATCTGTTACATCTGAACCATCATCTCATCCATAATTCATTCATCTCTCAGAATCCAGTCATCCTCTTCCTCCTATCCTTCTGGTCAGTTGAAGGCAATGTCACACCACGGTATAGTCAACTGCTAGCGAATGTGTGGTCATAAAGGCGATAGCCTCCTCCCTTTCTATGACGTCCGTTAAGCTGGCAAAGCCATTTGCAAAAATCACATCTTCTCTATTACGAGAATTTTGTGCTCTTTTTGTGCTTTCCAAATATCCCTTTTTTTATTATTATTTTCTTTATACACAAAATATTTCATTATTTCAAAATATTTAATTATTCAATATTTTCTTTATACACAAAATATTTTGCAATTTTTGTGCTTTTCAAGTATATAAACATTTTTTGCTCTTACCGTTTTTCGAAAATAAAAAAAACGACTTCTCGATATCACGGACTGACGCAATACCAACGTGTAAGAAAAAGAATTGTAGTCCAGCAATACTCGATTTTCTCGACACAAAAATAACAACAAAACAATACACTATACAACAATATTGTTTTGCATATTTCAACATTTAATATTCTCCGCAAATAATTATGATTCTTCACACTACTGTCAAAAAACAACACATTTCGAGATACATAATTCCTCATAAAAACTAAAATAATCAACAGTATACATTGTCCTTCCCCAACAATCAGAAACAAACGTTATTCTAATAAACAACATCACCGCTGATTTTTTTGCTCTCGCCGGTTTATCGAAAATTGAACAAAACCACTTATGACCCACTTAGAACCCTCTCCGAATATGACAAACGTTCTGGAGGCAAAATTATCTTTCGAAATTAAATTTTCTTTGCAGAACATGGACCATAATACATTACACTATACAACAATATTGTTTTCAAATTTTTGAATCCTAATACTACCAACAAAAATAATTATATTTTTTATATTGCGTATTGAAAACTTCACGGATAGAGGTTCATAAATCCTCATAAATATTAAACTACTCAACAATTTGATTAACCTTTACCAACAATCAGAACTAAACATTATTCTAATACACTACACCAACACTAATGTTTTGTTCTCACCGGTTGTTGTTTTTTTTTCGAAAATTTAACAAAACCCCTTACAGGTGCCCCGGACTGGCGCACCCCCTCCGAATAAGACAAAGGATCTCGGAGCAAAATTGTCCTTCAAAATTAAATTCTCTTTACAACACATCAACCACAATACATTATACTAAATAACTGTATTGTTTTTAAATATTTGACTTCCGATACTATCCATAAAAAGTTATAATTTATTAGTCTGAGTTTAGAAGAACACACGGATGGACGCACATAAATCCTAATAAATACTAAACTACTCACCCATTCGCATTGTCCTTTCCCAACAATGAGAACCAAATATTATTATAAACACCTACACAACTCGGATTTTTTTGCTCTCACCGTTTTCTCGAAAATTGAACAAAACCACTGATGGGTGCCCTGGACTGGCGAACCCCCGCGGAATAAGACCAGCATCCTCGAAGCAAAAGTAGCATTCAAAATTAAATTATCTCAACAGAACATGAACGATAATACATTTTACTGCACAACAGTATTGTTTTTAAAATTATTCATTTACGATACTACTCATAAAAAATTAAAATTCTTTATACTGAGAATCGAAAGACACACGAATTCAGGCGCATAAATCCTCATAAATATCATCAGATATATTAATAAGATATTTTTTAGAATATCGCATATTTGAATACAATTTTGCTTCTCCAACCAATATTTACGTTATCTTTATGATAAATGCAATATTTACTAATAAATATGTACAAGCATACAATTTTAGAATTTTATATACTTTTTATATTAAATATGAATCTCTTCGTTTTCTTATAAAAAAGATTTTTTTTCTTGCTAGAGGACTACACATTACTCATGTAAATTACATGCTCATGTAAATTTTGGGCATTGGAAATAGAAGTAGAAATGGACAACTTGTCCTACAGAAAAAGAATGATAAAGAGCTCTTTCCTTCCTGTTGGGCCAATAAGCATCCCGTCCCTTCCTTTATACCTGGCCGATGATCTATTTTCCTGAAAAATGGTAAGTAGCTTGTTGACCTTGCTTCATTTTAAGATCTTAGAAATATCTAAAGGTACCTGAGAATGGAATGAAGCTTCATTCTTGAGCGCATTCCGAAGACGAATGAAACTTCCCACGCCATAATCTAGAGGATGAGATCTTCTAGAACATTGTATTACATGTTTGCTTGTCCGGAGCTACTCGATATTACCCCACCTGCTCAGAGCCGAGCAGAATCTGCAACTAAATGTGAATGAGGGGGACAGAAGCAGACATAGAGAGACACAGAGACAGTGTCAGACAGAGATGAGGCGAGAGAGAGACGGAGAGAGAGGGAAAGAGAGAGACGGAGAGAGGCGGAGAGAGAGAGAGAGAGAGAGACGGAGAAAGGCAGGCGGAGAGAGAGAGAGGGAAACATCGTTCCGAAATTTTTTGGGGAAGCGTATGATGTTGAATTTTGTGGTTTTTGTCCCTTCGTGAGATCAACCAGAATTCTATAAAAGTGTTGGTTGAAGAGATTCGCAAATTTTTCTGGATTACTTCTCTTTCAGTAACCTTTAAAACAACATTCTGTGCGAAGTATCTTGATGACTTGGTCGTATTTTTTACGATATTCCACATTGCTTTAGTTTTGTTACTAGCGTTCAAAACATTCTCATATTTTTCATTATTTTTGCCTGAACTATTACTTTCCTTAAAATTCTTTTGCATTCTCGAAAGTAGTCAAGAAAAACGGGTGATACGTTATGATGTTTAGAAATAAAGTAAAGCGTACTTTGGTTTTTACACGATATTCAAATTCCTTATGTGATCCAAGTATTACTTGTCTAATTTCTTTACACAGTGTTGGTTTGTTGTAGCAGAAGGGCAGAGTCGAGTCTACAATGTTCGTGTTTTGGGCGGCACGTTGTAGTAATCATGTTCGCCAGCATGTTACTCAGGTGTAAAGTGACCACCCAAATTGATGTCATTCTGCCCTCCTATGATGATGATTATATCCCGTTTGGTGTGGGTGAGTTTTGTGTGGGTGTCCAACTCACTGATTACGTGGGCAAACCTCTCATTCGGTTTAAACACACTCGTGACAGAGAGAGTGATCCGATTCTCTTTCAGTCGGCGCGCAAGAATGTTATCGTTCACCAGACAGTAATCGATTATATTATTTTGAGAAACATTTTAAAATAAATTCTCTTAAAAGTGAGAGTTCCCGTTAAAATAAATTCATTTTTTAAATAAATTTATTCGTGTATATGTGTAGAACATAAAAAACATATACACCATAAATTATTTTTAAAGATTATTCGCATAAAATGCGTTGGTAATAATGCATACAACGAAAGGTATAAAATGCGTTGGACAGACTCAAGGATGTTTTATGTTAACGCGAGGGCCTCGTCCTCAATTTGGACACGCCCAGCGAAGCGTCACAATGCCACTCGCGTGAACGGAACGTATCGCAAACTCCATTTCTACCAAAATAAATTTTCTAGAACTAATATTTGAATGTTTAAATGTCTGAAACCAATGTTGAATAATTTCTGTATATCGTTCACGACAGACGAATCAGAAGTGAACGATACAGAATCAATACGATACAAGAATCAGTAGTATTAAGGAGTCCCGTAACAGACTACACCGAGAGATGCGTTGCCAGAAATGTGCGACGAGAAATGAGGAAAGAGGCCGGCGAGGCTGCGTCTACACACTGGAAATAGGTTATTCGATGTCTTGAAATGCCTTTATGCGCTACAAGCCGAGAGTGGGACAGCAGTTACCTATGAGATCTGCGAGTCCCATTTCTTGTTTTATTAAATGCTCTTGTGTAACTTTAACATGTGAAATCCTTGTTTTGTTGCCATAATCGTAAACCATCTGTTTAGCGAGTTCAAATTGCCACAAGAGAAATACATTACTGCATTGCATACAAATCATTATTTAATGTAAGAAATTGGAATGTATGCGACTTTTACGGGAAGAATGCAATCTGTGCATATTTTCTTGAGCTCCGTGATTCTCCCCTTCTGTTTTATTGTATTTATTGGTTGAATCATGAATAAATGGTGAACGATCAAATAATTCAGAATAAAATTCACAATTAATAAATTCATTCATAAATAATAAATATGAATTAAGAAAATAATGAATTAATTAAATTCTTGCAAAATTCCCCTTCATGTTTCTTGCTCCAAATTTTTATTTTTATATTGATCATTATGAACGGGTTTCATACAAGTAAGAATATCTTTCACACAAGTTTTTTCTTGTTCATTTCCGTTTCAAGAGAAAATTCAAATAAACAATTAAAAACTGGTTGTTTATCATGTCTTTTACTGCAACATTATAACCTCACTCAGTTCTACGCATTATTTAGTGTTTTCTTACTGTAGCGAAGGCCTAAATGTTATATAAAAATGAAGGAGTAGAAATGTCTCAAGAAATACTCCGCAAAGGCGAACGAGAAGAAAACTCTTTCTAGAGTGTGCGAGTCGATAAGTGTCCTTGTTTGGATTTTCAACATTCACGTCGCGCATTTCTCATAACGCAGTCCCTCGGTGTAGTTTGTTCCGGGCCTTACACTCACGGGGCTGATGACCGAAGAACGGCGCGCCCGGAATCATCGGCCACCTACTCATCCCGGGTTGCCTTGGCGCCGTGCGCAGTCGCTCTGGTTGGCGTTCGCCTGGCGCGGTGCGGAGGCCCACTCGCCGGCGGACGTGTTCGTCATGTCCGCGCATCCGCTACGCGCCGCGAAGCCGTTTCCTCGGCCAAGCGGCTCCGGCTCGGAAGGACGCGGCCGCTCGACTTCCCCGCTCCTTCCCTCTTCCTTCGGAGTAAAGCGCTTCGTCATTCATCCTTCACCTTACGGTATGCGCTGGAAATGGATTAAGTGCTTTTCTTCTTCTTTTTTTATTTTTTAATTTTTTTATTTCAAATTTCATAAAAAATCCTGTAGTTGATTTCTGAGAAACGTGACAACTTAATTTCTTTTCTGTAATATATATTTCGTTACTGAATATCCAATTTACTATTTTGAAATGATTCTTTACATGATTAATTTAATGACAATATTTTATAAAAGATTTTGTTGTCCATTATTGTGCGTGAAATATTATGAGTCTCGTAGTGCTTTGATCAACAATGTGGGTCTCAAATTCCCTCCTCCCATATATTGTATGCTCTGTTCGTTGATTGGTTTCAGGATGAAGCTGTTACCACTTTTAGAACAATTATTTAAAAAGAGCGAAATGTTCGCTCGAGGCCAAATAAGAACGTGTAAATTTGTCTTAATCAGTCAATACTAAAAGGTTTTCTTTTCGTTGCATGAGGTAATGATATTAATGACGTTTTCGTGAAGTTATTCACAAAACATCAACAATTAAAACCATGTCCTGTTTAATTGTGTGTAGTAATGTTACGGAAAGTGCTTTGGAAAAATTTCAGGATATTCATTACAAAAGGGGAAAAATCACAGTTGTGTCTTGGCCACTGCGAGGTCACTTTCTTGGAAGGAAAGCAAGAAAACGGAGGTATGGAACGACCCATGACTCATGAGTTACCCGGGCTTGAATGCATTTTATGACCGCTAGAATTGCTTCCTGACATTGAATGCATCACTTACGAGTGTACATAATGTTGTTTTGATTGTCGTTGTAGACTGGAAACATTTCATGTCTTCAAACAACGCTATCGGATTTTTTTAATGTAATGGCTTATTTGTATTATATCCCGGGTCTTCGTTAACTTGGAGAGGGACTGTTTTTTGACTTAACGAATAGCAATTTGAGTGATTACGGATTCGGCCTTTTTTCTGCAGACTAAATTATTGTAACTTATTGTGGTTTATTCTAACACAGGAGCATCGGGTGGTGCTACTGCTTTTATGCTTGGTAAAAGAGATGTTTATCTGACTATTTTGCATGTGTAATCCTTTAGACAACTCATTTAACCTTTATTAAACTGAAAAAAAACATTATTTTTTTACAGGTAACCAGGAGGAAGAAAGAATGTTGAATTAATACATGTGAAGGAATTAACGGAAGTTTGCTAAGAATGCCGTAGGTTTGCTGTATTCGAAAAAGATGTAATGATTAAAGAATTGAACTAATTTTTATACTGTCTTTAGATAATGAAAATAGGTTCTTTAAACCATTATGATACGAATCGCTTTCAGTTAAACGTACAAAAGTGAATAAAGCTTGATTAGGTAATATTCATTATGTACAGAGGCATGATTCATGACTTACCTGTACATTTCACTTTCCTGTTTTGTGAAGGAAAATAAGGTTTCGGATTGCAAACTTAACCGCAAAATGTATTAATCTTTCCTGTCATCACAACTTTTCTTGTATTAAGGCTTCTCCAGCGTAGTAAGTGTCGCTTTTTAATGACATGCGTTCATGCACTGCAGTCAAATAAGATAAACAATGTGCGAGTAGAAGCTAATGAGGGAAAAAGTATTCACAGAACATATTAACTCATAATTGTAAGTGAAGGTTTCCCTCTCGTTCTCGCCATACAGTGCTAATGAACCACTGACCTGCTCACTGAACCCGTTCGTCCGCACAATTACACGCGAAACGCGAATGAGGCCTTGAAGAAGCATGGAAACAAAGGAAACCAAGTGAGCAACGCTGATAAATTAGAAACCTCTCGCGATTGAATTGACTGTATGGGTGGCACATTTGAACAGTTGAACATTGTTGAACATTTGAACAGCGATTAACATTCTCTTCAAAAAGAACAAGGAGTCTTTTTGGATTTGCTTTTTATTCTGGACCTCCAGACGATGTTCTTCCGTAATGTGTGCCCATCAATTACATCATAAACGCGAGATTTAATTGTAAGAGTTTCCAAGTTATTTTTTTTACTCTGAGTCGTGATTCATATTAGACTTTATAATTGTTAGAACGTACAAAATTTTCTCATATCCTGAGTCAGTGAATTATTGACTTTGGCAGGAGATCGTAAATGTACGTGGAATGAGAAGTGGGAACACACGCGATAACTTTAATGTAGTAGTGATGGATACCGTGTTTATTACAGCGCCTTTAAAAAAAAGACACTTATACGCTACTATTGTAGTTTGTAGTTATAAATACCAACAAGAACTTAGTATTCTCTTAACTTGTGCTTTTTACTCACTTTTGCCTTTTACACACAGCGATTTCTGAAGAAGACATGTAAGGAACCCTTTGACGAGTTATTAGCTGATTTTTTTAATGAGGCGTCAAGTAGCTAAGGTTTTTTGTTTAATTTCAGTACGAGAATTATGTTATTTAATCTAGCGGAGTACCACAAGGGTTCCTCCTCAAGAATGAGATACAAAAATGAAAACTCGCATTTTCTAGGATATTGCTTTATCGAGAAGAAATTATTTTGCGGATATTTTGGTGAAAAACTGGATGTTGCTTGGAAGTCCTTGCATGATCTCTTCGTGTTTATATTTTTGCGATACAAACATTTTATACTTATTATAAATTATAAATATTTTTTTAATTGTTTGAAGATTAAACGCGCTTTTGTATGAGTGTGTTATTGCAGATGCTGTTTAAAGAATATTATTGACTCATCATCAATTTTTGTTTTTATTCAATTTTCGGTTTTACAAATAAAGTGGAAAGCCATTTGAAAAATGTCACGGGATTATTTTAATTCTTATTCTGGTCACATCAGTAAAAATTTGTACTTGACTTCTTTGATCAGTTATTTTTTCCCCGTTGTCTTTAATTTGTGTGTCTATTAGTTTGTGTGACATGCAAGATTAGGCAATGTAGTACGAATATTAAGATTTTGTCAAAATAAACAAGTTGATGTTTTCAAATACATTACTTTGGAACGCCCTCTAGCTTTTTTTACTCATTCTCACACTTACACCGCCACACATTCTCACGCTATTCTTGCCACTTCAAGTTGTTGTGAGAAAATATAGTCTCGGATGCATGAAGCAAACTCCCAGCTTTTCTTTGTTTATGCCGCTTTTATTAGTGTTTCTGAGAGAAGCAAACAGAGTATCGTTCTTTTATTGCCAACACATGCATATCATTCAGGATCGTAGTTATTCGATCAATTTGCATTCTTATGTTAAATAATAAAATAAACATATTTTAATGAGCAACCTTCTATTTTTCTTTGCTCGCAAAAAGTGAGTCATTGAAGAAGAACACATTGACTTGTGCAGTAAAAATGAAAGATGTGTGGAGTTATTAATTTTTTATCAGAATAATTTCTTATGCGTTTTATGTTTGTTTACATGTTTCCTATATTCGTTAATTCTTGATTCTGTTTATTAACACACCCACTTTTTTCGATGGTCGAGCTTTCCCACAAATATATTTCTTTATTTATTATTGATTTGAAAATATTATTGGTGCAAAGAACAGTAAACCCTTGTTAGCACGTACTCTCTTAGCACAAATTTCGCCTTAACACGAAGAAAACGTCGGTCCCGGCAAGGGGTTGCTGTAATACGGACATTTATAAAAATGTGTTGAGGTGATGTGAAAGTTCGTATTGAATTGCCATTATTCTTGCAATTATAGCTTGAAATTATCTAGTAAGTCATGAAAGGTGTAGTAAATGTCAGCGACATGGTAGGTTTTGACATTTCGCATCATTTATGGAATAATGAAGAATGAAAAATGAACACACATTGATCTTTCGTGGCAGTGCGTTCCGCATGTGAGTGGAAGCAGGACTTGCTCAGCGCCTCAGCGCGGAGGGGCTGCTGGTTTGCTTCAGCCGCGTCCTCCGGCGAAGGTTGCGCTTCCCCGGCGGCGCCGTTTCCCACGACAAACAAGAGCAATAAAGTGGTCCCGCGCGCGCACCCCTTCCGCGCGACGCCCCCGCCGCCCAACGAGGAGCTACGGCCCGCACCCACCGCCCACGCCGCCCCCGACGCCCGCGACGCCCCCCACGCCCCCGCCGCCCAACGAGGAGCTACAGCCCGCATCCACCACCTCCGCCGACCCGCCGCCCGCGTCGCCCCCGACACCCCGACGCCCTACAAGGAGCCGGCCCGCCCCCGCCGCCCCCGCCACCACCGTCGCCCCCGACACCCCGACGCCCAACGAGGAGCTACGGCCCGCCCCCGCCGCTCCCGACGGCCGCGTTGCCCCCGACGCCCAACCGACATCCCGACACCTCGTCGCCTCTGGTGCCCCCGTCGGCCCCGACACCCGACGAGGAACCGCGGCCTGCGGCCCGCCTTTGCTCACCCTTTGCAGCAGCCACCTGCAGGCGTGTCCTCCGTCCTCGGCGGAACTCTCTACGTCTGGCGCACCGGTTTACTGTCAAATTGCCTGGTAGTTTGCGTACTGACAGACGCGTTTGCGTCAGACGAGTATGGACTGAATTTCTTTTGCTGCTTGGGAAGGAAGGAATAATGAAATTCGAAAAAAGGGTTTAGCTATTTCGTTTTTGACGTGATATTGAATGGGCCTCAGATTTCTATGTTTTAGAGACAAGTTATCAAGTTGTTTTAACACATTATAATCGTAACGACGATCATTACGCGTGAGATACGGCCTAATGCTTCACTCCAATGTGCAAAGCTGTGAGCTTAATCTTATACTAATGATGGTGTGGCTAGCAAACCGCAGCTTAAGGTTTTACGCTAATGAAGAATATGGACATGGATGCAATGGCCCTATTATAAGTCCTCAAAAAATACTGACCCCAAATCTTAAGACAGAATATTCACAATCTTAAGATAGTTTTTGATGTGAGATTTACGTATATAGTCCCTTTTTGTTCAGACCTATAAGAGACTATATTACGATTCATCTAACATATTCACAAAATAATTTTGGTATATGTAGAAATGAAAGTGAAATTGCAATTCACTTTCTTTACCTGACGAGCAGTCACTGCTCGTCTGTAAATCTCGCAGGCTCCTTCCTTTTCCCCCGACGCACCGCGCGCGGGTCGGGGGGCGTTCGGCGCGAAAGCTGGCGCCCGACCTCCGGGGTATTTAGCGGCGAAGGAGAAAGAACGCGAGGTGCAAATGGCTCGTGTGCACCGCGAGGCGCTGGCGCGCGCGCCCGCCGCCTTTTGTAGTAGTTCTTCGAGAAAATTGCGCAAAGAAAGTGGAAGGCAGAATGCTGCTAGGAAAGTGGGTTTATTGCGGTAATTTCCCAGATGAAATCGGAGCGTGCCACATTGCTGTCAAGCGCGTTGCCTACTGCATTAACAGGAGGAACTAAATGCACTCTCTTGTTTAGAAAGGAATTGCAATTTCGCTGTATGCACATTTCGAAATTCTTATTTTTTATTTCATTCCTGCAAAAATTCCTCACTGTTGTCCCTTTTATATACGGCACACACACTTTTGGTATTAAGTTTTTTCATTCTTATTATTTGATCATGTATATATTCACAATAGAGAATGAAACATGGTGAATTATTTCCATACATTGTGAATTATAAATGTAATAAAAATAATACGAGTAAAGTTATGGAGAATTTGACATTATTTGCAGTTGAGTTTATAATGAAAATATTTCTTAGTTAATTTGTATAGAATACGGGAGAATCCCAGAACAATTTGTTCCTTTAATTCACCATTAAAATTTTTAACGACCAATCCTTATTCTCAGTGATCTCACCTCTAGCGTTCTCACTCTCCAATGGTTCCCATTCAAGAATATGATTTTAAATATTATACGTATGCTCGTTGAGTACTCATTGAAAGGACGAGGATGAGAAAAACAGAGTGAGATGTAATTATAAACGAACGTGTTTTCGAAACAAATATTGCAGTGTAGTACATATGAAAATCAATGTTGAATGTTGAATGAATCAAAAAGAATGTTGAGAAATATTGATTCAGAATGACATCTTATCATGCGTGAGCTTATTATTTGAGTGTTGGTTTGATTCAGCAATGTGTGCGACCCTTACTTAAATTAAACGCTAACACATTGTTAAGCACTCTTTATTGAATAATAAGAATATGTCAGGATATGCTGTGTTACTCATCCACGTTTTAGTCAGAGTCGAGCAGAATAAAAAATCAGAACACTAGCATAAAACTTAGTTCAACGAATCTTATTTATATTACGTAATGTAAAATATATGTTTCTCGCCTTCCTTGTTGGAAACTCATAGTGAATAACTCACTCTGGCTAAGTGTCTGGCAGTCACGCCGTCATCCGTCCGGTCTGACGATTACACCGTGCACGGAATGGAATTCTTTTTGAGAACGTGTATCATAAACGCTAATGACTCAACACTAAGACAATCGTGTTTTCAATGAGTTAAGCTCCAGGGAAAATCCAGACATACGACTAGATCCGTTAAATTCCTCCCTCCACTATCTCGCAGAGCAATCTGATTATCTCACGAAAGCTTATTGACATGTTGGTTTAAATCTTCATTCCAGTAGGTAGGGCGAATTAAGTGCAAGGTCACTTATGAAAATAAATTAGTTTTGTTGTCTCTTTGTAATGTTTGTTGTTACTATCCGACTTCATTCCTATAAGTGCCCGTGATGTTTTCCTGTCCTTGATTTTCATTTATCACTGAGTGACTCAGTGGATACCTGGAAAGAGATGTAAGATTGCGATCTATCTTTGCTAAACGTCAATCCCAGGAATGTTGCGAACAGAAATGTCAATCGTTCAACACCAGCCGCGTCTCTGTAATGTTTCATAGCCACTTTTTTTTAAGACTTTCCTTGGATGTAGCGAGAGCATATCAGAGGCGACATGTATCAGAACTCGCATCTGCTGGTAATCTCGAATATTTTGCTCATATCCTCCGTCCCTTTTTCCCCCAACGAAGCGAAATGTGAAAAGACTCGTATTAGTCCCCTGGCAAACAGATGCGTCGCAACAGAGAGAGAGGATGAAGCGCTAAAAACGTGCGAATAAAAGGAAAATAAGTCGGCCTTCTACTCAAACGACGAGTCCCGCCGCGCGCCCGTGTGGAACAAAGACTTTTGCCCGCCTCCGACTACCACTGGGCTGAGGCCGCAGGATGGCGCAGCCGAGTGGATTAGACAAGGCGGCGCGCCGGTGGCGGGAGGACGCCTCCCGAAAGAAAAAGGAAAAAAAAAGTAGCCCTGACGGGGAAAGAGCTCCGGCGGCGCCCGCGGTGATACAGCAAACGGAAGGCCCGTCGCGTCGTGGCTCGTCAGGAATGCCACTCGTACTCGTCATTGGAGAAGCACTCCGCTCATGTGTATGTGCTCATTCAGTTTTCGTGGTACTGTTCTCTTATATATCGATTGAGTGATATATTGATAAATGATTCCTGACGCGTCAACTTCTAAGGCCATTAGTTCCGTAAATGTAGTGAATGTTTTTATCAAGGGTTGGTAAAGATCATTCTCTATGGCTGCCGAGAACTGGCGCCGGCCTACGTGGGCTTGCTGGGTTTTCTCCGACCAAGTATCTCCTCCACCAGCGGAACACCGCCCCAGCCGGGACAATCTCCAAGTTCCCGACTAGTCTCCCGACAAGTATAGTAGTGTATCGTATATAAGTGTACGTGTTTACGAGGAATAGGCGAAGATAGGGGAAGGGTGGAAGGAAAGATCGCGCGCCGTCTGTGGTTCATTTGTTAGGATACTGTTTCGACATTCGCCTAGTGTTGATCGAACAAACCACAGTTGAATTCGGAAAACTACCGATCAGAGCACCCGGCCGCTAGAATTCTACCCTCGTCAGTGGCTGAATTCGACCTAGCTATGTAGCTAATGTCAAAAATCCTGCCACCATCGAACTCGAACCCTAAGACCTCCCGATCAGAGGCACTGCACTAAAATCACTTGATACCTTGGGCCAAAATGCAAATGACCGTTCGCTTGTTGCATTTACGTATGTATTTGATCTCGCAACAACGCTGCGGAATATAATGAACCATTTTGTTTAAAAAAAAAAGAACGATATTTTGGCGTCTGTCCATAAGTTTTGTGAGTCTGTAAACAGTATGTATTAAAAATAAGTAAATTCCCTTTATGATTTTTTCTTACATGTTTCAATTATTAAAATACCTTAAGTAGGTTATGCGAAATTTATGTTATGGCATTTGTTTATTGAGGTTTTAAAATTCAACCTTTTCGCACGAGGAGGTTTGTAAGTTACGAAAGAAAGTGTTTGAACCAAATACTGTCTTGTGAAACCTACTACAGAATGCATCCTCTCTTTTGTCTTGATGTCATAAAGAAGAAACTGTTTTCCTGTGGTGTCTAGTTCATTTAGCTGCGACTCCACCAAAGCACGGCAAATTCGCCGACGACATCCACAAAGAAGCCGTCTCCGCCTGAAGGCCACAAGGTCGGCGCGCACCTCGGTGGCGAGCGTCGGTGGTCACGGGTTGGCCTCCAAGGCCGCGATTTAGGAGGATGCTCGGTGCAGTTCCTCTCAATCTGCGACGAAGTCACCGGGGCGGGGCACATTCGCCCGAGGACAGCGCGCGGTCGCGACGACTCCGGAGACAAAAGAGGTTGCAGCGAAGGCAACGGCGGGGAGGCCAAGACGAAGGGGACATTTGTTCCTACCTCCCGGGGTATTCAAATAAAATAAAAATCAGGGAATAATCTTGTAATAATGGGGCGTTGACATTGACAAATTATCCCCATCTTATTCAAGCATTACACAATTTAGGAACTGTCTTCAGTTCCACGAGTCACCGAGATCGTTGTTAAGTAGAACCCAGTAATGAAGGTTTTAAGTCACGTGTGCTACCACAACTGTCTTGGACTCTCTATTGACTGCCTTCGCCACCGTATCCATTTCTTCCTCCGCACCTCAATTTTTTACTTGGCCTGGCCTTTACCTGACCCAAATATACTGCTTGTCTTGTTTATTTTATTTAAACTCAAAAGAGGGCAGCGGACTCTACAAACTTTGTTCACGCTGCTGAAGAGGAAATGCACGATGCGAGGGACGATTAATGGAACGTAAAGCAAGGTTGGGTTTCGTTATCCTGTTAAGAAAAGCACGTCTGTGCAAAAACATTAGACAGTTGAAACTTTACCGTTTTATTGGGCGATTAAACACCTTTCATTTCAATTGTCCATTGCAACAGCAGTCGTGCGGTTTTTCTTTGTGGTACCAACAGGAAGAAAAACTGAGAGTTAAGGTCACGACTGCGCAGAAGTTTACATCTTGTTTTCACCAGAAATAGCTTCTAAATAACACGTTAGAAGTAAAAACGTACAGTGACCTTCTAAAAATATATTTTACGAGCTTCATAATAATAATAATAATAATAATAATAATAATAATAATAATAATAATAATAATAATAATAATAATAATAATAATAATATATTTGTGTTTCCGCCGTATAAAAAAGATGCTGTTAGTTGCTGCTTCGTTCTCTGAAAATATTTCGCACGTGTAGCAGTCCCCGTAGCGACATGAGACGGCGCGGGCTGCAGCAACCCAAGGTTGGCCGCTAACGGTGCCGCCTGCTTGATACGGCGAGCGAGCCCGATCCTTGGCATTACACGAGCCCCACCCGCACCTGCCCTCCCCCGTGCGCGCCACACACGCCGCCGCCCGCCGGCCCTCGCTTCCGTCCCCCCTTGGCTGCACGGTCCAAGTTCCGCTCACGTCTCCCATGCCTCATACGCAATCCGCCCACTAGCCACTCAGACCTGTTCTCCACCCGTTGCCGAGCGAGGTAGTTCCGTAAACTGTGCGATAACATTCTTAAGCTTCGCATTTCTCGACATCGGCCGCCCCCGTGTTACTCGTAGATTTTAAAAAGGCTACATTTTTTGGAAGGCTGATCGCTCTCTCTCTCTCTCTCTATATATATATATATATATATATATATATATATATATATATATATATATATATATATATATATTGTCGCAGCCATGACATCATGTTCTTGAGACTATTCCTTTATTGCCTTTTTTCGTCTCACCTTCCTCCCTTATGAAATAGTCTCTTGATTTTGTTTTGCTTGCTTAACCTCTTGCACCTTTTTCATATCTTTTAAATGATTTCTTAGTGTTTTTCTCTCTAATTTGTTATCCATACCTTCTTTTTGCGCACCCTTCGCGACCTTTTTGACTCGCTTGGCTACACGGCCTATCACCACCCCGCTCCGTGGAACTTTCGCCATCGCCGTCGCGCAACCCTCACGCCCACTCTCGCGGCGTCCGCCGACCGCGCCCTTCGCTGCGCCGCGCCGCCCCTCCTTCCCGTCACGCCTTCCCCGGCTCAGCGCTCCGCCTTCCGGCCCCGCCCCGCCCCGGCTTCTACTCAAACCTCCCTGTTCTGCACCCCTTCCCGCTCCTTCTCCCACTCCCCACCGCTTCCCCGTCACGCTCTCGTCGCAACCTTATTCCCAGACCACAGGCACTCCTCGTCCTGCTTTTCGTCCCGTTCCCCCGTCCCCGCTGCCCCGTCCCACTCCACCGTCCCGCTCCACCGTCCCGCTCCCTCGTCCCGCTGCCCCGTCCCGCTGCTCCGTCCCGCTCCACCGTTCCGCACCACCGTCCCGCACCATCAACCCGCTCCCCCGTCCCGCTCCACCGTCCCGCTCACCCGTCTCGCTCCCCTGTCCCACTCCACCGTCCTGCTCCATCGTCCCGCTCCACCGTCCCGCTCCACCGTCCCGCTTCACCGTCACACTCCCCCGTCCCGCTTCCCATCTCGCTGCCCCTTCCCGCTAGGCGTCCCGCTCCCCGTTCCGTTCCTCCTCCTATTCCCACACCTCGTCCTGCTTTTCGTCTCGCTTCTCGTCCCGCTCCATCCCGCTACCCTGTCCCGCTGCCCCGTCCCGCTTCCCATTTCGCTGCCCCTTCCCGCTATGCGTCCCGTTCCCCATCTCGCTCCCTGTCCCATTCCTCCTCGCCCTGCTTTTCGTCTCGCTTCTCGTCCCGTTCCCCATCTCGCTCCCTGTCCCATTCCTTCTCGCCCTGCTTTTCGTCTCGCTTCTCGTCCCGTTCCCCATCTCGCTCCCTGTCCCATCCCTCCTCGTCCTGCTTTTCGTCTCGCTTCTCGTCCCGCTCCCCGTCCGTCACCCTGCCTCCGCAGTCGTCCATCCACCCGTCCGGCCGGCGCGCCGTGGTCGGTTCCGCGCCAGCGCCCTCCCCGCGACTGAGGAAACCGCCTGCCGGCCCGGCGCGGCGCGGCGTTCCGGACCCATCGATAAGGTATCTCGGCCGTTTGGCCAACGCGCCCGCCGCCTCGCCACGCCGTGTCGACATGGCATTGCTCACGTGTGGCTTTCCCCCAACGTCGGGCGGGCGGTTAGAAGCTCCCGCGCGCAGCTTGATTGGAAATGGACGTCTTGAAGGAGAGTTAGATAGGCGAATTAAAGAGGTACAGACATTTCTTTTAGTTAATGAAGAAGGATCCGTCTGCTCTTGGATACAGTGTTATGAAGAGATGAACGATTGATTGATTGATTTTTTCGTGTTTCCGGGCGCGTCAACTGCTTTGGTCACTAGTCCCGTAAGTGTAGTGCATGTTTTTTTCTCGGGAGATGGCGGTGATCTTCCCCCGCTGGATGGCGAGATCCAGCGCCGACCTACCGTCGGCTAGTGGGGTTTCCCCCTAACCAGGACTCTTCCACCAACGGGGCACCGCCCAAGTCGGGACAAGCTCTAAGTTACCGACCAGTCTCCCGGAATATGTGGTAGTGTAGTGCATGTTAGTGTAAGTGTGTGTGTGTAAGGGGAGAGGATAGGACATGGAAGTGGAAGGAAAGATCGCGCGCGGTCCGTGGCCCGTTTGGTAGGGTACTGCTCCGGCATTCGCCTGGTGTTGATCGGAGAAACCACGGAAAAAAGTGATTAACGGTATTCTGAACAGAATTGTTCAATGTTCGTTCAAGAAACACTGAAAGTAATAATTGTCACTTAATGACGATTTGGGAGCTTTATAATGAAATTGTAATTTCTGTACGTTTGGAACAATGTTAAACCCAATAGCGAAACTAAGGAAGTCACATGTTTGTAATGACTGTGAATTTTATTTAATGGTTATCTGTTCACAGGATAAAGTGCAGAATTACGTGCGAAAACTGTAAACACATATTGTTTTTCCGGAAGGTTTGCATAATTGTCGCTTCTTATTTCCTTTGGACGGTTATCTGTAATAAACAATAAATCCTTTAACAACGTAGGAATTTTATTCATAATTATTGGTGTGCTTTGGTTTATCGTATTTGATAGCGCAACGTCGCCATTTTTAAGACCTAAAGACGTTTGCATTTTATGCAGGCAATTGCTAATTCTAGCAAATACTCGTTCACTTCGACATTTGTTGATCTTTAAAGAGAAGATGAGAAAGATAAAGAATATGATTGAAAAAGGAGAGACTCTTTAAAAAAAACACTGGATCCTTCTTTCGCAAGAAATTTCCGAGAAAAAGAGCAGGTTCGCTCCCTGTGATTTGGCTGTGTGGGCGGGAGTTTATAGGTTTCCCTTGAAAGCGCGTGGCCCGCCAAGGCCTACGGTTGTACAAAGAGTGCGTGTAGTGTGCTTTCCCAGCGTTGACGGTCTCCCTTCTCGAAGCAAGCCGCTAAGGCCTCTCAGCCGTTCTCCCCAAGAATTTTCTCGTGGCCCCCGATACCTCCAACGCCGCATGCCCTTGCATACTCACTTAGACCGACACTTACATTTCACATGCGATTGCCATTGTTGGGAGATCCACTTGTAGGGTGCAATCACTTATTGATTGTGGTTCATTAATCGACGAGCATGAAGTAACAACTCTTGGATAAAACAAATAATGTGTTTGATGTGGCTAACGCTGTCTGGAAGATAGAGTATTCCATATTTCAAGGATAGCTTTAATGTACGCCATTGTGATTTAAATGTGCAGCCCAATTTTCGTACTTCTACCCCGTTATAATTTACGAAGGCAGACTATCACCGTTAAAATCTTCGTACTTGTACGATTTCGGTCACCGGAAATGGTTGATCATTTTAAACTCAATAAAAGCAGAAATACCAGTCTTCCATTTCTTCGAAGAGGATTTGTGAATCAATTCGTCGAAATAATGCACTCGAAGTAGCAGCAACAGCAACAGCTTCTGGACATAAAAGTAACTTCATTATCTGTGCACGTCTTCTAGAATTCATTGGGAAATATAGTTATTCAAATTATCGTTTTCATGTTGCTGCGTCAGGAAGTATTATTCCTTGACGAAGGACATCATGGATAAGAGCCCAACATTTATTGCTTATTTATCCTTGAAAATATATTTTATTACATGATAGCTTTTTTTATTTTCAAAATGTATGTAGTATATGATTTAGTGTAGGGATCACAGAATTTTGAAAATGTGCACAGAATTCACTTCTCTCCATAGCACGTCATACGCAGTTTCAACTGTTTTTTGACGTAAAATAAATAAATAAATAAGCAACCTCTAATGAGAAAATCAAAGTCCGATTCGGCTGCTAGACGCACTGAAGCGCCGGAGAGTGAAGGTATTCTGGGCCGCGACGCGTGGAAGCGCGTCGTGCGCGGAAGCGAGCCGCTGCGGCGGCGGTGGGGCTGGGCTGGGCGGGGCGCGGGGCGGCCGAGGGAGTTACGGCATAGTGCCGTTGGCGGAGGTCGTGGGAAAGACGCTCCTGGGGGCTCTTCCCGGCGATGCGTCCCCGTCCCCGCCTGTATCCTCGCGCTCGGCCCCGTCTGCCCGCCTGCCCGCCTGCCCGCCCGCTCCCCCACCCGCTCGCCTGCCCGCTCGCCCGCCCGCCCGCCCGCCCAATCGCCCGCCCGCCCGCCCGCCCAATCGCCCGCCCGCCCACTCGCCCGCCCGCCCACTCGCCCGCTCGCCCACCCGCCCGCTTGCCCGCCCACTCGCCCGCTCGCCCGCCCACCCGCCCGCTCGCCCGCCCACCCACCCACTCAGAGGCAACGGCCGGCACGGCCTCCGCACCACGGTCGGCCGGCTCCGAGTGAACTTGCGCCTCTCAAGAATGTCGCAACTCGGGCTTGGGTTGATCGGCTCGGCGCTGTTACGCGCGCAGGAACTGTGTTAATCCAATTTCGTCCCTGGACGGATTTAGCGCGGGATATCGTGCACGCTTATTGGGGGATGGATAATAGAACTGATTGAAGCTGCAGTAATGTCGTATGTAATGATTAGGGCCCGGATTTTAATGACAAGTCATATAGTTTTTCTGAACCTTCCAGTGAATTTTATAACAATTTGTGCACGAATCCAGGTCTTGTCGATTAGGAAAACGTATTTTTATTGTGCATATAAAGTCATATTTACACCGTTTTTAGTAAAAGGTCGTATTTTGGCCACATTTTGCCATAAATGCATATATTTGTCGTATTTTTAAGGACCGTTTTTTAGTAAAAAGTTATATTTTGGTCCAATTTTACCCAAAATGCACACATATGTCATATTTTTAAGGACACAAGAATAAAAAGCTTGAAAATGTGTCTCGCATGACAATGTATCAGGTGATATTATCGCAAACAAACTCATCAATTATACCACTAAGCATTATTTGAAACAGGATTATTTGTTTAAAGACACAAGCTTTTTTTAATGCTAGTTAGTTCCAAAGACTGCAAACCGTATGTACGATACTCGCAATCTGTTCTTGAGTGAATTTTGTATCTATGTTATACCTAAAATATCAACAGGAATTTTTAAAAAATAAACTTGTATAACGTCATATTTTATTTTTTAAGGTCATATTTTTGTAGGTTTTAAGCCATATTTCGCTGATTTTTAGGTCATTAAAATCCGGGCCCTAATGATACTTAGGTAAATAATAAAATGGCAGTTAATGAAACTGACAGTGAGACAAATTTGCGTTCACAAAATTCATTTTCCCGGTTTAATTTTTTCATGTAAATAATACTCGTTGATCTTCACTCTTATTAGTTTCTGTCATCCGAAATCAGTCATGTAAGCACTAATCGTATTCTCAACGTTGTAATGGTGGTTTTCCAGGATATGTGTTGCTTCCAGGAACTTCCTCGGAACATTTCCCACTAGAATCCGCCGCGTGAATTCGAGCATGTGTTTTCCACTTTGACTGCGCGACCTGGGCGCTGCGCAGGTACAGCTCTGCAGATAACCTCCTCCTCCTCCTCCTCCTCCGGCTCCGCCCCCTGCTCAACAGTCGACCCGGCGCGGCGCGGCGCGGCGCGGCGCGGCGCGGGGCTGCCGGAACTGCCGCTGCGTCGAGAATAATTCCGTGCAACCGACAGCGCTCCCGCCGCGAACAATGCACGCCGCCGCGGGAAGCGCCGCAAACGGACTGTTTGTAGTTGGCCCCCGAGCGGTATCGACGTGGAAACCCTGCCGCTGCCTCCGCCCCCGCCCCCGCCCCAGTCAGCCTTTCTGGCGGCCCCCGCCGCGCCCCACCCTCCGCGCTCCGTATCGCGCGGCGCCGCCCTTCTTATCCCGCCGTGCCACTCCCGCCGCGTTATTCTCGACCACCCGCCGGCAGGTCCAAGGGTTCGAGAGAGGCTGGCGGGCTGTCGCTACGTTGCTCGCTCGAATTCACTGTCTGAAGGGAAATTCTAGCGGCCGGCTACTCTGATCGGTAGTTTTCCGTGATTTCTACGATCAATACCAGGCGAATACAGGAGCGGTACCTTAACAAACGGGGCAAGGTCCGCGCGCGATTTCCCTCCATCTTTTTCCTCTTCACTCCCCTTACACATACACACACACACACTTAGATATTTATGTGCATTGCAGTACCATGCTTGCCGGAAGACCAGTCGGAAGCTTAGAGCTTGTCTGGGATGAGGCGGAGTTGGGGGTCATACCTGGAGAGCAAATCCCAGCAAGCTATTGTGTAGGTCGGCGCTGGATGTCACGTTCCATCGAAGAACGAACACCGCCACCTCTCGAAGTGTAGTATGCACTTCGGTAAGGAATACAGATTCAAGTGGTTGATACGCCCGGAATCAATAGTCGCTTACTCGAAAATCCACCGGCTGCGCGTCTCGCTTTTCCCAGCTTCCACTCACACATCTTCGTTACGTATTGCTTAAAAACATTAAACGAAATTTTTTATGAAACATCATACTACTGAACAGCGATGTATACAAATTACTATAATGATTTTCACGAGATCCAATTTCTTTTTGAATTTTTTCTTACTCCCCTATCACTGGCCCTGGGCGACGTGTCAGTGATAGCGCTGTGCCTAGCGCCGGCACTATACCAGAGAGGTCCGTTACTGATGGAGGGGGAGCTCTACCCCTCTCACGAGGAAAGAAGCTGTGAAAAGTGGAAATGGCCGATGCAGAGACGAGTTCAGATTTCATCCCCGCACCTAGCTACATAGACGAGAACACGGATGGATTACACAATCCCCTCTTAATTGCAGTTAATTTAAAATGGGATTGTGCCAAAATTCCTTGTTTGCCATGCACTAAAAATGGAGCATTTCAGAAATGTCTTCAGGTCTGTTGAGAGGACAGAGGGAATGTCAATATCAGATCTCGAAGTCATTGATTTCACAGCCTGGTTAGCTAACCAGCAACTCCCACAATAGACAATGAATTATGTATTGTTAAGTGGTCTGAAGAAGAAAGGCTTCAGTGTGCTAAAGTGCAGTGGAGGAATAACTGTATACAACTATTCATCTTTATGATCCTAATTTGATGTATTTCAGGGTCTGAAGCACAGCAAACCTCTTGGCAAAGAATGTGCTTCAGAATGAGCTGATTCAAAATGAGTGGACAGCCATTCCAATGTATAATACACAAGTCATGGAAAAATTAAAGCCAGAGCCATTAGTGAAATGGACAGTATCGGCTGTTCTCAACTCATGTATTTCAGATATACTAAGAGAGGAGTAGAACGTTTGGGGAGTTTTTGGTCTACAGTGGGGCAAAGAAGTTTTCATGGAGAAATACAATTGTGAAAGGGTTTCACATAGGAGAGGAGATGAACAGTTAGGTCCTCCAGCAATTTCTGAAAATGTATTCTGGGAGGGAAAGTACCTCCAATCATTTGATTCACGCAATTTGTGTAAAGAATCCTGAAGGCTTCCATAGAAACATATTTTAAAAATATATGCATGACGAATTACTGAACATCACATTTCTGCTATGTGGATAGCCATGTAATACTTTAGTAAACAGTAAAATTCCAGTGTAACAAAATTGTGGGGATATCAGCAAAAATTTTAGTTATACCAAAATTTCGTAACATTGAAGATAGTTGACTTAAAGAACATCATGCGAATATTGCAAGCTCTGCATAAAATCAACATGAATTCACACATGAAAAAGCTTAACAATATTTAGACGAGAGGAATATGAAATAATTATAAACAGCAAAAGCGGAATTTCATAATTTTTACTGCATTTTTTACGTTGGAATTTATAGTTTTTTTGTTTTTTGATGTATACAAGTGGAAATCAAACAACAATCAAAATACGAAATTGTAACATCCATTGGTCATTTGAAAACTTTGTGTGATACTAAAATGACATTATTTCACCTATAACATATTCTAGGTAAATTGGCAGGGGCCTGGAAATAATTTTGTTAAATTAAAATTTTCATTATATTGGCATTCATTATCAATTTCACTGTACAAGGGTACAGCTAAATTTTCTTACGGTGGCTACTGGGATTTGCGAGTAGAAAGAAGCTGAAAGTGGTGGGGAGGGAGTCACGTAGCACTTCGTGTCTGGCCTCGACAGCCCATACTTAAAATATAAGCCTACCACATGTACTAGCATACTTACTTGAAAATTAATTTGCTATTGTATCTTCACTTGGTAGTGGAGAAACACTCATTTCACCTGATGAGCCTGCTCTGCTCTCTTCCAGGCTCTCAACATCAACATCTTTTCCACAGTCTCTGGGACCCGTTCCTCACTATCATAACTACCATCACTAGCACTGGCATTACTACTGGTCAACTTTTAGGTGCAAACATTTGCTAATTTAGGTGCTAAAAATATTAAAAATACGTGCATGTTTACGAGGAAAAAATATTAGTGCATATTTAGGTACAAACATATTACATGGTTTTGAACCATAAAATGACAAATCCACATGAACTGTAGAGTGAAAACGGGTAAGTTACATACAAACTACACTTTTTAAACAGAATCACAAATCAATGTTCTTTGTCATGAGATTCACATCACCATTCTGTGTTGTTCCAATTTACAAAGAGTAAATCCTTCTAAACCCTTCTTTGCTTCTGTGAAAATTCACCACTGTCCAGCGGCTGGCAGATGCCCCTCCTCTAGTACATTAGTAGATGCCCCAAAACTTCTACTACTTCTGAAGCTTCTGATGCAACACATTTCAACAACTCTAAGCATTGCGATGCACTACAGGATTTGCTTAAATGATGTCCTTGAGTAAATGATGGGGTAAATGCTATCGAGCTCTTAGTTAACACATTGGTTGAGAAAATATCAGATTTGAAATCAAAAGGGCACAAATGTTACACGTGAAATAACAACATAGTAAATACATCAGAACTTAACAGTGTTCATTTTAAAGCACCTTTGACATTGGCAAGATTTCCAATCAAAAAGACAGCTCTTTCATGATAACTGGTAACAACAACAATGGGTCTCCTTTGCTTTTCTTCTCCTGATGTAAAAAATAGAAGCAGGTTATTTTGGAGCAAAGTGTAGCAAAGTGCACAATTTGCACATTGTTTGATTTAACTGTAAACAATATTTTTCATGTAATGTGTACATTCAAAATAAGTGTTTTTTTGTGTGCAAAGATTGGGAAATAGGAGAGAAATAGGGGCAAAAGGTCTATTTACATGCAGTGGGGTGATTTAGGTGCACAGCAAGTTTCTGAAATACTTTCTATTTGGTTATATTACATTTTAGAAGTTAAAAAATGAAAGCTGCGAATGCGCTTTGTCTGCAGGTGCATCATCTAAATATCTGGTCCTAAGTCATTACTATCATTTGCATCATTTCTCATTGAAACCATTGAGAGCAGATTCCATATTCTTCTTCTCCGTATTAGAAGTTGACAATGAACAAGATTCTCCAGAATGATAATAATTTGTTTTTTTTATTAATTCTGCAAACATCTTTTCAAAACACTCATAGCAACAGTTAACGCAAACAAGTAACTCCCTTAAGAACTGCTTTGACATTTTTAAAACCCTGTGCTTATCTTTTCTTAAATCGATAAACTTTTGCAATGACTTCACATGTCTGACTGAGAAGGGCTTCCTTAGGCAACTTGCATAAGCACCAGATGCAATGTAATAATCACAAACAGAACAATAATCACTTAAACAGAACTACATACAAATCACATACAAATGCTTCAGTTGGGAAACGCAATTGAGCTTATACCTCGTGATGACAAGTCATGTTGAATGATTGCACAAGTGGAGTAGGTTATCACCAAGCTGGAAGCAATGTGCTCCCCCCCCCCACCAACCAACCAATAAATTTGAGGAATGGATTTTTCTGCCAGCTCTGAGCTCTCAACCTTCTGTGGCCATGCTGAAATAATTTGACTGTACTGATAAAGGCAATGCCTTGCCTTTGCTTAGTGTCTTGTCTCAATTACAATAAAATCTTAAGTTATAATTTAAAATCTAAAATTAGCAAGTAATATCATAAATATGATGCCACATGTTGTCAATGTGACATACATAGGAATTCAAAAGATATTGATGAAGAATTAAGAAAAGGCATTTTTTCTTGTAATAACTCATTTATTTGGTAGCAACACACTTAAATTAAAAGATCATGACACAGCAGGTGCCAGGGTTGGGTGCTATTCACAGGGGATCACACTTACATCAGTCTCACAAGGAACTAACCACAGTGAGGCAGTGTCATAACTCCGAATGGGATGCAGCATGTGTGTGCACTGCAAATTAAATCAAAAGAAAAAATGTTAATAATTTTAAAGACAATACTAATTTATGTAATAAATATTTTTTATACATGTTTAATAATTTCTAACACTTCTTACACATTTAATAGACTTAATTTTCATTTGTTACTTGATATAATTGCTCAATTACTTGGTTCTTGAATATTTCATAATTCCTACAAATAGTCCAGATATTTATTATGCAATGTTGGTGAACACTGCATACCTTACTGGACGATTCTACCATCCATATCATTGCTGTGGTTTTGTTCACAGTTCCTACTGGATTCCAACAAAAGCCCAACGAAACTAAACATCCTGAGCTCTGAACCTAACTGATTCCTTGGGCCATGTTGTTGTCCGATTATTATATAGTCATTATACAGATGGGACTTTCATTATGAACACATACACATGGGACTTTCATATATCAAACCTCTAAACATCAAAATTCTCTACAAATCAAATTATTTTTCTGTCCCATGGAAATTACATTTAAAAACAATTCTATATAACAAAAATTATTTCCGTATATATATATAACTCCTTTTTTGAATTTACTATTTTTTTGTATGAAATAAAAATGTACAATACATACTATAAATTAAGTTCAACAATTTGTCAGGGTTTTTGATTAAGACAAAATGTTCAAGATGAAGTCTTTCAGTGGGTTAACAAGTGTGAACAGTGCTTTGGAAGGAGTGCACCATGAGTGCAACAAAGCATTATAATTTTTTTAATTTTTTTTTTTATTTCAATGGTCAGGTATGTATGCAACATATTACTAAAACATTTGTTAATTATTTATTGTTGAATTTTCTATTTCACCCAATTTTTCTAAAATTGTGTAAAAGCATTTGCAAAATTTTCATTATTATTTCTATATATTGAAGTTTCTACTTAGTACTGTCGAAAGAACTGTCAGATTCGATAAATGGAGGTCCGACTGAGCTTGTGAAAAACAAACGAAAATAAAATGTACATTTGAAGTAATTTAAAATGAGAAATACAAGAATTTAAGGGGCACAGTTCAACTAATTATGATCAAAATCACCCGCATTCAACGAAGGCTACATTGTGACATTTTACTCACCATCTGCTTGACTTGGCTGCAATGGCACAGGGACTTGACCTTCCATACCTTCTTCTGTATGTGTGTGGTCAACCCGTTGTTGTAACTTTTTAATTTCAGCATCATAATCCTTCCACTCTGGTAAAATTCGCATGGCTGCAGTCAGCTTTGCCTCTTTAGTCAATGGATTATTGCACTATAGAAGAAAAGAATATTCAGAGATTACCAACTCTTTGTAACGTGACTTAAACAGGTGCAGAAAGATATTCCAAAGAATGTGAGAAGACCGTATTAGCAACTATACTATATCACAAATGGTAATAAAGTATTTTGTTACAGAAAAATTAACAGTCAATCAGTTAAATTAAAAGAAAAGCACTTTTCAGTACACTTGTTTCTAACCATAATGATTTATAAAATCACAAAGAAGGGTGAAAACACGTGTAAATGAATGGACACAAAAACATAAGATGATGGAAATTCACACTCTTCCTCAAAAACAAACAAAAAGTATTCTTTGGAATGAAGGACAAACAACTTGAGTAAGTTGTTCATGTTATCATCATCATGAACTGCAGGATGAAAAGCCAGGGGGACCCTGTTCCTGGTTAAGCAGTAGGCCTGAAATACTTCAGTCTTCCAAGTGTTCCTGCATGAACTACTTCTTTCTTGGTCTTCCTATATCTCTCAGTTCAAGTGGCTTGTATTTTAGGGTAGCCTTTGGGAATCTTTATGCTTTCATTCTTTTAATGTTCCAGACATTTTTTCTGGTTCATTTTACCTTCCTCTGTTAAGCTTGTTGTCTTCAATCTTTTCCTTATGTCTTTATTTCTTTGTCGATCCAGTCTAGTATAGTCAAGGAGGTGTCTTAAGAACCTCATTTGAACTGCTTCTAGTCTTTGGTTGTATCTTTGTTTTAGGATATAGAGTTAGTTGGTTGGGATTTATATTTTATGTGACCAACTTGGGATCATGGATACTATAGCATTTTATTGGTCACCATGAGATCTCACGAATTATGAAAAAAAGGTATGACATTACTGGGACAGTAAACACGAATTCTGTTGCTGCAGCACGTTAGTATAATATTGCAGGATGTTGCTTGCGATATATCTATATAAACAATATTTGTATACCGCGTTTCGAGAAAATTGGATGCAAATAATTCTCCTAATCTGAAGATACCTCAAGAAATGACGTTCGGTTAGAAATTGGCTCGTTGATTTCCAGTGGCAACACCTTCACATCATCAGTAAATATGATTACCGGAGGAGTTTCATTTGATGGAATGTGAGGAAAATTAGGTTAATTTACCTAATATACATTTTTCTAATGGCACTATTAATAGTATAACAATTAAGAATAATTATTCCTCACACCAATGTGAATTACTTCTGATTTGTTTTGTGTATCGTCATGGTTTTTTCCTTCACAAGCATTTGACTTGCAATAAATCGATGGTTGTTTACGCTGCTAAGGATGTTAAATTTCTTAACATACATGTAGGTACAAGAGTACTAAACAAACCTGCAGGGTTGCAAGTTAACACGGGTTAAAGACACATGTGACCGATAAAATCATTATCATTGACATGTTTCTTACTACCATATTCATCTGCATGTATACATAATAGTTTCTCTCTTTCTGGCCCAGCTCTGGCTTTTTAGACCCCTCTAAAAGTTTTGCAGTTTGCATTTGCATACTTAGTATTTCATGTGAGGCCACCTAAGAACACTCCCTCCCGGGTTAGCATATTTTCATCCCATGAAGCACTTGTTCTTGGCTTCTGGTACATTAACAACCATTTACTTTAAATTCACGAGATCTGCGAATTCTGTGTGTTGCACAGAATTTAGCAATGTTGGGAATATTTTGCCAAGAATTTTTGTTCTTTTTCCTTTCTTTCTTCATAATTCCCTCTCTTCAGTTGGAAGTACAATGCGATCTTTTAGCTGAAAAGAGAATTTTTCATTTTGATCCCTTGCAAAATGTAGATTTGCACATGCCGAGTCAAGGCACCTTTCAAGCCTCTTGGCTTGACAATCATTGAGTAAGGAAATCATTGCAAATATTCTTTTTCAAGTTGCAATTCACTTTCTATCCTTTCATTCCTTTTAAATTCTCTCTTTACTGGCCCACAATATTGATCTACATTGTCTTCCATATCCACGGTGGATGTTATCAATACTTGTGTGAATGTAATTATGAATTATAGATGCAGGTGGTATTTATCACCTTTGCCACTTATTATTATGGCAGTGTGCAAGTTTCTTCACAAGAAATGGCAGTATAATAAGATCCCAACCGACTAAGATTAATCTGCAAACATAAGATGACCCCTCATTTTTCAAAAGAGATATTTAGGGGAAAAAATCTTGTATTATATTGGGGTTAATATGGAACTAGAATATAACTAAAAATAACTGATTTTACATGAAACTTTTTTGAAATTGTAAAACTTTTGAGAGAAACACTTACTAAATCAATTGTCTTTGCATACTTCTTGGAAGCATCATCACACCAAGTTTCACACCACAGCCACTCCTGGGGCAATGATTTGATAGCCACCTGGTGAATCATGTTGTTTGGAAGATCCTAAAACAAGATAGTAAGAACAAACTTAGTTAAATCTGTTTTTGACAAGTCTAACACTAGTTTGTAACTTGGTTCACCTCCCCAGAAATACTTCACAAAAGTAAAATTGGTACAATTTTCAGAACAAGATAACATGATACAGAGATTAGGATACCAGACTTTGATACCAAGTAGTTTCATTTAGCAGTCAATTAGTATACTATTAAAAAACCTAGATGAAATTACTGGTGCTACAGAATGACACATACTTTCTTGCACTAGTTAGTTTTCTAATCTCTTTAATATAAGCTAGCTATTTGGTATTGCCCCACCCTCTCTCCAGCAGTTACCTATCAGTACCTAAAATACATTTTTTCATGTTTTTCTCAAGTTTTCAGTTGCCTAATAGTAAAAGTGAAATATGACTTTAAGAATTTTATAGAAGAGTTAAACATGATTAAAAGGTTAATATTATTAATAAACTTAGATAATTTATATTCTGCATATTATTATACAAGCAAAAGTAATTTCCTGCCATTTACACGTTTTCCTCAAACCCTTGAAAAGTGGTGTATCAGTATATTACTAGTGAAAGAGATAAATCAATTCATCTCTGGAGCAAATCCGAAACCAGTTGTACAAATTCAGTATGCATAAAATTTAATTATGAAAATGACATTAATTGACATCTTTAATCAATATAATTTACCTGATCCAAGTTGGACAGAGAATTTGGATCCTGACTGAGGGCCTGATATTGGCCTCTCAATCGATCTCCAGCAGCTATTCTTCTAAAACGACGTAAATCCACTACATACAGGGCACTGATGTGGTAGCGGCGGCCCTGTAGGTGGTTTCGCCAGTAGCCTTGCTTCCAGAAACGGAAACCATCCATTTCAGTGCGGCTGTCACAAAATGGTGTGTAGCCATAAGGAGCACCTCCCAGATCCAGTTCAACTAGCTCATGCATGTCAGCTCGTACCACCTAAAACATTTTCAGGTGGTTTAGGTTTTCTTGTGACATTCCTCAATTCTCCAAATTCTTAAAGAGAATTCTTGTTTCGTTTTTCAATGTCATTTTCTTCAACAGAAAAAATTATGTTACTAACATTTCTCAAACTGAAAATATTTGAGGGAATGTACACTATTTACCCAAATATAAGACGACTGAATATCAAACAACCCCCAGATTTTGAAGAGGCCTCCTGATAATATTTCAACTTTTCAATACTATTTTCAATACAAAATTTCAATTCATACTATTACGTCAAAATAAAACTACAAATTTATAATTGAGAGGTTTTTTTTAACATTAAAAAATTTTGCTTCAGCTATCACTAGTTTCTTGTTTCTAAAAATCATTGCCGTTTTGTCCATACAATCACCATCTTCATGTGTATGTTTGCTTCTTTTATTCCAGTCCTCACTTACTAGGTTGCCCTCTTACATTTGAGCTCCTTTTCTGGAAGTTGTGTTTTGAAGTTACGAATTTGCATTCTTAGTCTTTCATCTGAAGCCACCTAAGAACATTCCTTTCTGTGCTGCCAAATTTTCTTCCTGGCATGTGTATTCATGGCACCTGATTCTTTTATTCATTTACTTTAAATTCATGTGATCCAATAATGAACTGTAAGTCAACACCTCCGGTCTGCCCAAGAAATAAAATATCAATGTTAGGAAATTTTTTGCTAAGGATTTTAATCGTGTTGGTGAGGCCAATGTCCCAAACTGAAAGTCTGTTTGGACTCCTCAAACATCGTGTAACAAAATATCAGTAAGGCTTTATTTTCATGTTGTGTTTCACTTCAATGCCATTCATTTAACATTCTCTCTTTAGCAGATTATTAAAAATTATTTATTAAAAAATATTGGCCTGAACTGCTCAGAAAATCTCCAGTTGATGCCCCCCCCCCCAACGTGTCCTTGAATTCAGTTAGGAATTATAGATATGCGTGATATTTACTGCTTTTGCAGGCTTATTGTTACATCACCATTATTTTCTTGACAAGGAACGGCAGTGAAAAACAAATCCTATCCAACTAGGCTTAATTTAAGACTAACCTCGAATTTTTGAATGAGATATTTAGGGAAAACCCTCTTCTCATATTCAGGTAAATATGGAAATAAAAAATGTAACACATTATATTCATAAACTATTCTTAAAGCAAAATAAAATTGAGTAAATTTACGAAACACTAAAATGCAATTTCCCTTTACACACTTCTATATCAGAATTTGTTCACATTACCTCTACTATTCGAATCAAACATCACTACTTCACTCAAAATAAGGGAAAAAAAGTATGTATAAAGGGCATAAAAGAGGTTCACACATTTTCTTTAATGTATATACATTTTTTATATATATATGCTTCAATTTTTGCTCTTATATTTTCACATTCGTCATGATTTTATTGAAATTAAATTTCTGTCATTAGGAAGAATGTCTCTAAGGCTTCTGACAGTACCTGATCTGCATCCACAAAGATTATCTTGCGAACACTTAAGGGAAACAATACATCCAAAAAGAGAATTTTGTAACCCCATATAATTCGCTGCTTCTCTGTCTGCTGGTGAAGCCAACGTGGCCACTTGTATTGAACTAGTTCATATTCAAAGCCATATTCTTTTGCCATGTGAGGTAAGAAATCCTGAGGAACAAAAGTACTGAATTAAATAAAATTAAAATCAACATATATTTTTACATTAGATACATTTTGGCAACATGTCAATTTTAAACTTTATGAAATCACCTTAAATGTACAAAAAACACGTAATGAACTATGTAACTGGGATATTGAATTGAATTAGTTGAGGACTCAGAAGAAAAAGGATAAAAGAAACAATGGAATAATAAAGAGACATTTTGGACACATGGGAAAAGAAATTATTATGAGAATTCATAATATTACATCAAAATCATTGTTAAAGTATAGTGCAGAAGTATGAATAATGAAAGCACAGGAGACCAGAAGAGTGGAAGAGAAAGATGAAATTTTTAAAGGTAGTTTTAGGAAGAACAAGAAGAGAGAAAATTCAAAGTGAAAAAATTAGAAAAGGTAAATGCAGAAAACTTAGAAGAAGAAATCAAATAGCAGAAGAAATGAGAAAATATATGAAGAGAATGGACAAACAACCACTGAGAGCTTTAAATTATATACCAGAAGGCAAGTGGGGCAGAGAATGACTGAAGATGGTATGAGTACATCAACACATGAAGGTATACTGCTTCTTTACCCATTAAGAGGATAGGAAAATCATTCCTAAATTGAGGGTGTTGATAGTGACAATGATGTTGAAAATATGAATTGAAACAATTTTTAATTGTTCAAAAACCATTAAAAATTCAGATTATACAGTTTACCCAATGGACAAATTAGGCACAACAAAATGAAGAAACTTTTGAATATAGCTCTGAAAACTGGCCAAATATGGGCATTTTTTATATTTCACTCCATAAATTCAATTAATTAGAATAACTGCACATTCCCATGTCTTAAATACAAACTACATGAAGGCCTATACTACCTGTCAGGCTTGCTAATATAATTTTTGGTGAATGACAGGTATACTGAATGTAATATTCTTATAAGAATTTTCAAATTATTACAATGTTGGTAAAAAATACTACATATTTGGGTAAATTCTATTATGATATTTGAGGAAGAGGTTTCCCAAGCCATTTGACAACCCTGTAAGTGGTTCAAAATAAAATTAACTGTAAGTATCGATGGTATCATGTAAGTTATATCTTTTTTCTCCATGTTATATTTTATTTATTTATACATAAGATGCCCCTTGTAAATATAACTGTTTAATGGAAACTGAGTTTAGAAATGTAGTTCCACCTATCTCTTCTCAGACTGTGCATGCCTACGTTTATGTGATAAGATTTTTATTTGAACAAAACTAACAATTAATGGATTGCATTTACAGGTCCTAGTACAATCAAGATACATGAATTTACACCCTTTGATACATATTAACAAAAGTATTGTTTAGAGATCTGTGAAAGAAGGGAAAATGCAGGTTACCATCAAATAATGGATAGATCCTTTCATAAAGTAAAAATATATGTACAGTAAACATTTTTAAGCATTAGCATTTAAACAGATTTTAAGACGGATGAATGAATAAATAGTTTAACATTATAGTTACCTTAAAGGTAGGAGATAAATAATTTTTGAGGAACCAAAACTTGACAGGTGAAGTTGTGTGTTTTAACACACTAAGCATCATAATCCGGAGAAAACGCTCGTACAAATGTCCTGAAGCCAGCGAGAATATGTTGATTCGTTCCTCTTCTTCCTCGTCCTTTTTGGCTCCACCGAAGGTGCTGCCAACACCAGACAACGGGGGTTCGCTGAAGTGTAACACAACATGTTCAGCAATTTTTTTTCTCAGCACCATATTCACGTACTATTCTTATTTCACAATTAGCACAAAACATTGCTAATTTATTTTCACTTCTGAATCTACCAAACTTTTCTTATGTTGATTATTTAATTCCACTTAAAATAATTAATGTTTGTGTTCCTACCTTTGTAAGAGAAGGAAAGTTGTGCTGCATGCCATGAAAGTAAAGAACACGAGACTGATAGTGCTTAATATTATATTAGTGTTCAAACACTGAAAAGTTAGTATGGGAACATCTCAAACAAGATTTAAGCCAAGATTTGGCACTGCCCATGGAACAGCATACAGACAAAATATTGTGTCTTCAAATTAAATGAATTCAGGAAATTATTTATAATACCATTAGCAAATAATGAGCATATTATGTGTATTTCTTTATATATTTTCCCTCTCTCGAAACCTTAAGGTCATTCTCAATATCCCAACAAAAATTCATAATAAGGAATTAAAATTTGGACACTAACTTTACTCCACATGTAAACAAATAGTTGATCATTGCTTGTTCTCATTTGCTGTCAGACACCATATTCCTTTCAAGATCAAGAATGATCGGATATTGGATCTCTTTCAGAAAGAATGTATTTCTTGACTACATACTCATACAGAGATGAAACATGCTTTTAAAGACAAAACAACAGCAGCCACTTGTAATGACCCTGGAGGTAATAACAGCTGTAAATGGAACTTCCAGGTGATAAAACTCTGAGAGGGTGCACGTGGGGCCTGCCAATATATTGCTCATTTTGGATACAACTGAAAATGAGATACCAATGTTTTGTTGTTTCAAAATTAAGTTCTCCAATAGTTCCAGTTCCTCTCTATAGCGTGATGGTTCCTGCAACTCTGAGTTTGATTTTTTTGGGACTGGGGATCAGTCACAAATGTGAATCAAGCTCTTTCTTAAATAAATCTTAATTAAAAAAGGGATGCTATGGACTGAAATGAATGAATCTTTGATGATTTCCTATCTTTCTTGGATATCTGATTGAAATATATTTTTAGCTTTGGAGGAAGTGATAATTTACAATACTGCAAAACAATAATTATTTTATAAAACAAATACTAGAAGCGTGGGATGCAAGGTATACCTTAACTTTTCCTTGTTTCGTGAAATGAAGAATTCGGATGAAATTTATCAATACACTGATAAGATAGTACTGTAAACTTGCCTGATGGCTGATCCTGCAGACAAAGATTACTTAAACTATGGTTTTTGGCATTTTTACTTAAAGCTTAGTATTTATTTCCCCACCAATGGTTCTCATGTGAGGCTAATGGACGAAGAGGATGTGTGTGGTAATGTCTGGGGATATGGGAACTGGCCTTATCCCATTGGCCAGGTCCTGGATGACAATTTTTATGATTTTCACACCATTTCTGGAACAAAACTTTGTTTATTTCCTCACCATTCTCAATCATCTTTGAACCAGCATCCTTAGCCCAATTACTTAACTGCACTCCATGAAGTCACAAAAGTTAAGCAATTCAAGACACCATGGATTCTTGGAGGGGTGACACTGCAAAACATGTGTAAGAGGGAAATTGTGTGTTTTTTCTTTTTCTTTTTTGGTTAAATTATTGTTGTTAAGGTAAATTTCTGGCCAATCTGATTGGTGTTGAGCACTTTCAACAAGAGGGTGTGTGTACAAAGATCATTCTTTCTGCTCTAACAGTGCTTTGAAAAAACTTTCTCTTCTGCCAGACATGAATACATCAAAATTATAACCCTGAACTTAAAGCAAATTAGCTGCATAATTTGGCCAATAGAAAATATATTACAGCAACTCTGGCTTCAACTTACATCTAGAGAGTATACATTGCAGATTTGTTTACATAAGCAGTAAAGTTAAAATGAGTTAAGTAAATGAACATTAATAAATTACCTGTAAGACATCTTTTGACTTCAATCACTGAAACTCCAACCTAATACAATAATTTAAATACAGTTTTCTGTAAGACATAGGCATTACCACAATATTACCCTGTTTTCTGCGATTAATATGCATAAAATATTTACAACACGATTTCTCAGAAGCAGCAAACAGTTAACGCAGAAGCAAATGGATATGTTGGGAAGAAGTTCTACCTGGTGATTGAATTCCAGAGGCCAGGAGCAGCATCATCATCAGACAGAAGAGAGAGGTGCTGTTTATCTGGTTTCTTGCCCACACGCAACTTCAAGACATGGCTTCTGAATGAGCTAATTACCACTTTAATGTCAGATGAGTTTGCAGGAGTGTCAGATCCGTCATGGCTATTAACATATTAAATAACAGATTCATTACACATCCAAGACTGAAGGAAACAGAATACATAGAATATACAATTTAAGCAATACTGGCAGTTATAAGGCATTATATTGTTCTATTTCCTTGATTCTTAAAAATTAATTGTTATTAATATTTAATATAATATAACATAAAAATTAATAGTTATTAATACAGTTAATTAATTGAAGGTAATTATTTGTACAATATAAACTAGACTATAATTAAAAAAAAACATTTTTCTAAAACACATACCTCACAATATCAAATATTTCAGCTGATCGACCTTGTCGTAATCGCAAAATCCATGCCCCAGGATTGGCTTTTAGTTGAAAGTACCCAAGATTTGCCATTACAATGGTATCAACACGCACTGGCTCAGACTCAGTGCCAAGAGTTATCTGCAATCCTCGCGGAGGATTACCCGAGTTTGCTTCAAAGCAGTGTCCTTCTAGCAAGAGGTATTCCAATTCAAATTCACTGAAATAAGTGTATTAAACATTCGTCAAGACTATAATAGAGCCTATAAAAAGAAATATAAAATAAACGTTTTTCAGCAACTACTGAAATCATATTTCAAAACGTTCTTCAATTCGTGCATCTCAAAGTATACAAATTATTAGCAAATTAATTGTCTATGGTGTGTCTGAGGTTAAGAATGAAGAACAGTCTCTTATGGCGGCAGTGATGCCAAACATGGCACTTTTCTGCTGTGCTGTATGAATTGAAAGTTACGCGCTCGCTTGTGACGTCGAATCCCATATTGAGGCGAAATGCTAATTTGGTACTAAGGTAGTTGGCCTCAAACCTTTCCAATTTTATGAATGCGTATTTTCTTCCCTCTCCTCAAATCTAAAAATATTCCTATGAGACCCCGATACCCAGGAAATGTTTCAGTTAACCTTCCAACATCCTTTGTGCTTTGAAATGTCATAAAAAATCAGGAAAAAGTATTAATTTTAAAGTGCACCATCCAAAATTCAACCCAACTTCATATAGGTGCAAAAAGGCCAAGCCTTTCGTTTCCTTTTGTAACAGAAGAGAAATAATAAGTTTTGATCACCGAACAAAATATTTAAAATTCCTTTGACGATAAAATAAGTTGGGCTCATGGAATCAAACCAATATGATTCATGGGAAACTGAGCTGCCTTGTGCTGGGAGAGCAGTCATCTCCCAGTAGGCATTGAGTATGAATCCTCTTCGTAAATATATTTATGTACTTCGTATTTTTTTTTAACATGGTGTCTCAAGGTCATGTGCAAAAGAGGGAAGGCAGACTCCAATGGGGAGCTGCAACATCACTACAGCTCTGACTTTTATGGCTCCCAATTGAAGTCTGTCTTCCCTCTCCCTCTTTCACACATGACCTTGAGAAGCCATGTTAAAAAAAAAAGTATAGTTAAAGAGTTATAAACATTAATAACCATTTGTTTTTCTCCACTATGAAGCAGCACTTTACACTCCTGCGCTTTCCGATTATTGGATCATACATTCTATATGAAGTTTGCAAAGAAAAAGAAATTAAATATAAAAAATTGAAAATTAATAAATTTACCACAATCTAAAAACTACAATGAAGAAAAGTAAACGAAATTACAGTTAACTTTGTCATGATTACTACCATAAATCTCAAAAAACAAACACAACTAAACACACGCAAACAAACACAGGTATACAACCAGAACACGAACTTGCTGAACATATGCTGTATGATATGGCAAGTGAAGCACATGGCTCCACAGCTGTAGCTGATCCAACGAATCCCTTTCTACATAAATTAATAAATGCTAAAAATATTCAACACAATTTACGGTAAAGATAAAATGTATTCAAGTTATTATTTTACTAATGTAATTGTTGTTATGAAAAATTATGTCATGAGGATTTAAAATAGTTTTGAAATCTTAAACACGGGGGGGAGGGGGGGTATTTATTTACCAGAAAAGTCCGTAAGGCCCTTTACTTCATTATTAACTTCAGACACGCAATAGGATTTCCCTGGTGAGAAAAGTCCTAAGGTATATAGTACCTGTGTACTCCACTGTCCACGTCTTCCAATCTGATGTTGTCAAGATCGTATGGTGAACGCACAGATTCTACCAGCCAATTTTCAGGCACTTGCATGTTTTGTGTAAGCAGCACTGAGGTGGGCATGTTAGTAAAACGAGCCAAAGGCCCTGCAGATTGTCGACCCTCTGGCGTGAACTGTACTTCAGGTTCCAATACAAATCGATAGAAACTGCACTCACAAACAATTAAAAATTAAGTACAATACTACTTCCAAAAATATTACACATATAAACAAATGATAAAAACATACAAATCTCGTTTAAATTTACATGATTGTGGAAGCAAGTTTGAAAAGAGTAAAATTTAAATGTTTTTAATTAATGATCAATGATTAGCCATTAAGTTATCTAAAACCAAATCGTCTTTCAATACTGTGATGACAAACGCTGGAGCATGGTTTGGAAATGTATTAGCAACCGAAGAAATGGCTGGGTTCCTTGGGAGCAATCAGTCGCCTAAGAGAGGGCGTGGCCGGAGGGGTGGTTAGACAGGTGCCAGTGAAGGGGTCGGCTAGGTTGTTAGCAAAGAGAAGGAGACGGTTGGTGAGTGACAAACGAGACTGATGTCAGAAGAGTGTCCAGGAAGTGTAGTAGTATTACAAGTTTAAAAGGTAATAAAAATGTACAAGAGTGGATTGTGTCAATTAGAGTCTGTAAAACGAAGTGGTTTGCAGCATCATCTCGGAGGCTGCTAATGGATGCTGCTGAGGTGGACTGGGAGGAGAGCAGTTGAGAAGTGAATCCAGCGACCCTCCAACCAGAAAAGCGCAGCTTGGGGGATGTTGATTGTTTGGATATAAAGGCCTTAACAATTTAATTTTACCTAGATGTCTGGGTGAGTGTAAACAGTAGATGCAAAGTAATGTTTAGTATTGATGTAAGAACATTTTGGGACGTAACAAGATTCTTATTCTGAAAGTTACTTGTATTTGTCAGTTTGATGTTTACAGAAAGGCCAATTTATAATTCTTGCTATTTTTCTCAACAGTAGTGTATCTTGTTGTCATGCTTTAACTGTTGTTTTTGTTTTGTTTTAGAATATATAATTTTCTTGTAAGTGTACTTTTTTTTGATTATGTTTACATTCTGAGATATTTGCAAGTATGAAAAACCCACAAATGCTCCCAACGTTAGTAGAGAAGGGGGAATAAGGGAATTAAGACACAATCAAGAAGGGCGTTAGGACCCTGATGGTGGCTCCTGAGCTTGAAGAGTTTGGTGCAACACACAGATCCCGTATGGGGACGGCTCAACGGACTGATTATTAGGTAAAATAATTAATAACCTGCAGGTATCACATATTTGTGGCGAGAACCTGTTTTGCCAATTTGTACTGTCACAATATTCACTTTACATTTTTATTTAAATGAAAATGAAATTATAGAAACATATAAAGTAATCATTTTAACTTTGCAATTTGAGAACTCAGAGTAAACTATGCTTTCCCGGAGTAAAGACATGACACTTTCTATTCCACTTTAAAGAAAATTTATTTTTCGTAATGTCCAAATATAAGAATTTAACACCACAAAGATTTAGTGTTTACAAAAAATGAGCTCATAAATTCCCCTCAAAAGAAGCGAAAAGATCTTACCTTTTGAGAGGCATATCACTGCTCTTTTCCACACAATTGAGGAAAAGCTTGATGTTACAATTAAGTGTTTCATGCAAAACAGATGCAATGGGTCCAACTTTCTGGGCTCCTCTTGACACAGGGTCTACAATCACCACGATATCCAAAGCTGGCTGTCCAGAGGAACGAGCAGGAAGTCTTACAACACTGCAACCATCCAAAACCAAACATTAACAGTAGCAGGTTAACTGACAATTGGTAATCAGCAGTCTTCCCATACATATTAATAGCACAAGAATGAAATAGGAAGAACTTTTTCAAGTAATGGCAGAAGATGAAAAACCAGACAATAAAATTAACAATGAAAAACGAACTGTACCTTATTCCATACATGACAATAAATTACTGGGTTTTAAATAGATCAATGAAAATGACATAATTTTTTTGATGGTTTTTGCTAGTCAATGTCAGGCACACTTGCTAGACAATGAGGATGAAATAATATCACAGTTCTATAAATAATAAACTGAAAAATAAGTTCTTCTCTTTTTCTTTAACATTTAGTTTTCACTTATAAAAATTGATGATTAATCTTGCAGCATCAGTTTAAGATCTTTATTTTGTGTCTACAGATTTTAAACAATCTGCACAGGTTATTTGGGTCTGTCAACAATTAATCACTCAATTTTATCAAAACTTCTTCCATTCTACTCAAGAACTTGTTCCAAGTTATATCGCATCCAATATTACTCAAATACATATCATGGTTATGTGAAATCTTCTCAATACCTATCAGTGGTGGCTGTTGCCCCATCA
Source organism: Teleogryllus occipitalis (assembly GCA_011170035.1). Lineage (NCBI taxonomy): Eukaryota > Metazoa > Arthropoda > Insecta > Orthoptera > Gryllidae > Teleogryllus > Teleogryllus occipitalis. The sequence continues at coordinate 595,755 of BLKR01000133.1, read as the reverse complement.
ATGGAGAGGGGGGAGGTTGCAGCTGCTTTTATGGGATTGCTAGAAGTTTCTACTAATTTTTCAAGCTCTCTACTATGTGGTGTAAAATCTTTACAGATAATGAATAGAGAAGATTTGCTATTCTATTCATTATCTTTTAAACTCAAGACTTCAAACATGCATCCTCACCTCTGTAAAATTTACTTAAAAAACAACAAAAAAAACAAACATCCGTTTTTGAATCACACCTACATATCCCCACCTGTGTTCACAATGAAAAATCATTTCTGAACTTTCAATCAAATGCTATTGGTTTTACATTTTCAATACAATTTTGAAGACAGATAATTGTCTTTCTAGGTTCCTTAATACATAGTTTTTCTTCAACAGGGCATGATCCAAAAATTTTTTTTCAACTGAATTCATTGTTTAACACCAAGGAAACAAATAATTAACACTAACCATTCTTCACTAAACCAAGGATAAAAACTGCTCTAAAATTCATGATAAAAAACATAAGAGAAGATTCTTACTAAAAGCGGTCAATTGCCGCGTATTCCCTCTCGTTCTCGCAAGCAAAAAAGGCTGAACGAGAATGGGGCCTATGAGAATCTCGTGCAAAGAGAATGCATTCTCGAGAACAAGGTGACTCATTAATCTCGTAGCCAGAGCTTCAGACAGAGGCGAATGCCAACTGTCTTTATCGTAGATATCAATGAGCTCATCAAATGATATAGAATCCTACATCCGGGAGCAGGAAGCCTGTTGACATGAGATACTACATTGCAAATTCATCAAAATTCTCGGAACAGATGTCCTTCTCGCCATGATTTTCAGTTTATCACACAAGATGATTTAATTTAAACTTGACCATTAACATTCGCAAAAAGAATAACACAATTTTAGCTTTAGTAAACCAGTTTTTCTGTAATATTGCATAATCCCTATTATATTTTTTGGGCTTTTATTGTTAAAGCATCAAAAGACTGCCACTAATGATAACTAAAATTGTAATAAAAATTGACAATGAACACTGCTGAATAGACTTATTGACTACTCTTACAGCAGCAAACAGAAGTGTAATATTTAATTCAAAATTAATAATTAAATATATTTAATTTATGCACATTATTTATTCTTTTTACATTTTTTTCAAAATTGACAACTTAAAAATATATTAAGTAAATAAATAAAGACTTTGTAAACTCAATAAGTACTATGACAATAACATTTTGTAGCCATGTTTGTTAATTTATAATTAACATTAAACTGACAAAACTAAGTTAAAAATAAGATTTGCACAAATAAAACTGACTGTAAGCCTGACAGCCAAGGTAATCTCAAAGGATCAGAACTTTCTCAATTCGCCTCGGACGGGCACGGAAAGAGAGATGGCAGACCCCACATCCACAGCGCGTGGGTTGACTACCTCTCCCCAAATGAAAATACGAAGTAAGATGTAAGAAACAGGGCATCGAGGTCATCTCTCCAGTGAGAGATATTCTGCTCGATGAAAGAAGTATAAAAACATTTCCTTTCGTTCAAAAATGTACTGACAATTACAGTTATTATTTCATACTTTAACTTTTACAAAATTGTTTGTAAGACTGTTTCATTCACAAACAAAACATTGAGGACAAAACATTGATGTTAAAAACATCAGCTTAACTAATGTATTAAACATTGATTTTTTTTTAGCATTCCAGTGGCAACAGTTGTTTCTTGTAAATGTTATCTGTAAAAATGTGTATCTCGTTATACATAAAAATTTAACATGTTATGAATATGTAAATGTTTGATTATTGCACCAGGAGTGCAACTATTTAATTTAATTCAGTTAATTAAATTATTTTATTACAAAAATATTGCTCAACATTTTTATAGACCTTTTTAATTTCAGGGCATGAAGGAACTCCTTACTCTATTCTAAGCAATTTTAACCACAAGCCTCTTCCGATCCACCGGTGGCTTGGACTGCTTACGAGAATGCTCTGTCCCTACGAAATACGAGAATCTCGCGATTGGTCGCTCTTGTTGCCTCCCCAAGAGAAAGAGAATCTCTTTCACTGGAGCATTACCTCGACCTTTCACTGGCGGTTCCACCTCCATGGCCCTGCTCCCTTCTTGGGCCAGCGAGAATGACTCACAGCTCCTACGAGATACGAGAGAGAATAATGCTGGTTTGACCTTCTTTAATTCTTACTTTCTTTTGAAAGATTAGTCAGTTCCCCTTCACAGACACCGGCAGCAGAACATTGACAATGACAATAACAATAACAGCAACAATGAACCTAATCACAAAAAGATTTGGTTCCATTTCTCACATACACTCATATGTGTAATGAAGCAAAATGATTTCACGGAACAGAACTGCATGCAATCACACAGGACTATCATCAGCTGATCAACAGAATTTTCCACAAAAGTAACTACAATCATCAAATGCATGTTTTAAATTAACAAACCGAATATAAAATTAAAATAAATTTGCCTAACATGCTAAAAAATCTGCTCAATATCATCAAAAATTGATTGAACTTGGGTTCCTTTAATGATGTGGAAATTAATAAAACAAAATGTGTTTATAAACATAGTGTGTTTTGAACAAAAACAGAAAACTGGTATTCTCCTCAGGGCAGCCATTGATGAGTTACCTGCATTTCTTCACGACAGCTTATGGAGCTTTGGGTAATACCATAGTGTTACTAAAATGCACAGGGAATGATTGACTTCTTTCATAGGGACATGCAAGAAGCCAAAAGGCTTGAGCTTTGTGATGTTAATCCCATAAGAGCACACCATACATTAGCACATTGCCTGACTTGCAATGAGACACCAGAGACAATGCTTGACCAGCACTCTTTGAAATCAAAATGAATCCATACATTGATGTTGGAGCAATATCTCGATTAGTGAGTGACATTAACTTGAAAAATATATTTCTAACCATGACGAGTATTTCATGATTAAACGAGAGGGTTGTGCAATCATGAAACCTAAACATGAGTCACCACTGATATCAAGAAATGCCTAAAAAATAAATTACCTGTGTTGCTCTCCACGAGCAGGAATGTCAAAGCGACTTCTTGTTTGTGGCCGAGAAACAAGGATAGCAACAGCTTGCATTAAAATATCACTGTCATCAATATCTGCAACAAAGAAATTACGTATAAGCAAAACAAATAATAGAATATCTATTATTTCTCAAGATGATGCCAAAGAGAATTTGAAAATGAGTAAACTACAGATCTAAGAATCTATTACGTTAAACTGAAGTAAAAATAACATCTTTTGATGCTCAACTCATTCTAATATACTCATACTCGTATAACTAGAAGCAGCACCTAAAAGGCGTGATAATAACATCACATTACATAGAGCAAGTTTTTATTTTTGCATATGAAATTCACATTTCAGTTCCACAAATCTCCCGATTAAAATGAAGTTTATCTTATTTGTTGGGAATGTTTATTCCCGTTCCCAATGTGAGATAAGCATATGGAGTGAAATGTTTTCCTAAACGAATGATAGTAAAATGAAAGATATAGGAAAGACAAAAGCAACAGGGAAATGCATTGAAAGATCATAACTAATTCTTCATTACATGAAACCGTGGTCTCAAGGGGAAGATAAGTAATGACACATATTATCTCTTCTCAATTGGAAAAGTAACTATTGAAAATTTACCATCATCATCATCATTTGCTTTGGCCTTCAATGCCTGGAGAATTTTATCCCCATATACTCGAAGACTGTACCGTTCCAACAGAGAGAAATCATCTAGAGTGAAAGCCTCAGTCGTATCTAATGGTCCTAGCACTCGTCCATTAGTCACAACAGCTCGACTTCCAGGAGGTACACTTAACACTGACTGACAGTAGTATCTAAATGCACGTAGCAGCTCTAAATCTGTTTTTGAAGCATCTCCATCTGTTTTCAGAGCTTCAGAGAGTTCACTGAGGTCCATTCCCTAGACACATGGAAAGAACAATATCATTTCAAAAATTTCTGAAATTCTCAAAAATGTCTACTATAATATATACTAAGCTTATCTCATGCTGATAATAGAAATACTGGGAATGCAGAAGAAGGGAAGGAGGTTTGGAATTCTTTAAATTATAAGTACTAAGAGAAATAAAACTAAATGCAATAAGAAATGGAGTCATGTGGTATGTTTCCATTACGCAGTTTAGAAATGTTTAAAAGGGATCTTATTTATCACAATTAATGTTAGAAGTTCAACTTTTTTTGCACCACACTACCTTGAAGTTTTACTTCCATTTTATATTAAGACACAAGAGAAAAACAGCAGAATTTAACAAAATTATAATGCACTCACCGTCTCAGAGATATCATTCAGGGTCTTTGAGCCATCAGCCAATCCATTGGCCAGATTTTCATCTTCCAAGATGTGTATAAGCAGATTGGAAGCTGCTTGAGGATTCAGTGAGCGCAAAGCTGCCAGAGCTAATAAGTTTAAAGGCTGTGCCTTTTGCTCAGGACTCGCTAGGGGATTAAGCAGCAAGCCCACACGTGAATTGCCACTCCCCTTCTGAAAATCAAAAATAATTATCTAGCAAAAGTAGTAGATCACTCTTTAAAAATATTAACATATATTATATAAATTTGAAAGTATGTACATTTATATGTATTACAAAAACATTCCAGCAAAAAATTTAAAGAAAAAATATTGTGCAATTGGAGTTTTTTTTTCTTTCCTTCAATGAAAATTCAAAAGTATGCAAAAACTCATTTTCAGAGTTTGTTAGAAGAGATTAATTGCACATGACAGTATATAAGTTCTATTAAAAAAAGTCTTTATTAAAGTACTCGATGGAGGGGGCTGAAACAATTTTAAAATTCACAATGTTTAGAAATTAGAGGTTTGGTTGAAAATTAGTCATGTGCATTTATAAGTGTATTTTGCTCTCATCAAGAAAAATATTTGAAGAAAAAATTTCAAATGTATTCTTGAAGCTTTATGCAAAGCATCCCTAAAAATTGAAGTATTCATTTCAAATTCACAGTGCCTCGACTGCCTGTGACCAGATTGAACAGAGAGTAATTATCTATTTCGGAGAAAATTCGGAGAATGTTTTGGGCACTTCTGTTGCAACAGACATTTTGTCAATAACCACTTTTTTGGTATCTATGTCCTACAAAACAGATTCTGACTACTTTACATATTCTTCACTAAAACATGAAAAGTAATTTTCTACTTATAAAACAAGAAAAATCCACTTTTTTGGTATCAGGACTGCCAAAATGCATTTTTCTGTCAAAACAATGAGCATTTTCCCTTCAGCGTTACTATACTTTCTCTATATTACATAGTAGTAGACAAGAAAGAAAAAAATTGCAACTTTGCAAGTATTCACCAAAATGAAATCTCAAGTCAATAAAAAAAAAAATAATTTCCAAAAAACAAAGAAGACATTTGTGTGAAGTAATATCCTTTTGTGACTTGATGCCAATGCAGAAGCTCACCATATTTTGAAGAGCATACAGGAGCAATGAACGGCCTGAAGGCTCCTGCAAGTCTGCAGCTACCCAATGAGTCAGGATGTGTGGAGGATGAGATCGAGGACCATGGAAATAGCGCATCCAACGCCCAAGAAGAAGTGCAGTCTTATCTCTAGGAGACAATAGCTTGAAGGACTCCACATCTACTGAACCACTTCCTTTGATGGAACCGGTTACATCCAGATATACTCGATCATTGTTAAGTACCCTGTTATTCAATCTGAAAATTTAAGTCAGGTATAAATACATAAGTAATTAAGTACAGTAAAACTTCACTTTTTTGTTTTACAGGGGACTCAAGAGAAAAAAATATAACTGAGAAAAACACATAACTGAAATTGAATATTTTGAGCAAAACAAAAAATTAATATTTTTACATCGGCACACTCCACTCTTGGATCTGCTCACAGTAACTGCTACCATTGTTACTTCTGATTTTCTTCAGAAGAACAGTAACAACTGTGTGTGACATATAGGTGAAAAGTACCATCAAGTTTCCATCAGCTCCAAAATCTCTTCCCATTATTTTCACTATAAATAGTTCAACGATGAATAAAAGTTTCACAACAAGCAAAGTTAGCAACTTTTAAACACTACACATTTTTGCTCCCGAGTTATAGAAAACATTGGTAAACAAACTGCAGGGATTTTTGGTTTTTATTATCATTATCATCATCATTATTATTATTATTATTGTTATTATTATTATTATTATTATTATTATTATTGTTGTTATTATTATTATTGTTATTATTATTATTATTATTATTGCTAACAATATGGTAACATACCACTGGCTCTACTACCACTACTAGCAAAAGGTGAGCACAACAAAATGTGTGCATAGTGATTCTACATTTATGTCCAGAAGCAAAACAGGGACCATCTCAGCATTCGCTCAATAGATCAAGGAAACTGGACAAAAAATTGATTGAGACCGGAAGCTGAAGTACATTATTTGTTACTTGTTAGAAGAGTCATAGGCCAGGCCGGCAAGCCCAGTGGAAAAGATAGCACTGATATCCACACTTTGTGCAGACCAGTTCTTTAGGACTATGTCACACCAGCGTTGCGCTCACATGCGTCATCTCACACTGATGATGTCAGCTGCATCACATAAGTCGCTTAACATGCTTTATGGATTAACACTGTATCTTGTGCAAAATGGCAACAAACGCTCTTGATGACAAGCATGGTGCCCACAGCTCAAGCAAGATGCTCAAGTTACAATGTAAGTCAAGATAACGTGTGTTTTCTAGATCTCCACACATGACATTTGATGGCAACACACATCATCAAAAGCACCCATGTGCCGTTTCAGATAAGATACAATCTTAACTACAACACACATTAAGTGAATTATGTGCACAGGCATTAATGTGTGTCAAAGCAGCTAATATCTTCAGCATTAGGTGACATGCGTCAGTGAATGCTCATGAGACAGGTCTTAATGTTATTAAAAGTTTTTGACTACCTCGATTTTCAATATTTCCTTTAAATTGCAATAAAAATGCAATTTTGGTGAACATTATGCAAAGCCTCATTACATAACACTAGCACCCCTATTTTTACATCCTATAGTGCCAAAATGGAAAGTTGAATTCAGTTGAAACACCCTGCTTAGTGACGGAAGTAAACAACCAAAATATTTAATTCAACACAATTCCTTGAGCTCCCACATGATAACTTAAATGTTCTCACATACTGGTCACTTATGTTGTCATCATTTGGACGACATACTGTCTTAAAGAGACTTTCATTATGAATGTGTAAAAACCCATAAATGTAAAACGCACATCAGAAATAATTTAGCATAAGAAGTATAGAAATTTATCTGGGATTTACAAAAAACAATATACAAATCTGAAAAACATAAGTATGTATGTTACTTTAAAGAAAAAAAGTTCTCAATATAAATGTTCTCAATTAACCTTCTGGTACATGATACATCTAGTTATGGATAGGAGGAATTCAAGGTTTAAAGAAGAGGAGTGTTGGCAAGGGGTTCACAAGGGACTAAACAAATAACACTGATAGAACTTATTACATTATTTAAATAATGAATGAAAGACACACTAAAAATCCCATCAGTAAGATAAAATTAGATAACAAATTGGGACATTCAAATACACAACTCAAGATTCATATATTGGCCATATTAATAGGGGATATAAACACCTTTTCTCTTTTGTGTTTTAATATATTCCACGTTATATCACAATACCGGTCTGAATTGCCTGACAAATTTGAGGTGGATCCCTACAATATGACTGCAAATATAATTATGTATTGTAGATACACAAAATATTTTTACTGACTTTGCAGTTTATTGTTACATCAACATTTACGAGTTCCATGGCATGGAATGGCAATGTAAAAATTTAAAATCTTCCCGACTAGGCTTAATCTGCGAATAGGAGACAACCTCAACATTTTCGACTGAGATATTTAAGAAAAAACCTTGTCTTAAATTCTGGTAAATACAGTACATTGTTTGACTCACAACTGTTAGGTATTTCAAGCAGAACAATTCAATGATACAACCTACCGAGGCATAACATTGGGCTGATTCATAATGAAGTCCAAAGTGTTATCTGAATCTGAAAGTTCAGCTTTGTACACAGCTTTCTGGAATATTGTTGTTTGAGCCATAATCTCACTCAGCACACCTTCCTCAAAATCATCTGCATTAAGTACATTTTCAGGTAAGGGAATGCCATTTAGCAGCACCTGTCAACAAATTACTAATTCAGGATTTTTTTAAAGGATACATGCTATATATGGTTTTATCTGAATACATTCTCATACTATGAAACTCTAAGTTCCTAAATAATTTCTAGGAGAAAATTGTAATCAATAAAACCAAAGCAAACACACTTCAAAACTCTGCTTACTTGTGGAAGATTCCGCAATCCAGTTCTCTCTATGAAATCTTTAGCCAGTTTACGACCTGTATCATATTCAGAATCTTCACCAAATATTTCATCAACAGAGGCTGATGGATACCTAGTACGCATTAAATTAATGACATCTTTTACAGTGACATCTCTTTCCTCCTTGATTTGTGCATAAATCTGAAAATGAAAATAAATTAAATTTAAAGTAATATTAAGAACATTATTTTATATCATAAAGATGTTAAAAGCATGATTCCTTCATCCGCAACTGAATATATATTAATGGTATATAACATTTTTATATATATGTTCAACATATATACAACAAGAAACGGTTTTTAAATTAACTCACAACTTAAGTTTCATCAATCAATAATAGTTAGTTAGTTAGTTAGTAATAGTTACAGTGCAATCTTGTCTGTACATTTTTCAAGGGACTGAAAATTTTGAACATCGTAAGAGGGAAAATGTGCCAACTAACAATGCTTAATTATACCTACTTTTCACATTTCCATCCGCAAATCACTACAATACAGAAAACATGGATACGTAAATAGCACGCAAATATCCACAGGATATTGAGAGTACTAATTTATTCACAAGTGACATTGAATAAAACTAAATTACACACACAGAAACACGCACAAAATGCGCTTTCTAAGTAATGGGCATTAAGCTCTATTACCTAGCAGGCTTCACGCGTTGAAAGCTAGAAAATGTGCATTATCTTGACTCATTACATTGCAGTTTGCGCATCTGGCTTGAGCTGTAGGTACAATGCATATCGTCAAGAGCACTTGTGTGCCATTTCGCATAAGATACAGTGTTAATCTACAACACACGTTCAGCGAATTGTGGGTGTAGGCAGTGACATGTTGGCCATGGCAGCAACACTGCTGACGTTATCAGTGTTAGGCGACAAGTGTCGATGCGACTCACATGTGACACAGGCCCAAGAGTAGGGAGGAAGAAAAGAAATTGGTGCAGAGGATACAGCGAAACATATTTCTCTGGATCGGGAAAAAGATAAAGTGAAAGTAGTACTCAAACGCTCTGAGTAATCAATGGAAGAAGGCGCTGAAGGTGGCACTGATGCAACTGAAAACATCTTTCGTGAAGCAAGTTTCCACACTTTGAAGGTGCTAAGCAGGATTGTAAACATGTAAACAATTAATTTGATGATTTTGGGTCTGGGACTTGAAAATGTGAACGTACTCAGCAGAAACACCTGATAAGGGGGATCGCGCTAATGAGCTTCTACTGAATATAACAAAACAATATTCATTAACATAACAGTCAATAAGGCACAATGAATCACACTGAAAATTCATTTATAGCATGGACACTACCTTGTGCCAATGATTCTCATCTAGGCAACATGAGCCAATGCCAGAGGGGATTGTCCAACCTAGCATCCAAATTTCTGCAGCCAGTGTTTCATTCAAAAAGCAGTGTTCATAATTGTGTCTCAAGAACATTTGCACAATGAAAGCATGATTAAATTTTCTTTAGAGCAGTCTTTCTTAGTGACACTTCCAAAATTATTTGACTAATTAACTGACACCAGAATGAAGACTGTTGTTATAATCAGAATTCGGCAATTGCTCACACTGCCGTACCACCCATGAACTTTCAAGCACTGTTAAAGTCATGATCTAATATTTATTTATTAGCGGGTTATAGCATTCCATATCACCCAATGTCTTCCCTGGCGACATTTTTTTTACGAAAACTTGAAAGTTCAGGTGTACTTTGAAAGCTCATTCAGAGGAAGAGATCCAGCACATTTTTGAAGAAAATCAATGCAGTTCCAAATGATCTGCTTGAAAGATTAAATCAAAATAGTATGTTCCGGACGAGTCTAGGAAGCTTTGGAACCAATGGACACCACTTTTAACACCTTTTCTAATTAAGATCAGAGCAGTAGAAGTGGCAGCAAAGCTGCATCTCAGTGAAGGATCTTAGTCAGCATTTTGCTATATGATCAGGCCTCAGCTCACCAAGCAACTCTTCCTGTTTTTCGGTGACTGACAAATCATTAGCACATTATAAGACAAAATATTTACAAAAACTATACAAAATCTTTGATCTGAAATAAAATATTTCCTCCAAAATTGGCAATATATTAGCACAAAACTTACAATTTCACAAACTTACATCAGTAAGGAAGCTAAGTCCATGATATGCATCTTTCAGTTCAGAAACATAATTGAATGCATTCAGCAGGGCAACACCCGCATCATTAAAACCATTGGCATCAGTGTCTGGATTCACAGCAAAAACAAGACCAATTCGTAAAGGAGCCAAATGAACATAAAATGACTCTGCAAATTTCAGAATTGGCTTCACTTGGTGCTTCGCCGGATCAGCTACAATCACCTACACAAAAAATTTTCAATTTTGCATCAGTTTTATTTTATTGCTGAAAATGACACACACTACTGAAAATGTAATATTCATTTGCAGATAGATCACACGTCGTCTAAAAAACTGTCACAACACACAAAAATCAGTTTCAAGAAAAATGCAGGAAGATTTTCTTGTACTTACTGATGCTATTTTAACAGGAACTGTCATGCTCTTCCTCTAGCAACAGCTTTACAGTTAAGGTGGTTTTTTAGAATTACAAAGAATTTTATTTTATATTTAATTTAGAATTATATATTAAATAATGAAGCTGGAGGTGCACTTACCTATAAATCTTACTTTTTGGGTTATGCCAGTTTTTAGAGAATGTGCCACATATCAAAACGAATAAAATTAGAGGCTGTGTGTTTTTCTTCTGTTAAGACTTTCAGCTACATATTTATTGAACATCACAACAAACCAAACAAGTGACTTTTAATAATTTTAATTGTAATGAATATATACTATCTTTACATAAAACATTTCAATATTTTTATCTTCTGTTAAGAGTTGTAGAAGACTCAATGAAAACATTAATACACTAGACAACCAAAAGAACTTCCTTCTGCGTATAATTCATTCTACAGACAGTAATTATAATTTCTTAGAGAAAATCACATGACCAAACAAAAGTTATGATTTTGTAGTTTAATAGAAGTAATATAAATAAATACAAACCAAATGGTACAAATTTCGACGGATGCTTCGCAACATTCCGGGGAAAGTAGGTCTTAACAACTCCATTAGTGATTCTGACCACCGTCTATACTGCTTGTCTGTCTCAATATCATTAATCCAAATGACAGCTGAATCTCTTATATCAATGGCATATTCTCCATTACTATTTCCACCAAAATCCAAAGCCAAAAGAGAACTCATCTGAGACTGAGAAATTCCTACAACAGATGATTATCCCACATTCAATTTTACAGGACATACTAAAATGATGACAGCACAAATGGCTGTTTCACTACTGCCAACAAACGCCATGAAGTGAGGATAATACAGAAAAACATTGATTTCAATTTCATCCCACTACAACAATGCACAGATCCATGAAACAAATACTAATTAAAGTTATGTTTCCAAATGTTCAGTTTTTCACATAATGTCCTCAAAAATAATTTACATTTTTCCATAAATTCCATGAAATGAAGTTCAATAATTTCTCATGTTTATTATGGATTTTTCTTAACCTCTTGCATGCTGAAAGATATAAATTGTATGGTAGAATGAATCATGTATAATTAGGAAGAGGATCCTGTTCTTCACAAATTTGCCTGTGCAACTAAACACAGTCATTTTATTTTATCAGTTGTTACAAAACCTCAGACATTTTATATGAGAGAACCCATTAAACCATCATAATAATTATTATGAAACAAAATAATCTGTGATCTCAGGCCCATTTTAAAGGATTTTTTTTTTAAATTTTGTATTAAATTAATTTCCATTTTGGTAAATGAAACTTATATATTCAATTCAATTAAGTCAGATCGATGATGGTCAGGGTCTACATATCTAAAATAAGTGTCATTCTTCATCACATCATTAACAACTGCTTGACCTATTTTGATAGTCCAACCTATGGAACACAGAGGGACCATCTACAGGGTATATTTGTAATATGCACTACCAGATCTATCCAAAGATTTTAGTAATTTGACTACCACCACAAGTTAACTCAACAATTTTGCATCCAGCTCATTCTAACTCTATTATAATTTCAATCAGAATTTTGCATAGTATTTCCCCAGATTTCTGGTAGTCTGACTTACTGCTAGGGACAAAGGGAATGCCTATTTTTTTTCTCCTGTCACTGTCAAAATAACATAAAAAATCTTCTAGCATACTCTCATTTCACAGAGTTACATTCATTACACGAAAAAGTGCAAACAAATCTTAATGACAAGTGCTCACTGGGTAGAAATACACTATTCCTATATGACACTAAATAAACAATTCAATTACTGGAAAATAAACACACACAAAGACAGTGTAGACTGTTTGAAATTCCCATCACAACACTAAAATACATTGAAACTATTGTCTCAAAATGCTCAACGCACCACTGTTTTGCATGGTAGCCCCAGTTTCATTTTTAGCTGATCCAAATGCATACAAGTGCTGTAGAAGAATCATACTTTCTCTTTCACACACTGCGATGAACAAGCAGAACAGTTAAATAGAACCCATTTTTTGCACAAATATTAAAGAGAGATACTCACCAATTTTGTGTAAGCCTTCCATGACACGCAATTCTTGCCTCACAACTTCCAAGAGAGAGATCATATCCACAACATCAAGATCAAAGAACATGCCATTGAGGAATAATGCAGTGTCTGAAGGCTGAAGGTTGAGCGATGCTGAAAACGATTCTTGATTCTCCTTTACTTCTTGTTTCAGTTCACTGCTCACATGAGTACGTACTAAGGAGCGTGCTTGTAATGGGAAGTTTTGAGCAATGGTGGTAAGCATTTTTAAAGCTTCTTCACGAGGTGCAGATACAATTCGAGCTGCTGCCTGCAAACTGAGTTCCTGCACTTCCCAGACTTTCAGAGGGGCCAATTCACTACTTGATTCCAGTAGATGCTGCCGAAATTTGTCCAGATTTTCCTTCATGTCTGGGTATAGAGTCCTAATGCAGAAAAAAAATTATTAAAAATTATCATCAGTAAACAGGCATTTAGAACCTCCATTATAGCACATTAAATTCTGACACTGGTACAAACATCAATTTTTTCTTTCCTTAACCCTTTATCTCATTGGATTTCTCTTTCAAACAAAGCCTTGCAGACCAGACTGGTATAAAAATAAAGGAGAATAATAATATGTTTATAGTATTTACCTACTTTTAATATCAGCTTGGAATCTGGGAGCGATATAGAAATCAATTAGTTCTTTATTAAAATTATTTTATTCAAAAAGAAATCTGCATTATTAATAAACACTCTAAAGAAAAGCAGTCACACAAACCAATGTCCCCAACTCTTTGAACTACATTATATGGTCCTATTCATTTATTCCCTTTGTCCATACATCCATAGACACAAAATGGAATTATAGAAAGTTTCAAGGAATTGCAAAATAAACTAATAAAACTTTTACATTCCAATGAACAATGAATTTCATAAACAAATAACAAACGTACAATTTTCATTCAGTTCTGAAAATGAAACATGATCTATTCAACTCACTTGAGACGATTGAAATGAAAGCCTTCTATCTCCTCATTCTCATCTTGTTGTTCACCTCCATCAGAGGTTCCATCTGATTGTACTTGAGTGTCATCCTGCACTTTGTACTCTGTAGATTTAATCTGCAACTCTACTCCATAGCCAGAGAGTCTCACACGTTTGTTGGGCCTCTCCTGGAAATTAGTAGTAATGATAAAACGTATGCATACACTTTTAAAAAAATTCAATCTCAAGCACAAAATTAGTGCATAAGGAGAACATCTGCAGTCAGAATTAATTGAAACTGAATTCTTTCTTACAGAAATAGTATATGCAGTAGAACATCAATAATTCGGATTAATTGGAACAATCTCCTTCTAGATTGAAAAATTGACATGATTTTTTAAAAGAATCAACTAGTGGTGCTAGAGAATAGCACAGACTTTCTTGTACTAGTTAGCATCTCAATCTCTTTAGACTGGTCTATTTTTTTGATTTTGCCCTCGCTTCTTCCCAGCTGCTGTCGCTGCCTAAAATAATTTTTTTCACATTTTCTCTATTTTTCGGTGCCCTAAGAGAGGAAATGAAATATGACTACAAAAATAATAGAAGAGAAATCTGGTTCCATATGTAAATTTTCATTGAAAAATTTTGAGCCGTTGTTGAGAAAATTTTGTTTGAGCATTTCTGAAAATGCACAATTTTAAGCATGTTTTCACAGAAAACTTCATCAAAATGTGGTTTATGTCATGTTACTCAGAGCATTTAGCCCTCTTTGAAGAAAAAATAAGAAGCCATTTTTGAGAAAATTATGTTTTAAAATTGCCTATGTTCCGTTCAAAATTACAAAAAAAATTATAAATATTTTCAAGAAAAGTTCATCGCACCTCGTGCTCCGCCCCAGCTTGGTAGCCAAGGTGCCAGCGAGGAAGCGCATCAGCTGCCACACAGGGAAAGGCGTGGTGTGGAAGGGTGAAGCGTTGAGCAAGGAAGGGGTGAGGGGGTGAGAATGGGAGGCGAGGCAGTGGCCAGACATTCAGAGGTCAAAGACTTGGACAAGAGCGGGCAGCGCGACCAGACGTATGGCGAGGCGAGGCGAGACCTTCACGGGGAAACGTGTTTAGGGTTGTCTGTATTGTGCGCAAACGCGAGCAATTTGCCCCCCATGCAAATCTTAGATACCAGCTTCATGTTCATATGATTGGAGAAAGCAAAACAAATTAATGTAAGATTCAGATTGAATAACGTAACTGTCCATAGTTAATAAACCAGCACAGAGAAAAGTCATTCATTTTCATTCAACCACACGCCCCTTGGGATGTTCCTTTGGGTGTTTCATGACCCGATCTCTCACAGCTAAGCGAGCCAGGTGCCGGGAGTGAAGTGGAGGTAAGTAGAGAAGAAAGAGACAATGGCCTGAACGCTAAGGCCCAAAAGAGTTCCACATAATGCAGGAGGTACAAACCGTGACAGACTTCTGAATTCTTTTTAAACATACCTCAATATGACAAGCAAGCAGTATGATGACCTGGTAAATGGCCAACAAAGTTTTTATATTCAAGTAACTTTCAGTTCAGATTTTCCAGACACTACAAGATGACACTATCTCCTCAATAATTTCCTTTTGACGCTTTCTCCCCAAAAGTTGCCCTTCCACAATTTTCCTCCAATTGTCACCCAATGGTGCTTTACCTCCCACCTTTTATCTCCAAAAATTATATAAATAGAAGCCAAAGACCTACTGGGCTCTCTGTACTTCTGGCAGTCGTAAGTGCACTTCGGCTTGACGCAAGTAATTAATTTCCTGAGACAAGCCACAAGACTATTCAAGGCAAAGGATGGCATCCAACAATCAGCATTCACACCAGCATTTATAGTAATGGCAAGAGGGTGGAGACAGTAAGATGCTGATTACAAAAGCCGAACTTCCCTCATTCCTTCTCTGTCTCTCCTCTGAATGTTCTCTCTCTACTTAGGCACATAATGAATAAATAATAGTTGGATGTACTTCTGTGAAAATTTCACTCTCTGTGTCTCCTTCTTCCACTGGTTAATTAAAATGAAGTCACCCATTTCATACGTGATGCACCTCCCTAGGAATATGCTCAAGTCTGTCAGGTCACCTGGTGGCAGCGAATAGAAAATCTTACAAATAGTGTATAAATAATTTTACAGGAGTATTGTGTGTGACATTTTCAAATTTTCCTTCATTTTTACTTTTTAAAATGGTAAAGTGAAAATGATACAAAGAGAAAGTGATCACTCCTTACTCATGAACTTCAATACCACCTTCTTAACCCTCTGTTCATAACTAAAAAATGTACACCATTCACACCTTATATGAACGTAATACAAAATTAAATGAAGCTACCAACTGATTATACTTACATATGCACACTTACTAAAAAAACACAAAATGCACAAGCAAATACTTAGCAGAAGTACTTTACCTTCACATAATGTCTTACTACATAGTCCAGTTCTCCTAAAGATGCCTTGGGTTTTAAAACACGATGGAATGCAGTAAATTCAGGAGTTCCCAATTCTCCATACAGCACTACAACAAGGCTGTCGTTTTGAGAGCCAGGATAATGATGATCAATGCCAAAGCTCTCAACAAGTTGTGGACCTTGCAAACTCTGCACAAATGTAAAACATCCACATACATTACAATGCTCATTGAAAAAATGTATTCATTCCTATTTTTATATACAATAAAATTCAAGAATTGTACATAAAAGTAATTAATTTCTCAAAATATGAGAAATAGAAAATAATATATAAAAATTAAATTATTATTCACTAATTTTCTTTGAATTTTATCCTATTCAGAAATGATCTTTACAGTCTCAAATTAAAAAGATGTTAACAAAACTGAATCTCTTAAGAGAGAAACATGTTCATTTTTCAGAACTAAACATGATTTAATCTTCATAGAGCATTAAAGATCGTTAACTTATTTTTTACTTTTATAATATAAAGCACTGGCACAAACAATTAGGTTCCCTTACAACATCCCCCGCCAGATAAATTATACTCAACCCCAAAACAGAGAATTTCTATACATATAATGATACCTGACTTGCAGTCGCCAATAGTTCTGGCAAAAATTGGATGTTAATTGAGCTGGCCACTTAATCAAGGTTAAGAGGTTACTGGAAGTGTAAATCAAATATGTGCGAATTGCTATGAAACAAAGTATGTTTTCCTTAACATTGTTAATTACTACAAATAACACAATACAATTTAACTAAGATATTTAGGATCATTTGCCTCCTCTCGATCAATATCAAAAAACACCCTTGAGATATACATTATTCTTTTGGTCACGAAATTCTTTTTCATTCCTTGCTGAATCATACACAGAAGCTAGACATGAAAATGCACTTCATATCCAGTAGGAACTTTGCTGAATGGGCCATCTGACAAAGTAGTTACAGAATGACCTTTGGATGGGATTTGCACATAAGGTGTGCTGTATCATTAACAGATTTCCACAGAAGGGAAGAATGGATTAGTAAACCATAGAAATGCTGTGAAATGGGAAAAGGAATGTGTTCTTGTTTCATTAAGAGGTATTTATTAAAATCATTTCTTGTTTACTAAATCGGAAAATAATCCTCTTGAATGGTATCTTGGTATATCATTATTCAGAGTAATCTGCTAATGCGATACAATGGAGGAAGATCAACAGTAATTTCCACAACATTTCCGCTTCTTGTTGGAATTCAATTCAAAATTGCTTGAGGTGACCAATTAATAAAGATCAAACTACAATATGTGACTAGCTGCGCCTCATTCTGGCTGCTTAGTCAGGTGGCTGCAGAAAAGAAGAAATATTTACACATGACTTATGGAAAAATCAGTCAGTTCCATGAGAAAATGGCCATTAGTGGGGGAGAACCACTTAACTGATGTGGCCATTCAAGCAGGTTTCTCTGTACTTCTAAAATATATAAATGAGATCTGGAAGAAAAAATTCAGTGTATTCTCTCTTTTATTAAACACAAGGAAGGTAAATCAGTTGACCTTGGGTTTATGGTGACACTCACTGATATCTTTCTCCTGGCAGAATGTGATTCACTTCAAAGTGATGTGCCAGATTATTATCATTCTCTAAACAAGAATAGTATTTATCATGAAACATTTAAATTAGAACTTCAAAATTACAACTAATTATACACATTAAAAGCTTGTAACTGTGAACAAACTAACATGGCCTTCGCGACATTTATTCTGAACAGAATCATCTCACAATGCTACAATTGATTTTTTGATTAGAGCCACCGACGACACCTGTAATGCCAGAAAATAGCCACCTATCACTCTAGGAGAAACTACTAATTGATGATAAATGAATGAACTACTGTAACTATGACTACAAAATTATTTATTATCATATTCTCTGCTGATCTGCTTGGTGTGTATTAGATAGGAAATATGTTTTATATTGCACATCTCATGTTGTTTGATGAAATTTTGTGTGATTTTGCAATAGAACATTTGAATGCTACATTTTTTTATGAATTGTTTAGGAAGCATGAATGTAATCCTTTCTGAATCTACGTAGGAATGTAAGACTGCGATCAAATTGAAAGGAACTGAGTGACCAATAGGAGTGGATGTGCAGGAACAGAGAGGTCAATTCTCAGGTGCAAAAAAGGTCTGTGACAATGAACTCTTGGTTTTCCGAGAGTTGTTTGAAGATGTGTTTAAGTGAAGAAGTGCTTATCATTTCCTATTTCTGGGCTTTTAAAGAACTATGTGAATAGGTCATGAATGAAATGAAAGTACGTTCTGAAACTGTGGCCGATTGGTTTAGTTTCTACTGAATCATTGAAGGGAAATATGCATACATGTTATTGTCGATGAAAGTGTACCACAGGGAGGAAATGGTGTTGCTGTTGAGATTGATGAAAGCATTTTGGGAAAAAGGAATTTTATAGAGGCAAGTACGTGAATAGTACTTGGGTGTTTGGAGAGATTGAATGGGGATTCAATTGCCCTCTTTCAGAGTAAATGCAAAGAGCAAATGTCATATTATTTATACAAATATACGAAGCAGCAAAGGAAAAGCAACAGATGCGATCAAGAATTGATAAGAACTTTCTTCAATTCAATTAAAAAAATGTTTAACCAAGATGTGAGAGGTGAGTTTTAAAAAGATATGAATTTTATTTCTAGAAGCATGAGATTTGTGGGGAGAATTGTGGCAGGGGTTTGAAGGTAATAGTCCCAAAAGTGAACTATTAAAACAGTAATATAATAGTTGCAATTCTATAAAAGTATTAGTAAAACAAGTATAGAAAATTTTTGTAAAACAAGTGTTTGAATGTACCATGTAATTGAAACATTGTATGTGTACGTAATTCTAACAAACGTATACATTTGTGTACATATAGTTCATCAGATGTATTAGTGTATCAAGAAATATAGTGTAAAAATGCTTCATTTTTAGATATTGTTCACTAAAACAAGAATCAGTTCATTGTTGAAAAGTGAATTGGTTCCTGAATGGCTCCAAATCCCAAGATTTTCAGAAATAAATCAATATTTGAAAAAAAAATTTTTTTTGTTACCTTCACATTATTTATAATTTTCTCTAAATTCTGAGCATCACATGTCAGTTTTCCCCCAACGTCAGCAGCTGCAGGGCATCCAAGAGATGGCAGGCCTCTTTCCGATGCCATCTGTGCAAACATTTCCACTTTTGGGGAATAAGTATGCAGAGATAGCGCAAGTTTGAGCACTGACAACTGGGAGGGAGGTATAAGCTCCCCTGCAACTTCCAATACTTTATCATAACTGGCCTTTTCGGTACCTAAAACCATAACAAAATTATTAAATTCTAAGGAATACTTAATTGAAGAAAATGAACATCTTCTGTTTATCAGTTTAAAATGTCAACACAAGCTACCCTGCCTGTTTAACACTCTCGCTCAAACTTATTAACTTATATTTTCAAGTTTACAAACTGAGATAAAAAGTTGGAAACATAACAAATTGTTACTTAAATATTTTTACAGTGTTACATTAACACTTATAGCATTCATTCATTCATTCATTCCTTGCACAAATATGCATACACAGACCAAATAAGCTGAATTTTTGTATATTTTGAATTTCCAATAAATTTTTAAAACTTACTTAAATCAATCAAAGGTGGTTGAAGTGCACTAATAGCATCAATGAATTCCCACAGATAGTTCCCATTTTCATCGGCAAGAAATTCAGCTACCTCAAGAACTAATGGGGTAACTTCCCATTTAGCATCTATGAAAGTTGTGACTGATTTTGACTTTTGTTTACTAGCAGCATCAGAAAAATATATACTAAGTAGAACACACAATAATATCACAAAATTCGCCTTCATTGTAGGCAATCAAACAACCTATTCCAAAATTAAAACAATATTATTCAAACTTCATAACTTCAGTGATGCACCATAACAGCTTAGCAAACTTGGGTAAGAGATCACAATTGAACACAAAAGTCACAACGCTATTTATTTACACATCCATTTCCTTATGACACTTCAACCTCTTGATTTGAAAGATTTTTCGCAGTAAAACGAATATTCACGCCGGTGTATATGTTGTCTTTCATTCATGAATTATTGATTATTTTTTTAATACTCTAACGTAATACACATTCAATCTGTTGCATTATTGTAGAATTAATTTCTGACAAAAGATCAGCATGAAATCAGCCCTATGTCATCAACAAAACATATTCAAAACACACAAGTTATCACACGGCTGACGAAGTACACGGAAACTTCAAGTATTGGCAGGGTTGGCATCTACTCCTGTAGTTCCACCAATCGGCTGCGGACAAGTTGCCACTGCCATGATGTGTCTTTTGTGCCTATTCAAAAGTTACAAACTCCGTACAGACTCCGTGCTCTTTGCGTACAGAAAGCCCTTCCGTATACTTGGGTTTTTATAACGAGGCATCTGAGGTTAGTAGAATATGGCATCTGAGGTTAGTAGAATATAGAAGATAGAATATGGCACGGCTTTTCGCGTCTTTCTCGGTCGTGCCGCTAGAGTCGCTTGATCTGCAGCACTGCTTGATACGGTCAAAATCATGCGACATCGTGCGGCAGGACCGAGAAAGACGCAAAAAGTTGTGCCTTATTCCATCTTGGAGATACTACTCTCAGATGCCACGTTAGAAAAGTCCAAGTATAATCATGCATTTTCTCTCTCAGATATCCTCCAATAGAGAATACGCTTTTATCCCTTCCAAAATTTCACATGCTCATCAGCGGTTCTTCAAAACGAATTTAAAGAACCGATCGGAACCGATTCTATATATTTGTCAGCGAATCGTGTTTGTGGTCATAACACCCCTACACTGTGATAACACGGTTTCTCAATGACACATGAGTATGCATTTGAATCGAAGTGAAAACAACGTAATAGCATGATATGACGGAAGAGATATTAGCTTATTATGTAATTCGTTTCACAATTTCGAAGTTATAGTTACATTTCTGTTGGATTTTGGACCACTTAAACATTAAAACACTAATAATGACAGTCACTAGGCTCTTAAATGGAAAGGTGCTTTCATACCGGTATGTAATTTTACCGGAAAGGAAAGATATTCGCCTATGCTTATCATGCTTTTCGATTTCTTCGTAATTTATGATTGTTTCAAATTTTCAACTCTATTGTCTTAGCATGCTTGAACGATTTATCTTACAATTTTTCTTTTCCTTGAAGATCTGTCCAACTTGTATACCAGAGACACTATGCTCAAACTACATCCATTCATAAAGTTCTTGTTGCAAACCGGGGAGAGATAGCATGCAGAATTATGAGGACAGCAAAGAAAATGGGAGTACAAACTGTTTCAGTATATAGTGATGCTGACAAAAATTCAATGCATGTTGCAATGGTATGTTACAGAATTAAAATCTTATTTCCAGAAATAGTTCTTTTGTTATTGTGTTTGTAGGTCCTATATATATTGAATGAAATTTTAGGCAGACGAAGCTTATAGAATAGGTCCTGCAGCTTCACAAGAAAGCTATTTGAGGCAGGACAAAATAATCAGTGTGGCAAAGGAAGCTGGTTGTCAGGCCATCCACCCTGGCTATGGATTCTTATCTGAAAACACAGAATTTGCAGAACTGTGTCAGAAAGAGGGAATTATCTTTGTTGGACCACCTGCCAGTGCCATTCGAGATATGGGGATCAAAAGGTATTAAGAAATACAATTTTTCATCTTTGAAAAATAGTGAACTTCAATACATTGAGAATTATCTGTGTGCAGAATTTAGTAGTGAAGATATTTATTTTACTTTGCCTTATATATTTTATTCATCTGTTAAGAGAGAGGGAAAAATGATTCTGTTTTATTTTGAATGTTATCATTAATGGTGCAGCACTTCAAAACACATTATGTCTGCTGCGGGTGTACCAGTTATTCAGGGATATCATGGAGAAGATCAATCCTCTGATCGTCTGAAACGAGAAGCTGAGCGTATAGGGTTTCCTCTTATGATAAAAGCTGTTCGAGGAGGTGGTGGCAAGGTGAGTGGAACCTTTTAACAAATCTTAATTCCTGTGATATAAATGATGTGAAGTGATTTATCATTGTGGCAAAAGCATGTGTAAAAGTATATACATATTTATATTGATAATGCTTATCATGTTTGGATTATTGCTGCAAGGATTATAAGAAAACAATTGAACGTAATACAAGCTCAGAAATCTATTATTATACTTTCTTATGAAAGAAACAGGTTATTAAATTCTCCAGTTCACTGGAATGTAAATAAGTATTGCAAATTATTGAATTAACTAGCCCTCTTGGATGCAAGATCAACTTTTCTTTCACAACAATATTAATATATTCAACTACTTACTTTGTTTTGAAATGGACACTGTGGTTTTTCTATTATTGACAAAAAACTATCAAGTCAAAGATGTAAATTTGCCACATCAAGAATGTGATTTAATATGGAACCTCTATCTTGGAAATAAGAGGGAAGGGGATTGGAACTTCCTATGGAATAATGTAATGTTTAAAAAACTTTTCAGAGAAAGACTATCTTCTGTCCCCATTTATGCTCGTTAATGTTGCAGTTTTGCAACATTTGCGGTATATTTGTCATGAATGCTATAGAAATTAAATTCCTTGTATCCATGTGGTTGTTGCTTTTCTTTGAATTGATTTAGCATATGCGATTATTTGTTTAACTCCTTTGAATTTTAGAATAAGTTCTAGAAGGGCGAGCTTGTGAATGTATTACTCAGTGAAAGTCTTGTTTTTCATGTGCAATTAGTAATGGACCTTTAGCTCAGCCACAATAGTTATTAAACATCAATTGGCTATATAAATAGTTTCCTTTAAAAATAGTCGTGAAAATTTCTCTCTGACTTTTGTAATATTTGTTGCCTTGTTAACAGATTTACACCGAACTAAACACAGCTGGTGCATTTTTGCAACACCAGATGTATAGGGTTTCTTGTTATGAGTTAACTTCGTCTTTCAAATCTTCATCTATGGAAGAAATTTATAATAATCTTTATTAAGAGGATATACTCTTCAACATTAGTATATCAGATAAAAAATACAAAATGAAATTCCGAACGACAATGTTATAAGTAAGTAAATGAAAATAATAAAACATAATATTCTTAAATAGGATTTAAACAGTCTCATAAATACTGTTTCATAGCCAACTCCATTTCTGTTTCTCAATTGATTCCCAGTAATCATGAAAAATGTCAATATCTGAGATATGAATATTTACACACTTTTTTTTTTCCTTAATGGTTGAAGGTATCGTTCTCTCGCACCCTACAACACTTGTTCTATAGCATTTGATAGCAAACAAAGAATGGTCCCTCGAGTGAAGTTTTGGTACTAAGAGATGCAGGGCAGCAGCCCAGGGCAATCAATCTCTTCATTAATGAGTTTGTACCAGAATAAGCAATCAAACATCACCATCTTATCACCTAAAGAAGACCTGCTCATCCTTAGAAGAATGTCTTCATAGTTGTGGTCTTGGTTGATCATTGGGGTGCCAAGCCTATGACCCACAATTCTCAAGAATCTATGTGTATCATCTGTTGGTTATAGCTGGGATTCCGAACTATTCCGTTGTATTCCAGAATGGGTCTGACTATATGTATTATAAAGAAGTGAGATAGTAGCAGGATTTCTAAAAGATCTTGTTTTTCTCAAAATCTCTCTCTGCCTTGTTAGAAGGTTCAGTAGAGAAGCTATGAAAAGAAACCTTTGAATCGAAAATGACCCCCAAATCAGTGTCATGACGAACCTTGTCAAGAATCACACCATATATCAATTAATCAAATTGGACATCTGACCTCCCCAAGGGATACATCATAATAGAACATTTAGATACATTCAAAAGGATATCGTTGTGATGACACCAATCATTTAATTGCAGACTAGGGGAACAAGATTTACAAATATTAGATCCATAACTAGTACAGACCAATTTCTTGCATCTCCTGAACATTTTGATCAAGTTTACAAAATGAAGTTTTATCTTAGCGGAGTGTTCCAGAATTTTCAGACAGTCCACCACAAACCATTTGTAGATAATTTCTCCCTCATCATTTGAATGCCAATTATTAATTTACGTGACAGAGGGTGAATTTACTGAAAGAGAAAGGGATGGGATTGAATCAGTAAGGAGCGGTTGAATTCAAGACTGATCTCTGAAAGACATTTCTGATCTGAAAGACATTTCTGATATGAAAGAAATGCAATTGTTCTACGCATGCAATGACACAGATTATAGTCAAATTGCAAAGTTGTTGCACCTGTTGTGAACACCACATCTGGTGCCAGTTCTCAGCTACTTCTCCAATACGGTGAACTTCTCTTGTATTCCTGTACATCCAGGGTTGCATTTTCACAACACACCATTTCTATGAAATAAAGAACTATTTTCAAGTAAAATTATGACCTAGACTGTTAATGTGCTATGTAAAACCCACATCTGTAAAATGATTTGATTTAGAAAAATAATATAGTTCTGGCCATGAATGGATAAATAGATTAACCAATGAGACTTGCCTTTAACTACTGCTCTTATACTAAGCATTACTGAACACACCAAAGCCACTTAAATCTTTGCGTTTTTGGAGGCTCCTAATGATTGATTGATAAACTCTATTGAACTCTAATTGAATTCAATAATGAACTCTAATTGATAAAGAGTTTCTGTAATTTGTTAATGTACCTATGAAAAGTGCTTTATGGATCTTCTGCAATGTGCTTGAGAAGCTTATTTCCTTCTCATTTTTTCCTTCTTTTCATCAAAGTAAGGGATGTATTTTTAACTCCTGCAGGATTATTTCTTTTTAATTGTCATGCTTTTCATTATTTCTTTTTAACTGTTATGTACTTGATTTTTGGCATACAAAAATCAGATTGTCTGTGGAGAAAATATTTTTAAAAATGTTTTAAAACATAGGCTAAAACAAGAACATGTTTTTAATATTTTACCATTCTTTAACATTATCGTACCATTTTGTGGATTGAACCTTCCAGACTTCCATTGATACTTTGCCAAAAGTAACTCTTCTAAATGCAATTTCTGATATTTTTGGGCTCCCTTTGTGTTTCAATCTGTGTTGTCTTCTTTTCCCATTGTCAAATTCAGTTTCATACCGTTTTGAGTACAATTCTAATAATCAACATTTATTGCAGGGTATGAGGATTGCTATGACAGCATCTGAGTTTGAGACACAATTGGAGAGTGCTCGCCGAGAAGCTCTCAAGGCCTTTGGGGATCAGGCTATGCTACTGGAGACTTTCGTGCAGGAACCTAGACACGTGGAGGTTCAAGTGTTTGGAGACCTTCATGGCAACTATGTACACTTATTTGAACGAGACTGTAGTGTGCAACGTCGACACCAGAAGATCATTGAAGAGGCTCCTGCTGTGAGTATATTTTTTACGTTTATTTATTCTTTCACTAAATACTTTGCATTTTCATACAAAAAAGTAACAAATTCTTATTGAACACAGATAAATATTAAAATTGAAGTGATTGTCTCTTGAAATACAAATTACAAATATTCTTGTTCAAAATAAAATTACAAATATTCTTGTTTTTAAGACAATCAAAGGTAATTTATGAAGTCTTTATATACAGAGCGAGGTTTCACGCATCATCAGGTGTTTACATTTTCATCTGAAATTAAAAATGACAAACTTTATTGAAGATACTGATTACAATTTTATCTACAAAAAACAGATTAAAAATCTTTAAAGTTTAAATTTAAGTGAAAAATGTAATAATAGTTCAAAATAAAAATATTGTAAAAACATAAAAATAATTTTTCCTATGAAAGATTTTGTAAAAAATGATGATATCATAATACATAATGGAAAAAGCTCCCATTGTAAGAGCTACTATCCTCTCTGTATGGAGAGAGAAGTAAGTCTGAGCTGACCAACATAAAAGATAGACATTATTTTGAATATTCAAATGAAAGCCTGTAAAAAATGAGAGGTGGAAGGGGGAAAAGAACAGATCTAAACATAATTACAGCAATAAAATTGTAAAAGCAAAACAGAAACAAACAAAATCTATAAATTTTATTCTATTTGAATTTAGAGAGAATATTGCCATGTAAGTTAATAAAAGGATTCAATTCTAACATGGAATTAATAGTCTCATGTTTTTTTATATGTCAAGATTCAGAGATAAACCTAGAGTATTTTCTAGGTTCTTTATCCAAAAAAGTAGGTCAAAATTAAATGAATGGGCGAAATTAGGGCAATGTCTAGAAATAGACAATTTTCTGCCAGTCTCCTTAATGTTACTAGCATGTTCCTTAATTAAAGAACATTAATACAACAAAAATGATGACTATATAAACTAATGGTGTTACTGAATGGCACAAATTTATTCGTACTAATTACTTTTTTAATTTCTTTGGTCTGGGCTAGGTTTTCTGATTTACCCCACCCTCTTCCCAGTGGCCATTCATTGCTACCCAAACTACATTTTTTCAATTTTTGTCTTCTAATGGTAGACTTGAAACATGACTTAAAGAATATTATTGATGAGTAAAACCTCATCCCATATGGAACCTTTTGTCGAAAAATTTGGAGCTGTTTTTGAGAAAACGTTTGGACATTTCTGAAAATGTGCATTTTGAAGCTCTTTTTCACTCAAAATTTTTGAGTTTTTGATACATTTCATAAGAAAATATTTTGAATATTTGTACTCACAAATACAATAATATATACAAATCTGGTAGGCTAGTAATGTAAATATTAAGAGCGTGAGAGAGAAGTAAAAAAATTACATTTGTGTAATTTTTGTAAAAACAAAATACATCAAAGTGGCATTGATGTCAAGTTGTTTAGTTCATTGAGTTTTCAAAAATGGCGTTTGAACATTTCTGAAAATGCAAAATTTTGAGCTCATTTTCACAGAAAACTTTTGAGTTTTTGAGAAACTTTACTCCACATCACTTGAAGCACATGTACTCATAAATGCAGTAAGGTATACAAATCGCTGTTAATGTAAATAGTAACAATGTGAGAGAGAAGTAAAAAAAATTTAATTTGTGTAATTTTTGAAAAAAACAAAAGAATATATAAAAATTGCACTTATGTCATCTTATACAGTACATTTAGCACTATCCTCACATAAGTTTAAAGAGATAATTTGAAGCCATTTTTGAAAAATAATTCTTGTTTTTGAAGTTTTTTAATATTGCACATTTTACCCAATATCGCAAGAAAATACTAAACTTTTCAAACAAAAATTAATGACTGTAATGAAAGAACTAATTACAGAGAACAAATTTCATTTTAACAGAAAATCTTAATCTTCAAATTTGTAGTTACAGGAAGACGCTGAAAAAATTCAAACTTTTGCAATTTTTTAAAATTCAGAGTTAACAGTGAAATTAGGTCTTATGCCATTTTTATAAGTGTATTTTGCTCCCATCGTACAAAAAGTTTAAAGAAAAAATTTTGAGCGATTTTTGAGAAATTTTCAAAAATGTCTCCAGGGTCTTTGTGTAAAGTACCCCCAAATTTTAAAGAATGTTATATAAAATCGCACAGTTTCGAGTGAGACTAGATCGTCCAGGCAGTATTCAGTTTGCAAAAAATCCTAGACGTAGTTTAGGTGCTGGTGTTCGCAAGTGAGAGACAGACAGACGGATGTTTTGAAAAAAACTTTTCCATTATCAGTCAATCTCAAAATGAATTTCCATTGAAATCTCTAAATCGATTTTCCACAGCATTACATAACTTTTTCTATTGTACTTTTCTTACTCTGTATGTACGTTATGTATAAGAGAAATTAAAAGGAATGTTCTTTTGTGGAGTGGTCTCCCTTAGGTATGGGTCAAATAATTCTTGTTGTAGGCACATCCGCATTTGTATATTAGTTGTAAACATGTGCAATTTTGTTACAATTTGTGAGGGTTGGTTGTTGGTTGCAGCCTGGATTGTCAGCTGCTTTGCGCGAGGAGCTAGGGCAGGCAGCTGTCAGGGCAGCACAAGCCGTTGGGTATGTAGGTGCCGGCACTGTAGAATTTATTTTGGATCGGAAAACTCATGCTTTCCACTTTATGGAAATGAACACCCGACTGCAAGTGGAACACCCAATTACAGAGATGGTAACTGGAACAGATCTTGTGCAGTGGCAACTTCAGGTACATTTAAATTTCTTATTAGAAAACAACAAAGATTTAAATCAGTTTCATATTTTTATAACCTGTAAGTTTCTCATAAAAGAATTTATACCATTACTGTGGACCTTTCTTGTTTAGAAGAATACTTGGTTCAGTTCTCAGTAACTCAGATCATAACCCATACATGTCTGAATGAAAGTGAGTAATATCAGTAGATTGCAAGGCTTGCATCACTATGGATGAATCTCCAAATGAGCAAAGTCTTTGTGCCTGAATGTAAGTGGGTATCGAAATGATTTGAGGTAATCAAAAACAAAAAATTATGTTATTTATATGCAAAAAAAATTCTTCAAGTACATAAAAATATAATTGGGGTCTCCTGTAACAGTTATGGATAGCTGTATTCTAAAAAATAACCAATTTGGTGAGCAAAATCAACATACCAAGAACTCTTGAAATTCACTCAGATTTGGATACTCAACTACAAAATCGATACAGGAAAATGTTTTGTGGCAACATTACAATTTTGGCTACTGGAAGAATCTTTACTTCTAAAAAGAAGCTCTAATATAAAATATTTCCTTTCTCAAACTTCAAAATTGTTCAGAGAAATCTCGTGAACTCTTCTGAAGGAGAATTGGAATTATTGTTCTTGATTTGCTTATTGCCTTTGAATCTTATGTTCCAAGTGGAGTATTAAAGTGTGTATAAATTAATGAAATTAATTTAAAATCTTGTTTCCCAAAGCTGATATCTTATGCTGGTAGTGAAGATGAGATTTTAATGTTTTTGCCCATGTAAGATACCTCAAAAGCATTTTCTGATTAATCCATACATTAAAAACTCAGGCACTAGGAAGGTATTGAGGAATAATTTTTGCAAACTCCAATAACTGTAAAGGACATGTTATAGCAACATCCAATATCGGACGTGATTGAGTTTTTAAATTGTGTGGCAGTAGTGATTGCTAATGTTTTGTTTTCACACCATTAGTCCACAAGTGCTTGACAAGTGAATTTTAGTGAAAAGAGAATAAATATGAGTGCAAGTGGTTAAATATTCTAGAGCAGCAGAAGTAGCACAAAGCAACAGTCTTGATGTGGAGTCAGTGAAGCAGCTGAATCTACAAGATTACCAGCCGCAGGGATTAACATTTCTCTTTCTCTTTGCAATTACCCCATGGTTTCCTACCAGATTGTTCACCAGTTGTATTTTGAGTTATTCACATTACAGAATTACTTTAAGAAAAAAATACAAATATAAGAAATGCAATGTGAACGAACCCATTCTAAATAAGTTTGCTGTAACTAAAGAAGTAAGTAAATGAATGGTTGCTAATTTGGTAGGTTGCTGCTGGAGAGCCTTTGCCAGTGTCTCAGTCAGACATCTCTCTCAATGGCCATGCGTTTGAAGCTCGGATCTACGCTGAAAACCCAGTCAGAGGTTTCCTTCCTGGGGCTGGACCTCTTCATTATTTGAGCACTCCGAGTGCTGCACAGGATGTACGTGTTGAAACGGGTGAGTTGCTGTCAGGAGCAGATTAACCCTTTGTGCTCCTAATTCTTCAGATACTGTGTCCTCTTTATTTCCATTGACACAATAAGAGTGTGCTTGTGCAGTCATTGTCAATTTCTAGGGTTTGGATCACAAAGAAGAGGCATTTTGATTAAGAAATAGTAATAGAAACAAGTTTGGTTTACATCACCACAGTGGATAGTTTAATAAACTGTCTTGCAAAATGAAATGTCATAGCAATAAACATGAGAAACCTTTGCGTTGTTCACACTCAATGTTCTCTGTTGGATGGTGCCTTTCGTTCTTAATGAAATTTCTTAAAAGCGAACTGTAAATTGAACTGTGGTTTCTGCTTCACGTGTCACACTATAGGTATTGAGCTATCATAATGAGATGCTTACAATATCCATTTAGTTTAAATCATTGTAAGTTTAACAAATTAGAAATCTAAAAAGCTTGAAAAAATTATGAAATTATGCAACAATGGGCATGATGGACATCTGCCAGTTGTTGTGTGCATTCTATTGAAATTCAAATGAATTCAGAGAAGAAACCTTTTTGTCAAGTAGGACTTGACATCCCAGAAAAACAATTTTGCGATATCAAGATCCATTCAACATAGGAACACAAAAGACCTTGTGGGATTCCCCAATAGTATTAAACATGAGTAAAAAACATAAATAAAAAACATGAAAATAAACTGCAATCTCAGCAATTTAACAATTGAAGGGCTCAGTAGAGCTAGGGGCTATCCCACATATTTTGTGAAATTGAGTTCTTAGCATTACATAAAACTTCAAATAGTATTCTTTTAGTGTAATGTATTATTTAAAACCAGTATGGACTTATATGTGAATGTATTGTTCAGGTAGAACCCTATGTAATGTAAAGTTCAGGTAGAACCCTCATTATCTCAGAACAAATGACTAATTAGAGAAAGCTTAAGGTTGTCAGCTTGCATGTATTGAACTTTGCTACTATATTCAATTTGATTTTCTTGTTGCCAACATTGCCAATTCCTATTTCAATTTCTTTCTTGTTGCCAATGTGCCAAGCGATTAATCTTTAACTAAGACTTAATTGTTGTAACTTAATTATTGAAATAAATCTTGAAAAGAATGACTACAAAGTTTTAGAAAGTGCATTAAATTAACAGTTTTCATACAGTTCATAACAGTTTACATTGTTTTAGGAGTTTAATAACAAGTGAATCTAAATGAAGTATTATTTTGTTCAGGTGTGCGTCAAGGAGATGAAGTGTCTGTGCACTATGATCCAATGATTGCAAAGTTGG
Organism: Teleogryllus occipitalis; assembly: GCA_011170035.1. Classification (NCBI taxonomy): domain Eukaryota; kingdom Metazoa; phylum Arthropoda; class Insecta; order Orthoptera; family Gryllidae; genus Teleogryllus; species Teleogryllus occipitalis. Next base: position 564,311 of record BLKR01000133.1, on the reverse strand, counting down.
TTGTGTGGGGAGAAACTCGACAAGCTGCTCTGCTGAAAATGAAAGCTCGCTTATCTGAATATAATGTGAGATCATTTGATATTTTTGTACTTTGTACTTTATAAACTTTATCTTTTAATAACCATTAATAATTTGAACCTTCTTATCAGTATAAACAACAATTTTACCCCCTAATTAATTAAGAAAATTCAATTTACTACTGATAATTTTATCTCACTACTAATACAATTTACTTATGACAAAGTGAATCAACTTGTTTACATCTTCTTGACAATTTAGACCTGTTCCATTTGAGCATAAATGCAATTTTTAGAACTTTCGTTTAGAGTTTGTTGTGTTTATGCAGAGTTAATGGATAAAATAATCTAAGGCACTCATGACTAAAAACATTTTATTTATTCATGAAAATTTGCTCCCTTGTCTCTTATCCTTGCCTCAGATTCTAAACTTTTTCAGTTATGAATAAAATTTTTATTATAGACCATAATTTACTATTTTTTAGGTTCTGTAGTTCTAATTCTTCAATGTAAACTTGTATTACTGACAAAATCTGGCAATTTTTTGTTAAATTACAAGCAAGATTTTTATGTCTTTTAAGAGAGTCATGCTCATTCAGAATATTTGACAATTTTGCCCAATTTTTTTCTGGTCAAACTTGAGCATTTGGTAAAAACCCGATGGAATGCAGCAAACAAAACAAAATCTGCCTGCTCTTGAGTTTTTTCAAATTTTGAATTAATGGTTGCCCCTATTCTAAAGGTCTGTGCTTGTAACACTGTTCCAAGTAGAGCAGAGAAAGACCTCTGCAGAGCAGATATGTCCTTGTTCGGGCAAACACATCCCTCGTCTAAATAAAGGCAAGTAATGGATGGGCCATGGGGACAGGAGAGACACTGTTAGCAGCTATTGAACAGAGGTTATGGTTAACTCAGATGAGCAAAATCTTCAGAGGGTACTTTCAGGATAGAAATAAACATAACATACACAAGCATGATCAGAGAAAAGTGTTGCATATCGTGAGTGTGTGGGTCCTTCTATTAGAGAAAGAGACTGCCGGGTAGTAGTGCAATCTCAGCTACCAAGGTGGTACTGTGACAGTGGCAAAATGTCTTAATTTCATTTATTATTATTATTATTATTATTATTATTATTATTATTATTAATAATAATAATAATGCATGTCTCAGATTATATACTTTCGTCAGCAAATTTTTACTCTCTAAAATATTAAACATAGGTAATATGTTAAAGTTAGGTTAAAAATATTATCATATGATATGTTTGCCTTTACTTCTGTGATAGCTACACCAGTATCAAAACCCTTATTGTCACAGGATGATGGGTTACTACTGAGACAGGCAAAACAGTCATTTTGTAAATTATGCTTTCCTTAATTGTTATGACTGAAAATGTATTATTAATTCCTTAACAGTAGAATTTGTGTTAATAGATTGTTGGTTTGGACACAAATGTGGATTTTCTTATCCATCTCTGTGGGAATCCTGAATTTGTTGCTGGTAATGTGCATACTGGCTTCATCACAGAGCATGAAAAATTACTTTTGACTCCTCGTCAGGCTTCTCCAGAGTTAGTTGCACAGGTGAGAAGTGTGTTTTCTCTCAGAGAATATCTGTTCTTTAAGCTGCAGATGGGTTATGCAGATAATGGTCAGGATTTAAAAAAAAATCAATTGTTGCATTGTTCATTCCTTTGTTCATTGTTCATAGAGTAAGTTCTTAACATTTACCTTTTACAATTGTCCCTTAAATTTCTGATATTTCAGCCTAAGTATTAAAGGCATGAGCTGCATAAACTATTGAGAAAATGCAATATCCATGATAAAGACTAGATGTTGTGTTCATAAACCTTGGATAATATTTTAGATGTATGCATAAATTTTATTCAGCAAAAATGATTTCTCTTTATTTTAGGCTGTTGTGGCCAAAATACTTTCTGAAAAATTGTTAGCAGAAAGCACTGCTAAAACAAGTTTTAATGCATATTCAATTGGTTTTGGCTTTCGGCTCAATCATGAATTGGTGCGACCTCTGAGATTATTATATGATGGGCAAGGTAAGATGTATTCATTCTATATGCAGCTAGGTAATTTCAGCATTATGTGATAAAAAATGTTTTTAATAATGTTATTCTACTTTCAAACAAATATTTATACTTTTATTCTGAATTAACCATCTTGTAAAGTCTATTACTTTCTCTGTATAAGAATAGTAAAATGGAAATAGTATGTATTTGACAGTAGATTAGATGGAACCTAGAGTGACAGGAATTTAAGCATTGGAATTTCAGGGAATCTTCCAGTATATTTCTTGTCGATGTTCTGATGGAAGATCCAATCTCTTTTTTTCAAAATATATGGAAATCATTAAGGTTGAGTAGTTTATTATTCATTTGCAGTTGTACGTAATTTTCCCAACTTATGTTGTGTTTTCTTTCTTAGAGATAGCTGTTGAAGTTACATATTGCAAAGGAAATCAGTTCAAAGTGAAGACCGGTAGCAAAGAGATTAGTGCATCTGGAGCTCTTCAAAAGAAAGAAGATGGAAGTTTTGAACTTTTATGTTCTGTGGAAGACCTTGCTCTACAGAGTAAAGTGGTGCTGAGAGATGGATGTATTAATTTGTTCACTAAAGTAAGATTTTTGAAATTTGGAGGGTTATAGTTATGGGAAATTCTTCAAGTAATACACTTGGATGTGGTCGTCTTGGCTTTAACTGAAAGCAGGAATACCATGAAAAAAACAAAGTATGTCAAAATATAATTTTAGCTTTCCTTTAGAACAGTTCTTGTTTATCACATACTCTAATGCTTCATTTCAAAGAAGAGCCAAACTCAAACATAATGGGCAATACAGCATTAGAAATGCAAATTGAAGATTATCCCCCTGCAGGTTACTTATATGTTGAGAGTATTGACAATTAGTTTTTACTTTTTCGTATACATACATATATACAGAGTAATATACATAGATAGAGAAAGTTATGTAACGCTGCGGAAAATCGATTTTGAGATTTTAATGGAAATACATTTTTCGGGGTCCCCTGATACCGCAAAAGTGGTTCTTTTCAAAATGACCGTCTGTCTGTCCATCCGTCTGTAAACACTGCTAGCACCTAAACCATGCGTACAATCTTTTCCAAATTGAGGCAACCCCTGTCCATCTGGCTCTAGTTGAAACTTTGAAATTTTGGAAAACATTCTTCAAAATTTCGGGGTACTTTACATGAAGCCCCCTGGACATTTTCAAAATTTTCTCAAAAATGGCTTTAAATTTCGTGTAAGAATAATGTAAAATACAGTTATAAAGGTGGCATAGGCCCAATTTTTCAGTTAACTCTCAATTTTCCAAAATTGCAAAAGTTGCAAAAACTTTTTTCGGCATCTTCCTACTATAAAATTGAAGAAATAAATTCTTCCTTGAAATGAAATTTGTTGTTCATAAATAGTTCTTTCATTAAAGTCATGTAGATGTTTTTGAAAATTTTAATAGTTTTCATGCAATAAAGTGAAATATTTGCAATTTTAAAATATTACAAAAACCAGATTTTGTCACAAATGACTTCAAATTTGTTCTTTAAATTTTTGGTATGGATAGTACCAAATGCACCCTATCTGATGACATAAACACCATATTGCTCTCTTCTTTTGTTTTTTCAAAAATTACAAAAATGTAATTTCTTTGACTTGTCTCTCATGTCGGTAATATCTACATTAGAGGCGATTTCTTCGCATTATTAGATTTATGTGTACATGTACTTTAAATATTGTCCAATAAAGTTTCTTGAAAACTCAATAGTTTTCTGTAAAAATTAGCTCAAAATTCCACATTTTCAGAAATGCTCAAATGCCATTTTCTCAAAAATGGCTCCAAATTTTTCCAATGTTGTGCTAATTCCACTGTTTAATATAACGTAAAGTTCATTTTGGTGTATTCTTTTCTTTTTTAAAAAATTACACAAATGTAATTTTTTTCAAATATATCTCATGCCATTAATATGCACATTTCCTTTGATTTGTGTATATTATTAAATTTGTGAGTGTAAATGCTTCAAATGAAGTTTTTCGAAAACTCAGTAGATTCCTGTGAAAAAGAGCTTCAAATTTCACTTCAGGCTAGATTATATTCGTGCAAATATATATCTTTCATTCTAAGCATGCTTTGCTGAATTTTATCAAGAAAGGTTTACCTGCCAAATCTTATGCGCACTAAGACCAAAAAATTACATATTTTCATTAATATTTACAAACTTATGACAAAATATTTAGATAACATTTCAATTCACTCAATGATTTACTTCTTTTTCTGAACACCTGATATTTTATTTACTGTGTTTATTAAAAAACACCTATATTTTGCTTTCTCAAAGACTACATAAGTAGTATAGAGAAAGTTACATAATGCTGCAGTGAAAAGGGCTATTTTTTGGAGGAAAAAATCATATTATAGATCCCTGATACTGAAAAAGAAGATGACTCTTATTCCTATATGTGGTATATTACTTCCTCTAACATGTGTAATCATAATCCACATTTTGTAAGTCCTTGATACTGAAAAATTAGTATACGTCAAAATGTTTGTTTGTCTTGTCTGTGAACAACCCTAACCATAAGTAGGATTTTCACCAAAATTGATTTTCTGATGTTGCGGCCCCTTGAATATCAATCCAATGTTTTAATTTTTGGTGGGTACTTTACAGGAAGCCTGAAGGGCATTTTCATGTTTCTCCCAAAACAGGCTCCAAACTTTTTATAGCACCAAGGACCCTTAAAAAACAGTGCAAATCACAGTTTTGTTGAATTATCTGAATTTTCAAAAATTTCTAAAGTTCAAAATTTTTTCAGTGTTGTCCCACAACTACAGCATTTAAGATGGAGATTTTACCTCTCCATAAAATCTATTCTTCAAAATTAAATCTTTAAATGAAGACATCGTTTTTCTTTCTCCCCAAATATGAATAGTTTGGAATTGTGTAATATTTAGTGAAATGTGGGCAATATTTAAAAATTTGAAAAACAAGATTGTCTCAAAAAATGGCTTCAGTTTTTCTTTATACTTTTTGTGAGGCATGTTACACGACATAAAAATCATTTTCATGTGTTACTTAAATTTTTCAAAAATTACACACATCTAATTTTTTGTATATATATATCACTCATATCTTTAATATTTACAGTATTTACATTTTTTATGATCATGTCAATGATTTTCTTTTTGACTAGAACATTGGGCTAGTTTAAACCGAAATGATGTTTGTTTCTAAAAGGAATCACCACTGTTTCATGATATTAAAGATTGTGGCCCATGGTATCTCAACTCTGGCATGAAGTTTAAGAGGAAAAAAAAAATTTAATGAATATTGGGCAACATACAAATGCTGCAGTTGCAATGAATAGTCACAGAATATTATTAATTGTGTACTTGCTATTCACATAAAAAATGAGCTGATGTGTAAAATGTGGGAGAATTTCACTGTTTCAAAAGATCAGTTCTTTATTGGACATGTTCATGATCTTCTACTTGAACTGCACGAATTGGGGGGGATGGGGGGGGGGGACAAGCGACTTTAGATTCGCAAAGATGGGAAGAAGCAACTCACCTAAAATTTTTTTTTTCTGCATACTAGTTTTGTTTTGTTGTTTTCTATTACAGGAATTTATAAATTTCAATTTTGCAAATCATTACAGGATGGTAGTTGGCAGTTCAGTGAACCAGAACCTAAATACATGAAAGAATTGCATGACATGTCTGGATCAGAGGGAATGTCAGGGGATGGTGCTGTGTCTCCCATGCCAGGAATAGTCGATAAGATCCTAGTGCAAGAAGAAAAGGAAGTTAAGGCAGGAGACCCTCTTGTTGTGGTTATTGCCATGAAAATGGAGGTGAGAATTTCAAATGCATTTAAGAGAATTTCTAATGGGTACCTTTCCTAGATATGTCTTCAGAGCATTTGAAGTCAATTTATCAACATTTAGTTTGTAGCATTTGGAAGTTAACTCTGGAAAGGATTACATATTAAAAAAACAACACAGTTTTATAAAAAATTACAAATAATAATCTTAGTTACCAGAAGTAAATACTATTTACTGATTTTGTTATTATTGTTTGTTATTATATTTGTGATTATTACTGATTACATTTTGTTGAAATAAAATATTTGTTTTTGAACTTTTGGTGGGCAATACTGTGTTCATGATCATTTATTTAAAAATGAATGTGAATGAAACTAATAGAAATAATTTTAATTTAGAATGAGAAATTTTTCTCTTGATCATGCTGAGTTAATGAATTGTTTTTGTGTTGTAGTATGTGGTGAAAGCTCCCCATGATGGAATTATCAACAAGGTTCTTTGCAATGTGGGGCAAAGCGTGGCCAAAGGAACAACTTTAGTCAAATTTTTGGAGCAATAGGCTTCTTAGGAAATTTCATTGTGAATATGTTTCTATGAAGAAGAAATTCTCCTGTTTGCTTCTTTTTAACTTAATCAAAATTGTCATATTGAATCTCACATTCCAATTAAGATAAGGATCATAAGATTTGATTTTCCTCATTCATGAATTTGTTATCGTTTTCTTTTTTGAAGGTTGAAAGTAAAGTATCTACTTATGTAGGTTTCTGTAATGTTACATGTTTGTTGGTTAGCAGCAATAATTCTGTTGAATATTGTGTGGGTTGATTAATGTATTGTGGTAGCAGAATGAATGGAGGTGATTTGTCTAAACAGTAAAGATAGTGAATTGTTCAATGCATTTATGTTAAGTAACAGAACAAATTGTTTGGAGTTATTGGTGGGTTTTAAATGTTGTATTCCAAATTGTCTCCATTCACATGTGTATTGAACATTTTTGTGATTCTTTTGCGATTGTGATAGATATTCATTGTTATAAATTACCTACAACTTATTTGCCAAATTTACTTTCTAGTTTAAGTTAAAGATATTAATTTGTCTGAAAATCATCCCGGGAAAATGCTCATATTTTGTTAACTATTAGTGTAGTAGGTCTGCTGAATACGTGCTGCCTGAGCTTCCCACCCGACACCATGTCATACCAAGTTAATTAGATCACTTCAGGGTTACCCATGTACTTAAATATTAACAAATGCATTTTGAAATATCTCCTTAAAAAGTTTTAAGAGAAATATCAAACTACCAAGCAATGTGCTTTGCTTTAATTGATAGTATTTGATTTCACTTCTCTTTTTTCTCAAGGCCCCTTATCCCTTGAAAATTTCAAGTTCATTCTAATATTTTGTAACTATCAAATGCAGGGTGCAATTTACAATAGTGCCTGAAATTGTTAAAATATTTCATTGTTTTAGAAGGTACATTCTGTTATATCTGAGAGATGATACATTTTATATTTGACTGTGCCATTTACATTTGTTACATAGTGTGAACCATTTATCGCACAATCTTTTCAGTCTTGGCAATCATGCTACAAGCTTAAATGGCAAAAAGGATCAGGAAAATATTTCATCGGGTTGCTGAGAGGTAGCTAGATAATGGCTAATGCTTTAAACTGTTTCTACAAACATCAACTGCTAAAGCTCCTCTTCCTAGTTAAGTCTACAGCTAGCCAAATGAGATACAGTAGCATATTGTACACTTTCATTCATGATTTTTGTTTTCTTTCTTTTCCTCTGAGATGCAAGAACATACTTCTTTTATAATGCAATTCTTATATAATGTAATATGCATGAAGAAAAATTTATCCTCCAATATTTTTAAATCACTAATTTTCATTTGATAGCTATGACTTTTTATTTTGAGCCTTCCAATTAAAGATTAGGGTGGCTGATAACCAGGAAGCAGATTTTGACCTAAAAGTAAGAAAATATAAATGCATCATGGGTACATGGAACAATTGGATAAATTAATAAAAATATACCCGTTAAAACTGAAAATAATATTTTATGTCTGACAAAATTAATGCAATTCTCTAACACTTAACTTAAGTCTTAGAAGATGAGACACGTTTTCAATATTCTACATTTTCACACCACTGGGCTTCTGTACTCAAGTACTCTTCTTCAGAAATATGACCAATTGCAAACATGGATTTATGTGCCCGATAAAACTCACTTGAACGCTTCATAATGTTGAGTAAAAAAATGTAAGTGCAATGTAACGTGCTACTCTTCTAACTACACTTCTACCATTTATGCATTTGGCTAAAAATGCCTGTTTGGTCTGGGTTGCAAGATAAATGGTACACACTGTATAACCACTTATTTAGTGATAAAAATTCAACATTTTATTTTTATAAGAAATTTTATAAATGTTTTGTATACAAAATCAAAAGATAATAAAACAAAGTATGTTGACAATCCATGCCTTTATAATATACTACATTTTCTCTAGATATTATACTTTCTTCCCTATTGCCTTTACATAGTATAGAGAAAGTATTGTAATAGGGGCGGGGGGGGGGGGATATTTTTCAAAACTCATATTGCCGGACCCTGGTAATGAAAAACCTTATTCCTTATACACAGTAAATTACTTCCTCCAACATATGTAGTCAGAATCCACGTTTGGTGGGTCCTTAATGCCAAAAAAATGGTTGATGGCAAAATGTCTGTCTGAACAATACTAGCAGCTAAATTGTCAGCAGGATTTTCACCAAAATTTATATTCTGTGATTGATCAGACTGGTGTAACAGCTAGCCTGGAATTCGAAACCTATTTTGATTTTGGGTAGTTACTTTACACAAAGCCTTGACAATATTTTCAAAATTTTCATCAAAATGGCTCGCTGTCTTTTTCGTCTGATTGATAGAGCAAAAGAGGCTTAAAGAAATGACGTAGGATGCATTTTTCTTGAACTTCCTGATTTTTCAGGAATTGAAAAAGTTAAGAACAATTATAATATTGAAGAAAGACATTTTTTCCTTAATGAAATCTTTTCATTACAAACAGATCTTCAAATAAAGTTCTGTTCAATTTTTCAAAAATATGAGCAGTGTTTGCAGGATACATTGGTGATTTTTGAAAATTATTTTGTCAAAAACAAGCTCCAAATTTTTTCTAGTATGTAGGCAAGAAAGTGGTGCTGGTCAATTGTTAAACATTTATTTTCTCAAAAACTGCTCCAAATTTTTTCCTTGTATCAAAGACTGGAAAAGAAAGTGGTGCTGAATCTATTTTTGGAGAACTCAGTATATTTTCAAAAAATTGCAAACCACAAAAAATTATTGCAAAAACACTATTGATGTTGTTTGAGATTTTTTGTTAAATGAAATCTGTACTAAAAAATGTTCTTTAATATAGGTCTGCGCAATTTTTTAAAAATATTAGTAGTTTCACATAATTTTGCAAATTTTCAAAATTGCAGATATGAATTTCCAGCACTTCTTTGCTAGAAACTTTAAGGATTTATCAAATTGCATTGCAACAATTGCAACGCTGTGACAGAACAACTTCTCATTATTGGGTTATGTAAATGTGTTGTTAAAATAATGTTGATGTATTTATGTTTTAATGCCTAATGCGCTATGATTGGTAATGACTTTTTCAAGTGATGGTTGAAACGTGTTAATATTGCAGTATAATAATTTTATGTAACCGTTAGCAAAACGAGAAAGTACATCCCGATGTCACACCACTACTTTTGTTCCGAGTTTCTTCCTTTATTCTACTGTAAATTTAAATGCATCATATAGAAAATAATTTTCCAAGAATTAAAGGACATTGTGTTTTTATTTCATAAATTTGTATTAAATTCAACTTGTAACTGAAAAGAAAGCTCAAAAAAATCTTCGGTGTTCTGAAAGGAATGGAGTATGTTTCAACGAGACGTCAAGGCAAGTTGTCTACAAAAGATATTTCAACAAGAATTAAAAACTTTAATACCAAACCACTAAAAGAGATGAACAGAAAAAAATAGGATTAGGATGAAAAATAAAGAAGGAAAAGGAACGGAAGGAACCTTTATCCAATGACAGGAGAAGTTTTAGAGAAACCAACTCTCTTCACACAATGAAGGCACCCAACAAAATCTTGATATTAAATTTTTTATGAATTAATTTAAACTATAATTTGAAAATTCAAATTCATTAGAATATTTCTAAAAATTGAAAATTAGGATAAACCAAAAGTCCTGAATCGACGTGGATGAAAGTAGCAAAATAACACTTGAAAATATTCTGAGGATAAAAACAAGTGCATAATTATCCGCATGAGTAATGAGACAGCTGAAATAAAATAAAAAGGGTAAGAGAAAAATACATTTTTAAAAAACATTTATGAAAGGGAGAAATAGAAAACATCAACTTGGCCAACCAAGAGAAATTTAAACTAGGATCACTAGGTATGTTTTGAAAACATAAGATGGATAATAAGTGTGAATTCTGAGAGAATTTATTGAAACTTTGCGATAAAAATTAAAGATGAACCTTCATATATCGTTAAAAACATCACTTTATTGGGTAAATTCAACCACAATTTAAAATCGCCAATGGTTATTACATATTACAAGTATGTATCATAAGGCATTCAGAGATAGTGCATGAGTATCTATAAAAAAATATAATGAAATTTAAAATAATACTATGACAAGTATTACATTGGAAGATTTTGTTGTTAACAGTTGTGAATTACATATATTTGCTAATACATCATTGCTTCTAAGGAAGGTTATAATTTTAGTAAAAATCCATTACATTTTTATTATTTTTCAGCAGTACAAACCCAATTCAAATGGTGAATAAAAATTAAATTTAAGATTCAATCTTTTTTGTTGCTTTAGTCTACATATTCATATGGTAAAGTTTATGAAAAATTTGAACACCACACATTAGTGCCATCATGTGTTACAAAAATTTAAAACTAGTAGTTTTTCTAGGAAACTATGCAAAGGGAATCAGATGGTTTTATAGGTACCCTTGGTAATACCATAAGTTAAAGAGCTTTCCACTGAGAATTCTTCATGTTTCAATGCATGTCCTTCCATAATCGTGACATTTGACAATAATTATTATACATATTTCATGAGCTCAATTAAAAAGTATAGGGATAAAACAACCTTGATATTTTGTATCTGTTAATAATACTAAATTGATGATAGTTAAAGAACGAGAGGCTGGGAAACCAGAATCCTACCAAAGCCAACCTTGAAACTCTCTATCCATCATTAACTGACCATGTTTGAACAAGGAGCCCAAATGAGAGAGGCTAGTAATCTAATCTTGGAGCCTTAGATTTTCCTTTGTAATAACATTTTCATTCAGAATAAACAGCTATTTTCATTCTTATTACATTCTACAGTGATTTAATAAAAATGAGCTGAAGTAGCTAATACAAGGCAATATAGCAATAAAGTTGCAAATAGACCAGTCTGCAAAAAGAGCATGAAGCACGAGAAAGAATTCTGCACAGGAGGGTCACATTAGAATTCTTAAAGAGAGGTATTTTCCAACAAGTTTGTAATATCAGACAGTGCAGACCAAAGTCTTAAGCCCATAAAAAAATTGAATGAAGAACAATGATCATAATACCTTAAATTGAAGCAATGAAACATGTTTTCACATTGAGAATACTCTGAATATAGGAGGTTCAAGCCCGTAAATCAGGCAAAGAGGTCAAAATTTGTACAGCATAATTACAAACATTACTCTATTTTATTTTTTTTTTAGCAAAATTCTTACAATCAATTGTAATTATGCTTCTCATTTCAGGTTGTTCATGTTCTGTAATCTTTCAATTCAAAAATTTGTTTAAATCATTTGAAGAAATGCAAAACATTTTCAAAAATGTTACCCAATTCTTCATGCATTTCCCAATGCTGTCTTGGTCAATGAGTAGTCCCAGGCAACTAGACTGATGAATATCCAATTATTTGATCAGACTTCATCAAATTAATACACATTCCTTAAGAAATGTTCCAAAATGTAGAGCTATTTACAAGAAAAAAATCACAGGCACATAAAACATTTTCAATTACAAGAATAATTACCAATAACATAAATGTTTACTATTTGGCTTTCTTTAAGTATAAACCAATTACAATGGAAAAAACACAACAATAAACAACACCAGATCTGATTTCACAACATACATAAGATGGATTAGCTGGTGAAAGTGCTAAATGAGTTTTGTTAATAGTTATGCCTTGTAACAAGGCACAGTAATTCATTTTTATTTAAAAACAAATGTTTTTATGTTCAATTATAAATGATATGATAATGTCATGTCAGATAAAAACGAAGAAAAATAACAAATTAATTATTTTCAGTTGCAATGCTGATGTTTCCTTCAATGCATACCCACACATGAATTCCCATCTTTCAGTTTGTTTCAAGTAATATACAGAAATAAGAACATTTAGCTCAAAGTGCTATTAGTTTCACACCAACTATAAATATAAAATAGTATGATTAAATGTTCCGGAGATAATTCAATCATATAAATGTTTTCATGGCAATATTATTAAATTAACATTGCCCAAAATATTAACAAATTTTGCCCATGAAGCCAAGAGTTTTCTTTCAAAATATTGATAACGGTATTAAACTGCTTCACTGCTAATCCCCCAGTTGAAGTAGCACACATTTTATTTATATTAAATAATATTCAATCTAATTTACACACATCTTGAGATGTGAAAAATCACAGCAACAGAACTTAATAAAATTTTAACATAAAAAAAAATTTAAACAACAACATCAAACGTCACAATATACACAACTCGAAAACAGGAGTGTTTAAGGCTCTTTGCAAAAGCAACACAAACAATAACATTGTTCATATGGAAAGAACTCTCATATGGAAAAATTTCATTGTTAATTAATTAACATCCTTGTATTTGGAACAGTTTGATTCTGCTGATCACATGTGTGAAGTCATTACGCTGCAAGGTACATCGCTGATCTATTTTGAGACAGCTGCAGAAACAATATCAATATAGTATTCACTAAATACAGATCTATTGTGAGATACTAATCGAAGGAAATTTCCAGTAATCGATGTCAACTCAGCTTGTAATGTGGAAAGACCTGGTGGTACCCGCACAGGAGCAGCAGTTGGTGACATAATCGTTTGAAGAAGAAATTCCTTAATGCGTTTACCTGCAACAAACATTTTCTCTAATCAAATATATGTAATTGATGTAACATTTCATTCAGCTCTCCAGTTTCTCTCAGTGAATAACAACAGTTAACACATTCCAGGTATTTTTGTCCCATAGGTCATGCCATTTTTGTGATGTTACATGTTACGTTTATTAAATATTGCATGCATTTGGGGGAATTTTTTTGGAATATGTTTAAAGGACCAAATTTATATAATCAAAATTATATACATAACTTTTATGTAGAAAGTGTATTTATAAAAATTAAGAAGTGTTACAAATCTGAGATTTTGTTTTGAAAAAAGTTTAAAAAGGCAGCTTTAACAGTTATTACAAACTTTAGGGGGAAAAGCAATAAAGATCCCTTTCAGCTTGCTTTATAATTACATAACTATGTCATCTTATTCTCCACAGTTGGAATTCATGTGGTATTTGTACAAAAAACAATTTTAGATATGCACCAAAGTCTGCAAAACTTCATGGCTTCATGCCAAAACACCTGCAACAATGTGATTAGCTCACCTAGAGCTCGTCAGATTTTCTTTCCAACAACTCAATTTTTTTTATCAAGTGTTACATCTCTACTACAAATAAAATTAGGATGTAGATAGTTCTTGGTCACATTAGCAAAAATTAATTAATGCACATTTGTGTGCTCTTGCATTGTTGTTATTATTATTATTATTATTATTATTATTATTATTATTATTATTATTATTATTATTATTATTATTATTATTATTATTGTAGAAGATGTAAACATCACAAAGAAAAAAGTCTAAAAGGAAAAGACAGATGAATATTTCGTAGTAGTTGAACCGATTTGTTTGTTTGATAAAATCCTTAAGTTCAAGTTCAGGTTGTTGTTTTTTTCTCTCTCTAAAAAAATGTATTTTTCACATCCATCAGTATATATTAATGTTTCAGATTATTAAATTGAAGGAAGACAAACATGTAAAATGGACACATTTGAAAATTGTGCAATAATTTCAATTATAAATACAGGCACAATTAGGGATTATCTGAAATACTTCTTAAGTGTTCCTCTCAACAGACATTTGTACTTAACTTAAGCAAACAATTTAATCAAACCCACAATTAAAGATGAGACTTACTGACAAGGTCCTTTATTCTGTGGTTAGCTTCACTCACAGCCTTCACTTGAACTAGAAGTACATTAGTTGTGGACTCGTCCAACTCTCTAAATCCATGGGATTTTAAAGAATCATTAACATCCTTAAGTATCTGAACAGATATATTATCAATTGCTTCTTGAAGTTCTCTGTAATAAATTGATCAATTAGGAAAGTAGAACAAATATGAAAGAAAAATTTTACTGTTAAACTAACTTTTACTTACTCATCAGCTTTAATTTCACTTAGTAAGGTTTGTAAATGCTTCTTAACAATCTCTCTGAAAGAGGCTACACCTTGAAGAGATGGAGCACAACTTGCGACCAGTAATAATATAGCACCAATAATAGTAATCTGGTATACCCGTACAGCTAATTCACGAAATCTTGCTTCGTCTAGAACAACTGTCTACAGAAACAAAAAAAGGAAACAGTAAATCAAAACTTATTAATTAACAAAACTTTCCACATCTTTAACTTCACACAATTTAAAAGGCCTTGAATATAACCCCCTTTCGTTGAAAGAATGACAACAGATAGGTAATACAAGCATTTATCATCAAAAGATATATTATCAAGCTTCAGTAGAGAAAAGAAAAAGAAACAATATGAAATATTATTTAATCATAGATCCAACTATTAATTTTATTTAAATTACAAAATGATCTTTCTTGTATCTCAACTACTTTAATTTTCTTTTCTCTTCATATTTTCTTGCTTATTGCTCAGGCAATATATAGAAAGTATTGTGATGCTGCGGAAAAAATGGCGATTTTCAGCAGAAAAACTCTTATTACTGGGCACGGGTATTGAAAAAGTTGATAAATCTTGTTTCTTTATGCGGTAAATTACTTCCTTTAACACATTGTGTGGTCAGAAGCCAAGTTCTGAATAATTTGTTTATTAGATAGCTATTAGTAAAAGCAGTTCTTTCACAGAATGCATAGCATGCTAAAAGTTCAATTTTTAGCATTACTCCTAAAAGTGAGACAATGTTCAAATGTTCAGATAAAACTGTGAATGAAACAAAGAAAACATAAGGCCTACCACAAGGCCTTGTGGTGCAACCTTTCCTACTCGTAAAATAAAAAATCACTTTTACCACTCATATCATAAATATCTATTGCGGCAAAATGTCAGTCGCTCTTTCTATCTGTCTATTAGCAATGCTAGTGCCTAAACCGTAAGTAGGATTTTGATATTCCCCAATTGATCAAACTGTCATAGCCCTTTACATTTGAAACAGTTTTTTTCTTCTTTATTTAGTTACTTATCTAATAAAGTTTTAAAAGTCCATATATACAGTGATGAATTGTATGTTGACAAGCATAGCATAAAGAACATATAATCAGAGTACAAAAGAAAGGCTTTAGCCTGGTTCACAGAACTGTAAGGTGGCAAATCAAATACATCAAGAGAACATCTATTTAAAGTTGACCTAAGTCCGGTCAAAGGATTACTGGCATTGAGTGAAGACATGTATATTTTTGTTACAGCAGTGTCAGTTTTTCTAAAAGAAGTTACAGGAACTTTGAACTTCAATCGCTCAGGTAACAAGGTCACATTTTTGTTAAAAATTCTAAATTTTTGAAAACTGCAAAATGTTCAAATTTTTTTGGTAACTTCCTACAACTACAATTTTGAAGATAAACAATTTTTCCTTACTGAAATCTGTTCATCAAAAATAGATCTGTAAACAGGATCATAAAATAAGAAAAGATTCGCTAATACCAGCCAAGAAATTTCTTATCTCAATAAAAATTTCCTCTCTTCATTTCCTATAGCACATGATCACTAAAATGAGTTACTATGGGCATAAATTGAAGTATTATAATTTTACATACCCATTACTAATACAAGGAAGTATATGAAATAAATGTTACATTTTGAAAATATTTATAAAAAATTGTTTGAAAAATGGTTGATTCTGTTTATTTGCATTTGTTTTTTGTTCACTTTTTCCTTCACAGTTTGAGATCTATAATTTAATGGTAATACACTGAGGTGACAAAGCAGAGTTTTAAATTGAACTCAAGTGATTCATATGAAAAGGTTTCTGACATGATTATGGCCGCACAACAGGAGTTAACAGACTGATCATGGAATGGTAGTGGGAGCTACACACATGTGACATTTTATTTCGAAAATCTTTAGGGAATTCAATATCCTTAGATCCAGTGTCAAGAGTAGGTCGAGAAAACTTGATTTCAGTTTTCTCACCATGGACAATGCAATGACAGATGGCCTTCACTTCATCACCGACAGCTACAGTGATCACGTAGAGTTTGTCAGTGAGAACAGTCAAGAAACACTGCGTGAAATAACTGCAGAAATCAATGTGGGTCGTACAACGAATGTATCCCTTAAGACTCTTTGTCAAAATTTGGCTTTAATTGGCTATGGCAGCAAAGACAGTCTTGAGTGCATTCGCTAACAGCACATCATTGCCTGCAGCACCTCACCTGGACCTGTGACCATATTGTTTGGATCCCAGTTGACTGGAAAAACTAGGCTTGGTCAGAAGAGTCCCGATTTCAGAGTTTGAGTATGGCACAGACCCATGAAGCCATGGACCCATGTTGTCAACAAGGCAAGTTGGTGGCATGGAGTCAAGTTATGCAAGCTGGTGGTGACTCCTTAATGATGTGGGCTGTTTTTACATGAAATGGACTGAGTCGTCAGGTCCAACTGAATTATGACTGGAATGGTTATGTTCAAGTGCTTGGAGACCATTTGCAGTCATTCATGGGCTTCATGTTCTCAAACAATGATAGAATTTCTATGGGTGACAATGCGCCATGACACTGGGCCGTAATTATCCCCAATTGGTTTGAAGAACATTCTGGGTAATTGAAGCAAATGATTTGGGCACCATCGTATAACATGAATCTCGTTGAACATTTACAGGGTATAATCGAGAGGTCAGTTTGAGCACAAAAGCCTGCACTACCAACACTTTCACAATTATGAACAGCTCTATAGAGGCAGCATGGCTCAATATTTCTGAAAGGGTCTTCTAATGAGTTGTTGAGTCCTTGCCACATCAAGTTTCTGTACTTCACTGAGCAAAAGAAGGT
The DNA here is from genome assembly GCA_011170035.1 of Teleogryllus occipitalis. Classification (NCBI taxonomy): domain Eukaryota; kingdom Metazoa; phylum Arthropoda; class Insecta; order Orthoptera; family Gryllidae; genus Teleogryllus; species Teleogryllus occipitalis. The sequence continues at coordinate 547,019 of BLKR01000133.1, read as the reverse complement.
CCAACACGATTTTAGAAGGTATCACAGTACTTTTGTCACCTCAGTGTACATGGCTGAAGAAATATTGCTAAAATTCCTGTCTGTACAATAATCATCATGGAGAGTAGTACACAGTGGTGCTACTAACTACTGAAGCATCATCATTGTCCACAACAACACTGCAATCTGCTCTTGTCCCTTTTACTCTGCACTTCAATGCCATCCATTGTAATCACAGTTTGTCATTCTTTTAAACATCTTTTCCATTTCTTCTGCCAGGTTTCCAGTTTTCACTTCTTTTCTAATCTTCTCTTCATTTTCTCTGTTCTTTTTACTTGTAAAATTGACCTTAAAAACTTCATTAGAGATCTTCCATTACTTCTGCTCACTTACTTTTTTTTTCTTTCTTTTTTTAAGGGGATGCAATACTGAAAATTGTAAATCTGTTTGTTTTTGACACATCAACTTCAAATTTTTAGCACATTATAGTTATATTATGCAGATATCAACTGCCAAATTTGAAATTGCTAATTTTAATAGATTGTAAAAAAAATAATTGTTTATTACTTTTTTATTTATATCATGAACAAATGCTCCTCTTGTTGTAATTTAATTAATTTTGAAATGAATTTTTTTTTACATTATGAGAAAAGAATAACAAAGATATTAGCGTTTTGGTTTTGAATTTTATTCATTACTTTACCAGAAAAAAATTTTTATGTTATACCTTACTATTCGCAAAGCAAAAAAAAAGTTTCACACTTTTAACATTTTTTATTTAGAGAAGTATTTGCATCACTAAAAAATTACAACACTAAGTTTTTAACACAGTATCTTTTAATATATCTTGAATTTTTGAAAAAGATTCCATGAAAATTACATCATGTGGAGCATTTTCAATAAACAAAAATGTCAAAAAATTACTATTGCAGAAAATGACATTTAAAATTTGAACTTTCTAAAAAAAGTATTTAGTGGCCATATCTTGCTTCAGAACTCTCCTACTCCATATGTTTGACTTTCTTCTTCTTTCTTTTTAGCTTCTTTGTCATTTTTTGTCATTTTTAGTTTCTTTCTTGCAGTTTTCCTCTCCTGCTGCATAGCTCGTTCACTATTCTGCAACCGACGCTTGTCCCTGGCTGCACAAATTTTGTGACTTGTGGGTGTGAGATTTACTCCAGTCACACTTTCTCTTATTCTCTCACTGGCCTCACATCCCATGTTAAATTCAGAAATTGCTGACACCACGGCAATTTCTAATTTTTTCTTCGACACAAATATTTCTTTTGGACATTTGCTCCAAATGACATTATGCAAATATTCATTTGCATTTTGTGTCTTGCCAGCAGTACATCTTGCATGCAATTTTTCGCATTCTTTTTACTAGTTTACTTGATCTCTTCTTCTGAGTATTATGTTTAGGCATTCTGTTCATTTTGCGTTTCCGTAACAAGGTACAACACAATGTAAATAGTTCTGTACTTATAACACTATGTACGAAACTAACGTATGTGCTAACCTAACCTACACATCATTTGATAAAATACTAATAATAAACAAATAACTTAAAAATCTAGCTAATATGATGAACAGGATCAGAGAAAAACTCGTCGCTGTCACACGAACCCAAACACAAACGTCAAATTGTACAAAACACAATTCTACTGACTACACCAGAAACACACGCTGAAGTCACGTTGTTTACACGTCTCCACTTGAAATAACGTTGGCAGTACTGCATCTTCGCGCCCAGATGTTCCACAAAGAATACACTTCAAAGTGGCAAAAATATTTACCGCGATATTAAAAAATATCCAGCCAAAAAATTAAGTTTCCAGGCTGCATGCAAAGGAAAGGGGGCGTAACCGGGCAACGCGCCTGGGCATTTAAATCCACGTGGCGGCCATTTAAATGGCGATACATGAAAAATTCTTACGACTGGCAATTCTAGAGACTTGGCACTTTCAAATCCATTAAAAATATAAAAATTGATATTTTTCAGAAATTTCAGTAAATTTCAGTATTGCATCCCCTTAAAAACTTTTTTCCCCTTTGTAGAACTATGTACTGTAGGATCCACCAGCTTAGGGTTAAAGGAGGTTAGGACTCCTTTCTATATTAGCCTTTTGACATTCATTTCCCCACTTCCAGGGCCTTTGTAGTTTAAGGGGAGCCAGAACAGCTTATTTCGCCAATGTTAATGTAAGCAATGTTTTCTCAGAACTATTTAATTTAGACTTGAAATTTTATGTGAGGGTAGATTTATTATTTATATGCATTTTAACAAAGTCTTTTTTAAAAATATTATTAGTTTTTTAAATATAAATTTTTGTCTCTTATAATCAGTTTTGTAGTTAAAAATATCAACATTTATAAGAATATTATTTAAAATATTTAACATTTGAAAAATCAATCCCGTTAAAGTATGTAAACTGGTGTGCTACATGCTCTGTTAAAATTTGAACATCCTTCTATTAATAGTTTTTGAGAAATGTTCCCTAAATATGAAAAGTTTTACCTTACGGGAAATGGCTCCTAAAGTTTTCAGTGGATTCCTGTTCCATATGCTGGGAAAACAAACATGCTGATATTTTGACACTATTCAATCCTCAATTGTTACCAGAAATAGTGTGTCCAACACTACAAAGCAAACTATTAACTATTTTTTACAACAAAAGAAGAAAATCTTCAAGCAACATCCACAATATGTCAAAATGGCTAAGCCCACTTCCATGCCACAATTCTTAGAGATGGCTCATTAAGATGGAACTTGGTTTTATTTAAGACAAAACTATAAATTAATTGATTCAAAAAAGTAAAAAAATTATATTTTCATCATTTTTGCCCATTCTGACTTCCCCTTTAATGGGTCATACAAGATCTTATATGATTTCTGGAAGTGGGAGAAGATGATGTGCATATTTTTTCCCAATATTTAATGTTAAATAAAGTAATTAAATATTGGTTCTCATTTTGAAAGGAGGCTGAGTGAACCTCAGGATCGCCCTGAATAGGACAGAGCCAGGTAATACTCCCCACCATTGATGGGGTTTGAACCCAGGTCCCGCATGTTGGCAAACGTGTCTCCTAACCACCAAGATGCTTTCTTATAAATAAGAAAGGTTTTTATCTGTTCTTTGCAACTAAGATTTTTCTTTCTATTATCTCATGATTTCATGTTTGTTTCTGACAGCCAAGGATTTAATCAGTTTATACAGGTGTAATAATCTAGTAATCCAATATAAGATTACCATCCATATTGGTGGACGTATATAATTGTTTATTTGTCTATCAAAATTCCATAGAACTATTCTATAAATCCATACATGCTAGTTACCCAAGATTTTACAACTAGGTAAGGACAACTTTGCACCTGGAACTGTACTTGCTTGAAATATTTTATATAATTTGATTACTATGTCTGTTTAGACATTTACATCATTTTAAATGTTTGTTAGACATTTACATATTTTAAGGGATTATTACACTTTAATAATCTGATTAAATTCTTCACTGACAGAAAAACCAATGTGAGTCCACAAGATAACTTAAATCAAAACCTATACAATACTCATATTTATTTATTTATTTATTTATTTACATAATTCTTTATTCTTGGATTTCATTTAACTTAGCAGATAAGTAACGAGCAAACTGTTCATTTATAAGACAAAATGAAATTACCAATAAACAGTATAAGAAGGAAAATTATATATAACTATAATATTGTTTAAATGCTAGATCAATACCTCAGGAAACGGTGAATCAACAGCCCATTCCAGCAAATCAAGATACGCCTCTCCTAAAGCAGCTTCCGTTAGCTTTTTGACCCCTTCAGGGGAACTGTCATCCACTTCAGTGGAAGGTAAATGCTTCAGCAACCACGCTCGGGTAATTGCAAGTCCATCTACAAAGAAGTAATACATAAATATAATGTAGAGAATAATGAGGGTAGGTCAATAAAAAGTCAGTTGCTTTATACAGTGCCAACATTTCAGCCATTTATTTGGCCTGCTTCAAGGCTATAAATATACAATAACATACAAGATAAATATACAAGTAGTGCAAATGGTTAACATGATTTGCCATTGCATAAGAAAATCAGCATATTCAAAATACAATTTGCTATACTCCAAGGCAGAGATAACAATAACAACTAATTACCTGTACTTAAGAGTATGTTAATCAACACATGTTATAAATTTTATGTAATTTTATATAGTTTTGTTGCAACAAAACAACAACAGCAACAAAACTTGCTGTTGGGCCCTATCTTGTCTCTGTTACCCCACTCTGCCATGATCAAATGAGGTATCAGGGCCACACCCTGAAAAAACGGTTAAATTTCTTTTACCAACCTCCAATTTAAAAACTCCTACTAAAACATCTCTCAAAGCAACTACAATTCAAATATACTGAAAACTGTAGTTACTTACAGTTACAGGAAATCACTCTAGTCTTAATAAGCAAACATTATGCAAAATTTTGCTATGAATGTTTCTCATATGGAAGATGGATGCGAATTTAGATTTATTAGAATTATTTGGTCAAAAAAAACTGTATATGACGTATGGGGGAGAAGATTATCTGCACATTTTCTTGAGTACCAGAATCCCTTCCAATGCAAGGCAGTTGTTTTGGAACATGCTACTGATCTTTGATGCCAAGTTCATAATATAAAATGCTTTCTTCAACTTTAGAGAGAACAGTAAAGATATGCCTCCTAGATTTCCCATGTGCCCAGATCCTTTACACACAGAATAAATTATAATATTTTTTTTTATAAATAGCAAATTAATACAATTATTATTACCTTTATTGCATGATTTTTTATTTTTACTCGCAATAATTATTTTTCATTACATTTATTTATTTATTTTAATTAAGAGAAAAATAATAAAAAAATTCAGAAGTAAATATTGCTTGGGAAAAACACAAAACTAAATTGTGTTACTCCTCCAACAAAATGTGCTATATTTCACAATTAAAAAAATGTACTAACTTTTCAAATCGTTAAAGTGATAAAATTAAAATAAGAATGAAGCAAATCAATAAAATAAGTATCATTCGTATTTTAGTTTGATTAGTTTCCTAAAAAGGTTTTGTTTCTGATTTACAGAAATAGTGTGTGTTACCACGAAGTTCCGATTCACAATACCACTAGATTACTATCACTTTATCTCGTTATCTTATCGCATTTACAGCCTAACAAGGCATGGGGTGATATAAACACATTATGTTACAGCTGAGTTACACTATTCAATAAAGGGTTAAGCAATTTCAAGTTGTTTTCTGAAGACTGACTTGAAAGAATTGAAACAGTCAACGTCACTGCATAATTGGTTGATTGCATGATTTCTGATACAAATGTCATTGGAGGCATAATATATCTACAACTTTTAAAGTTAAAGGAAAATATAATTTATAGTTTTCCTGAGAAGAACACTGACTCTCCAAAACAATCCTAAACTATCAATATCCCTCCAGAGATTATACTGTTTAAAAATATTAAGCTGCCAAACATTCTCCTTTATTGTAGCTACTGTAATCAAACAGTCTTTCAAGATTCCACATATCATTAAATATTGACATAGGCTTTTTATAAATGATGGTAAGTACATGTGGGAATTAGTTCTCAATTGTCAATGTTAGGATGGGTATGCAGTGTCCACATAACTGAAGCATCCTCGAGTGACAAAGCCAGATGTACAAGAACTTAAAAGTTAAAACATTGGAAATGTGAGGTACTGTGAGGTAATGTGAGGAAATGTGAGGTAAATACAAGGTTCTCATGGTCTTATTAGAAGTAATGAAAAAGTGTAGCTTAAAACTGAGCCTACCACCAAATGAATGATTAATTAGTAGTGTTTCAGGCACATTAAGTGCTTAAGTTATTAGTCCTGTAAGTAAAGTGGTTTTTCATTGTGGGAGGTGGTGGTGGTGATTTTTCCCACTGGATGGTGAGATCCAACACTACCTACATATCAGCTTGCAGGATTTTCCCACCCAGGTATCTCCAATCAGTAGGGCACTGTACCACCCAGAACAACCCGTGGTCTCGTGACGTGTGGTGTGTAGTGCATGTAAGCAAGGGGTGAGGATAGGACAAGGAAGAGGAAGGAAAGATCCTGTGTAGTCTGTGGCTCATTTGTTAGGGTACTGCTCCAGTAGTCACCCAGTGTTGATAGGAGAAACCACAGAAAATTACTGATAAGAGCAGCTGGTCGCTAGAATTCTCCTCCAGTCAAGTGTCTGAATTCAACCTACCTATCTAGCTATTGTAGAAAATCATGCCACTGTCAGGACTCCAACCCTATGACTTCATGGTTAGAGGCACTGCAGTGACATTAACTGATGCCCTGAGCTACCTACATCAGTCCTGCTGCCAAAGATGACATTGTGTCTTCAAGGTTGATTAAAGATTTCCAAGACTTATTGTTTATAATGTATATCTGAATCTTCCCCAAGATTACCCTTCAAAATAAAAACACCATTTCGTTCTTCATGGCTGAAGTAAAATGGGAGTGATAGTTATCAGGCTAAAAGCTACCAAATAACGAATTAGCCGCCCCAGTAATACTAAATTGTTTCAATAAAATGCATTAAACAAGAACAAAATAAAATTGTGAAAATACAAACCTTGTTGAACAGCAAGAAATTCTTTAAACTTCTGTCTTTCATATTCTATACTAGAAGCAATAATGCCTGGTCGAATGAGCTGAATGGTAAAATTTACCATATCCAATCGCATTAAGTCAAGTAGCTAAAACAGCAAAAAAGACAAATACTTGTCAGTCTTCTCTTCCTGATATTTATGACATGCATGTGTTTTTCCAAATTGGTCACTTAATTTCAATGCAAAATTTGTTCTCTCGAATGATGTCTTTGTAATATTCAAATTATATCAATCTTTTCAATTTTTATAAACAATCAATTAAAAACAAGTCAAAATTAATTGAGAAAAAAAAAAAGGTTTTATTCATTGAATTGAATTGGCAAACTTATTATTTGTTAAAATAATGTTTCGTGAAATGATTCATTCACATCCTTAGGTTCTGTATTGAAATAAATGATTCAACTATGAAAGAAACATAAAAACCATAGTACCATTATATTGGTATTCTAAAACAATAAAAAATAGCAAAAATAATTTACTTTGTCATTTCACTTCATGCAATTTTTTTGTTTTTATTGTAAAAAAATCACAAATAGCAAAAGCAGTTACTTTTTTTCATTTATGCTATTTTTTATTTTACAATACCAATACAAAGGTATAATGATTTTTGTTTTTCTTTCATAGTTGAATCATGTACTTCAATGTAGATCCTAGAAATGTGTATGAATCATATCACGAAACATTTTAACAAATACTAAGTTTGTCAATTCAACTCAATGAATAAAGACGGTTTTTTGAATTAATTTTGACTTGTTTTTAATTGTCTATAAAAATTAAAATAGTACCTCGTATGAGTTGAATGCAAATTGTATTACACGGTTTTCTGTATGAATGTATATGTACTAAACAGATTCTTCCTTGATAATTGTACACACAATTAGCCACAGCAAACGTGGGTTCAATTCAAAATAGAAAACTTTTGTCATGGCTGGTTTATTAGAACTCTGGTTCCCAATTATTTTATTGTTTCCTCATCTTTTGAATTGCAAATTTGGTTACCAGGACATCCTATTATTTTATGATTTCATTATTCTCTGTATTGCAAATGTACTTAATTTTTGGAAAACATTTTTTGTTCTTTTATAGTTTTAAAATTCAATTTTATAACGCTCAAGTGAACTTTACTTAAAACTTACTCAAATTCATCAGATATTAAAATATTTAATTAGCAATAACATTGAAATTTTCTTAGTGTCAATAAGTAGGCTTGCATTTGCTGTTACATAGGCAAGGCTTACTTCTCCCAAAGAGTACTGGCATCATGGAAAAATATGTAGATAGTATATTTAGGTGTGTACATACACATTAAAATACTTTCATAGTATAATAAGTACCTCCAAAATGCCCTGAAAAACTTCCACAACATCAGTCATTTCAGTCAGTTCTTTTATCTTTTCATCTCGTGCTGGTGCACACATCTTCTCCATTAGTGATATAACGTAATGAGCATATTCCTAAAAACAAAACAAAATTTGGGGGGGTTGCAAAGTAGCATGAAAACAATAAGTACATTTACAAGCCGTTGTTTACCTTAAAATTTAATGTTCCTGCCTCAACCTGTTGTTCAATAAGTTTAGAATCAAGTACTTCTAAAACATTTTGTTTCATCTTTGTGTGCTGAGGAAGTAGCACCGAAAGCAGTCCCTGCCGGTTTTTTAAAAAAAAAAAAAAAAAAAAGTAGGATAACATCAATGTAATTTGTAGTAGAGGATAAACAAATTAATGTAGTAAAATCAATACCTGTTTTATATCTTCTAATAATACTAAAGCTTGAGAATAATTAGGTGGATCTTCATCTAATTGCTCTTTCAACAAATTCCAGAATGCTTTGTGCATAGTATCTCGAACTTGTTTGCGAAGACTGAAATATTAGCACACATTTGTTTTTGAAAAAAGATTGTAAGAATTTATGATGGGTCATGCCTGTCAAATGCAAACTTCCTACCTGTTTTCTGGAGGATTCAGTTTTTCTAATTTGAAATCTCTATCTACTGCAATTTCATGGGCAAGAACCAAATTATTCATTCCATTTGCAGCTTTAATTATTTCTTCAAGAGAAACAAATTTTGGAGGAGAAGCTGGAACTCCAGACATTGCAAATGTTTGTGTTGTCCTCAGTCTTAACAAAGGAAAAATGGTTAAATATTATGCTGAAATAAATGTTCAATTCATAATAATACTGATGTACCTTTTTCCATCAGAAGATTCATCTCCACTCACAGAACTCTCACTAAAGTTACGCTGTCTTGATGTGCCACCTGCAGCTTCTTCTCTTTGATCATCAGAATTGTGGGATTCAGCGTTGTCTCCCATTTTTGCTTAGGACTGGAAAAATTAATTAATTAAAAAAGGCAGTTCAAATGTACATAAGATAACAGGTGAAACAGATTTTGAAGATATCTAAATGTAATGTTATTAAAGGTTTATTTTCAGTAGTCAAGCATGACCAATCACGAAGAACAATGAGAAACTACAACTAATTGATACAAGTGAAAGTTCCGACACACTCTGTTCCATCTTACTCAACAATGCTGGATTCATTAAACATTCAGGTTCAAGTGAAAGTTGTGGTAGGCTTTTGATTATTTTTTTTAATTATTTTACTCACAAGTGATTTACCATCTATATTGCACAAAGTAAATTTGGACAAGAAACATTTTCTTGTCCAAATCACTACAGATAAAAGCAATTGATTTCTTTCTCCATAATAGGTTGAAGATGAACAAGAGTAATTAAAAACTTGCCCTAAAAAAAAGTTTTAAAAAGAGTCTGTTTTCTGGCCCAGGGCCAAGTGTTACACATAAATTATTAGCGTAGCTGAAATGTTTCGAGTTCTTAATACCCAAGCTACTGTCTCTTGGTCTCATGATATTAAATCGATGTTCTCGTACAGACTGGTGATGCAAAACAAAACGCGAACTGTCATTACGTACCGCGAAATATTATTTGATGCGTAATAGAGTGGTCCCATAATTTAACAACTCATGACATTAAAATTGTTGCTTTATGTAAATACAAAACTACAGTCGAATGTACAATTTATCGTCACAATTGCCAATATATAACGTTCAGTAATTAAAAAATGCCATGAATATATCGAAAGACATTTTAAAACTTTACAAATCGTGGCTGACAGCCGTCATGCCACTCTACAACATTAGAACTTCTAAAATTCTAGTTAAACGCACAATCCCATTGTTCTTCCGAAGAACTAAAACAAAGGAGTTCGATAACACAATTTGTAACAAATGTCTTTCATTACTCAACACTTCCACAAGTAACTAACATATACCACATAATCTTACCTGCAGTTAGCTGAAATAACGAAACAATAACAAGTGTGTGTTTCACGGAGAATTTTAGCGCCTGTTTAGCGCCTTCAAGTCTGCAATCAATCTGCTGGCGGCTAGTGCCCCAACCAGCTGTGTATGTTTATGTGCGTGACGTCAGAGCGACCGTGAAATACTCCTGCCATAGCGAACTTTTAGTTTTGTGAGAGTGTGTGAAAGAGATTTCCTCTCGTGTTCTTGAGCGTGTCCAATCCCGCTTTCGTTTCGAGCTCTCAGGAAGTTCAGCAAAACCAAGTAGAACTGGCATCCGCGTTCGTCAGCCTTAGTTCTGTATATTTGGTTGCATCGAGGACTTCTTGTGTAATGCTTTCGCGTTCCACTTCCCTTTCCGTATTTTCGTTGTCTTCTCAGTTCGTCTTTCCTTCATGCTAATTTTAGCACCCAGCTCTAACAATGAGCTTATGAGATTCTATACCCCACAGATATAGTTTGCATGATATAATGCAATGATATTCAATAAGCACACACTTAATTTTCATGATTAATTTAAGAGGGTGGGAATTGATGTCAAATTCCCTGAAAACGATTTTCTTCTTAACAATGACCTTAAAATAGCGAAATTATTTTACTTTCTCATTTATGCGCACGATGCGGAGTAACATGCGTAGTGTAGAGAAAGTTATGTAAAGCTGTGGAAAATCGACTTCGAGATTCCATCGGAAATAAACGGTTTCCAGTCCCCTTATACCACAAAAGTTTTTGTCAAAACGTCCGTCCGTGTGTAAACAACACTAGCGTCTAAATTAGCAGGGTGGCCAGCAATCTGTCTTTAGGGAATTCAAGGTCTTTTCCAGGCCTGAGAATATAAAGTTTCCAGGTTATTTTTCGCACATTACAACACATTCTTACCATCTACCGCTTACGGAGTAGACAGAAAGTTAGTGCTGCGGGAAAAAGCGGAATATTTTCGGCCAAAAAACTCTTATTGCCGAGCCCTGGTAACGAAAAAGTTGATAAATCCAGTTGCTAAATTTAGGGGGGGGGGGATCTTTTAACACATGCTGAAGTCAGACTCCATGTTTTGTGGGTCCTTGATACTGAAAACTCGTTTGATGGCAAAACGTCTGTCATCTGTCAGTGAACAACGCTAGTGGCTAAACCGTTCAGCAGATTTTCTTCAAAATTGATATTCCTAAATCGATCTGGCGATGTCGCGGCCCTAAAATTTGAAATCGATATTTTAATTTTTGGGGTTACTTTACATGAAACCCATGGGACATTTTCAAAGAAAAGGCTCTAACGTTTTTGATTAAATTTTGTTGTTGGATAGTGTGAAGGCCTTTTAAGAGAATGGTGTAGGTCTCATATTCGTTGAAAACCATGAGTTTTCGAAAATTACAAAACTTCATTTTTTCGGCGCCTTCCTACCACTGCAATTACGACAATAGAGATTTTTCCCGTAATGAAATCGATTCCTTAAAGAGGAAGGTCATATATATTCTTTCGAAAATTTGAGTAGTTTTCGCTTAATTTTGTGTGAAATACAGGCAATTTTTAATTTTTTTAAACAATATTTTTTTTCAAAAACAGCATAAACAATTTTCACCTCGGATAGAGTTAAGGACTAAGAGTGCAGGCCTCACGTTCGTTGAAAATTCTGATTTTTGAAAGTTGCAAAAATTCAATTTTTTTTCGCAGTCTTCCTACAGCTATAATTACGAAGATTTTTACTTTGTCGCGCTTAAGAAAGAACTTCGTAACTAGAAAAAGTTGTAATGCTGCGCGAAAAACGGCGAATTTTCGGCAGAAAAACTCTTATTATTTAACGTTAATATTATTAACTTTATATTAACTCAAAAAATCCCCTAACACGTGGGGTATCCATGTCAATTCCTTGTTACCGAAAAATCGATTGACGGTAAAACGTCTGTCTGTGAATAACGCTAGCGGAAGCTGTTCAGCCGTTTTTCTCCAAAATTGATATTCCCCCATCAATCTGGCTGATGTCGCGGCACTTTGAATTTGAAACATATTTTAATTTTTGATGGTACTTTCGAACGTTTTTTCCTTCTTTTATTATTTTTTTAAATCGCGCAATCGATTTTGAGTAAATTATTTTGTTGGATAGTCTAAAGGACGTTTAAGAGAATCACGCAGGCCTGTTAGTTGTTAGTTGAAAACCCTGATTATTCGAAAATTGAAAAAATTCAATTTTTTTTTCTGAGTCTTCCTACAACTACTATTATGAAGACACAATTTGTTTTTTAATGAAATGTGTTCAAAAACAGATCTTCAAATAAGGTAATGTTAAATTTTTCGAAAATATTTGTATTTTTTTGAGTAATTAGGCGTCAAACTTAACCGCCGCTCTGAAAATCCTGCGCTTCGTGATAGTAATTTTAAGTGTTTTGAGGCAGTTGGATGCTACGAAATAGAATGCGTGTAATACTTTATATTTTTTGTATGTATCTTACATTGAAGCTTTTGTTATGAGTTTACAAATTAATCTTTTAGAAATTATTTAAAACCTACTTGAAATAAATACGAAATAAAGATTGCTAGCCTTCAGTCGCCCGCTTCCAAATTACGCAGTTGGATGCTACGTAAGTTAAAATTTGTATATTATTTCATATTTAATTGTATTATTTATTATATTCATGATATTTTATTTTAAATATTTACATTTTCAATTTTTCGGAAATATTAGTATTTTTGCAAAATCTTGGGTCATTGACATCTTTTAAAATATTTTTTCTTAAAAACCAGCAAACAGTTTTTGATTGAATTTTGACCTTAGCGTTAAGGACGCTTAAAGGAATGGTACAGGTCTCATGTTGGTTGATATGCTCCATTTTCCGAAAATTAAAAAAATTCTGCATCTTCGATTGTGAAGATACATTTTTTTTCATAATGAAATGTGTTCAAGAATAGTTCAAATAAGGTCATTAAGAAATTGTTTCTAAAATATGAGTATTTTTGTGTAATTTGACATCGTAGTCGCGCGTTTCGAATTTCCTGCGCTTCGTGAACATAATTTGGGAGGTTTTTGGAAGCTATTCCTATTCTTAGAAAAGAAAGTAGATTGATAGGTCATTAAATGAACTTCGAACTTACAAAGTACGTCTTTACATCAAGAAATTTTGATCGCTGATAATGTTTCATTTGTAGTAGTTTGAAATGACTACTCTTCCTGGCTATCAAAATAAACGCTAGTGCTAATGCACCACAGGCGCTTCGTTTGAAATTCGTTGGGTTTGGATTATACTCGTATTACCATTATTTCTTATATTTTACATGATAGAAAAATTGACAAAATTGAGTATGATACATTTGATTTTAAATTTGAACTTTAATTTCATATTACTACCTGCGCTACCTTGAAGAACAATGCAGCGACGGAAATAGGGTCTACTCGTATTTCCTCGTGCGCAACTCCGTCAAGATCATCGCATGTTCATTTTCTTCGTGTTCTCTGTCAGTTCGGGCATTCACTCTATCTCCGTGTAACTATAAAAAATAGCTTTGACTGCGCTCCTCTACAAAATAATTTAAAATTCACTTTGAATATCATTGATGGGATAACATGGTCGTTTCGATCAGAAAAATAGCAAAGTGGTACCGCCGATGTCATCAAAGAAGAGGCGCGACACTAATTGAAACTCAAACTTACATGTATTGTAGTAGTGTTAATAAATAATAAATTTAAAAAAATAATAATAAAATAAATTAAAAAACGAAACTCGGTGATTGAGTTCCCGGTGAGACGTTTGTTCCGCAAATATCTCGTCCATGGTCGTGCAACCCACAGGCAACCATATACGTGCGATGGGGTGCTAGGTACTCTACCCATGATGCACACAAGTAGCAGTATTTGAAGTTGTGTTATGCACAAGTCAAAAACTTCGAATCCTCAAGAAAACATGTGACACTTCTCACACACACTTCAATTTTAACACTCGGGCATTATCATGTACTGAGTTGAATTCTGCACTTTACTAAATACGATCCCGCATATGAATTTATCCTAAATGTTGGGGGGAATCTGAAAATAACGAAAAATCTTATTTTCAAATCAAATTCCCGTTGTTTTTTTATCTTTCGGTTCTTCAAGGCCTTTTCAATTTCCCAGTTTTCAAGGATTCCAGATTCGCTGGCCACCCGGATTAGGTAGAATTTTTCTAACATGAATATTTTCGGGACGATTTGGCTCGACCCGAAGCCTTACAATTTTGAAAAACATTCTTTTAATTTTGGGTGCACTTTAAATCGAGCCCGTGGGTCGTTTTCAAAATTTTCTCAAAAAGTCTCGAGTTAAAAAAAAAATTCTTGAAAGAACAGAGTACATCTACAAAGGTGGCAAAGGTGTGATTTTCACTTTTAACTCTGAATTTTAGAAAAGTTTGAAATTTGTTCAGCGTCTTCCTACTGCTACAGTTTAGAAGATAGTGTACTAAAGTATTGATTACGAGATTTTTTCAGCAAACAAAACATGTTCTCCATAATTAATAGGGTAACTTTAATTAACATAAAGAACATTTTTGAATATATTAATAGTTTGCACGTAATTTTGAATGAGCTTTGGGCAATATTAAAAACTAAACTTTTGAAATTGTTACTCGGAAATGCTAAAAGCATTACATAAGATGACACAAACACCATTTTACTGTATTCTTTTGTTGTTGTTTTTTCCCAAAAATTACTCAAATGTAATTATATTTAAAGTATCTTTCAAGTCCTTAATATTTATATTATAGGTGTTTTTATACTTTATTACATTTGTGATTACAAATGTTCAAATGACTTCTTATGAAGATTTGCGAAAACTCGAAAAATAATTCTGTGGAAATGAGCTTAAAATTAAGCATCTTCAGAAACGCTCAAACGTTTTCTGAAAAATGGCTCCAAATTTTTCAACAAAAATGTGTATACAGGACCTCTATAATATTCTTAAAGTGAATGTAAAAAATATAATATTCTTAAAGAAAATGTGAAAAATTGTCCTTTAGGCAGCAATAGATGGCAGCTAGGAAGTGGGGCAAAAACAAAAAGATAGCCCAGAATGAAATGAAGTTAACAAGTATGAGAAAGTTTGTGCCATTCTATAGCATCACTAGTTCCTTAATGTAATACAGTCTTCAAACGTAGATCGTTAAATAAGGTCATGTACAATTTTTTGAAAATATTGGTAGTTTTCACCTAAGCATATAGGCAATTTGTAAAAAAATTTTTCTCAAAACAGGCACCAAATTGGGCAAAGCAATCTCAAGAAAATGGTGCAAGTTCCATTTTCAGTGAACTCTTATATTTTTGAACATTGCAAAACTGGAATATTGATATAGAGATTTCTTCTTTTTGAAATATGTTCTAAAAATTATATCTTTAAACAATGTCAGGTAAAATTTGTTTTGAAAATGAAGTAATTTTTGCTGGAAGTAAAATAAGTATTTTTTAAATTCTCAGAAGCAGCTCCAATTTTTTTCTTTATATTTTTCTCTTGAGTAGAACAAAGTATGCTTATAAAAATGGCGGAAGTTTAATTGAACCCTCTGAATTTTTGAGAATTGCAAAAGTTCCCAATACTGCAAGAAAGTGTGTGCTGTTGTGGCACCACTAGTTTGGATACTTCACGTACCTCTTGTTTCTTTCCTGCCAAGCAATTGCTTGCTTCTACATCATGCACAAAAATATTCATAAATGCAATTTGAGATTGTTCCCAATATTTTTTTATATTTATTTTTTTCATATTCTTGTCCCATGTGTTCCTTCTAATAACCTTTGTACATTAACTAGTAGTACTACAATATAGTACAGACTTTCTCATGTAATTTGTAATGATGATGTAAACCAATAATTATATTGAAAATTATATACTTGTAAAATTCAAACTAATGTGTGCACATCTTGTTTCAAACTCTTTGAAACAGAACATTAAGTCCAATATTGTTTCTCCTATTTACAAATCTGAAGTATATCTGATGTAAAAATGTGTACACCAATATCTGTTTTAAATGTGATACCAAAGATTCTAGAATCTATCATCACAAAATATTAGACCACATTTATAATAGATGAACAACATGGATTTACGAGTGGGAGATCAACATTGACAAATCTGCTTTTCAAGGAACAAGAAAAATTACCGCAGAGATTCCTTTTATATCAAATATTAATTTTTATTATTGAAGTTATAAAAAATAATCACAGGATAACATATTATATCACAGGATAACACTTTTAGGGAGGTATAAAGTTACAGTACTAAGGGCAAACAATTGCTTTAGTATCTTTGCTTGAAGATGGAAATTTATCTTATTTCACATATTGCTAAGAATTTCATCTATAGTAATAAGTTCTCTGAATTGTTCTCGATGTTCACGTTTAACAAAACGTTCATATCCTAAAAAAAAGATAAACATCATAAAACCATGTATTGCATGTATTGCATGCTACATATATAAAACCAAAAAATGCTACCTTTTAGAAGTGACTGGGAGGACTCCGAATGAAATATGGCTTTCAGAGCCAAATGCAAATCCTTTAAATTGCCATTCTTTTTATAATCAGAACATGCAATTTTAAGTTTTGAACAAGCATCATTGCCCAACTTATTTCTCACCTGTTGAATGCAAATGAATAGTTGATTAATATTCATCTAAAAAAAGTATTACAACAAGATACTTTGTGAACAAGTATCACATTGCAATACAGATAATAAAAATTGATTGGCATATCTTACTTGTTTAACATAATCAGTAATAGACTCCAGAGATTCCTTTGGTTTTGCCGATGTTTCAGATAATCCTGAAGTTGAAGCACAACTACTTTGTGGATCCGGATTAAAAAATTTCAAAGGTACAATCTTCAATTTCCGTTTCTTTTGTTGCTGCTGCGACTGTCGTTCACTACTGTTTATTGCACTAGAAGAGGAGTTCATTGTGCTGGGTGACGGAACAAAAGATTCATTGAAATCAATAATTGAAGTAGGTTTTTCTAAAGCACCTAAGACTCCCACAGAACTCTGCTCTGATGATCCTATAGAGCTTTCTGCCTTTTCATTTTTGTCATTAGGTTGTAAGTAATCCTCACATGACCAACTCATGGATGTATCACTGTCTTTGGTCTGTGAATAAGTTCTTTTCTGTCCTGATGTAATAACATCAAATGTACCAGGCCCAGAAAAACTAGGAAACGAAATACTTGAAGATAGTGGTGGCTTCCCTTTAGGGGCAGGTAACTGAACAAAAAAAATCCTTGCAATTACTTAAATAACAAAATTCAATAGTACAGTGCATTTTACACAGTTATATACAAAGTAAGTACCTGTTTCTCGGCAGTTCGAAAAAATTCACGAATATTCTTCACTAAGGGTCCAAATTCTGTGTATCTTTTTATTCGGGTTCGTAACCAAGATGACAACTGACCAGTAATAGATGCACTATCAAATCGAGTATCACATAACAAAATGAGTCCATAATCAGTTGAATGTCGGATTACTCTGCCGACTGCCTGATTGACTGCTTTGGTTGCTTCTAACATATACCATTGCATTCCACTTATAGTCTGGCCAATGAAAAAAATGAATTACAAAAGTTAATCTCAACACACTAAGAATTGTTTTTAGCAACATGTAAATGACATCATTGAAGTGTGAATGAGACAGAAGAATTATTCTTCAATTATACATGCTAAGGTGCTATTATGCCTATGTAAAATACATGCTAAGGTGTTATCATTATTATTATTACTACTGTTTTTTTCCACCACAAGAAACATTTGGTGCCGTGTGAGTCTCACAGCAGCTCACTATTTTCCAGATCTCTGGGTGCTTGTGGGAGATTTTCTGAATCAATGGGATGGGCTATATGAGGATCGGTCATCAGCCCACTGCTCACCCCTAAGGATCTGAGTGAGGACAGAGCAGGGAAGGGAGGTAGCATGCTGTCAACACTGCTGTTCTGGCTTTTGCTTCAAAGGGATCACAACAACCACTGGTCACAGCAAATATCTATGAATTCACATCTGGCAGGCACTATAAACTCACCAAAGTTAAACACAAGAAGTAAATTTCTGACATCTTGCCGATATTGAATCCATGACTTCCCAATCACTGGTACATCGGAGCCATAAGACATTAAGCCAGCCATTCCCAGTATTGGTTACTAAGATATACAATGTCAATATAAAAGTGACAAACCTTTTTACCACTCTGCTGTATTTCATTGAGATACTTCTTCTTCAGTTCGACTCGAGGATCCTTAAACGGTGGATATGGCAACCCTGTAATAACCACAGCTCGGCCATTAAAATCAGCAAAATCTAAACCTTCAGAAACTTTTCCTCTTGTAACAGCCATAAAGCAGGCTCCTCTAGTGGCAGGATCTTGAATTTTGTTGTAATAACCATCCATAATTTCACTCAATTCATTTTTTGTTCGAGGTTCCACAAATATTGGCTGTAATAATAATAATAATAATAATAATAATAATAATAATAATAACAATAATAACAACAGTAATAACTACCCATCATCAATTTCAACATGACAAAATTTAATAACACTAATGAATTAAGAGTTTTATTTCTTTACCTTGTTTCTTTCTATTTGAGACCAAACACCACTAAGCTGCCAACTTTCTTGACAGATTTTCATAAAGCCATACGATGGAAAAAATACCAAAACACCATCAGGAATAACATAACTTAAGTTCACTAACGTGCGTCCCAACGATGATAAATAATTTGGATTGTTTCTGTTTCAGTAACAAATACAACTCAATTGTAATGAACAAGTTAAAATCATATAAATCAATTTTGATGGCTCTTGCATGAAAGGTTTTTTGTAACAACTTAGAAAGTCAAAATTAATCTTGAAAAAGGGGTAAAGACATTTCAGTGGCTGATTTGTACACCTCATTAGTAATTTAAGAAAACTCAAGAATTTTGCAAACACAAAAATAACTTAACAGTATCTCAAATATTATATCCATAATATTAACTAACATCACTAAAAACTACAAAATTTATACAAAATGAAGCACATACGGTTGCAGACAAACCACCACAACCATCCTGAAAATCTAAAATAGATGCCTTAACCACTTTTCTGTTTAACGAACTTTGACTTTTGTAGGGGGAAAAAACAACAACAATAAAAATCAATTTAATCGTATTAATGAAGGAAACTACTTACCGAGTATTGAAAGAAGAGTTCAATTCACAACCATCTGGGCCTTTCTTAAGAATAGCCACCCGAACCTGATTATCACCAACAATATGAGGATTTTCAAGAGTTTCTTTAACTTTTATGCCTAACTCAGAGATGAAAGATTCCAAAGGCGATAATGTTCCACTGGTTAAAATTAAGCAATGAATATCTTCTGCTACAAGGTGACCTATTCTAAGAAATTAAAAAAGCTAGAGAACAACAAATTCATAAAAAGTAGTTTGTTCAATTTCTCATAAAAGAAACAGGATGTTTATATTTTAAAAGTAAGCAAATAAGAATATTTACCCAAATTGAGGGCTGAAACACCAGAAGTTGACAATTTTTCCTTGGGGAGCCCGTGACACTGACCATGAGTTTGCCTTCTTTTTATTATCTTCATCCATGCTAACATGAACCTGCAAAAATGTTTATGTGCATTAATATTATTATTATTATTATTATTATTATTGTTGTTGTTGTTGTTGTTGTTGTTGCTGTTGTTCTAATTATTGTAACAAGGCTTTAACCTTTGTAAACTTCTTCCTTTTGTTCCACCAGTAGTTCCTTTTCACTAGAAAGGTTTGCCTGGTTTTCCTATTTTCTCTTTACTCTTGCAATACTGTATTATTACTTTGTGACCGAGAAAAAGTTGTATTGATCTTGTTTCTCTCTTTTCCTAATGAGCTCTTGCCACTTCCTTTCAATTAACGACATGAGTTATTACACAATACAATTATAATTAAATGTAATTTTTGTTTTAACATACCTTCGTGGCATTTGGTATTCTTTTGCATTTTAAAACCTTCACTATTTATTTGCTATTTTCTCAAACATGCAGACAAAAGTACAAACAGCTATGCTTTTGAAAAATTTAGAGGTCTTTATTGAAAAGTGGGAGAATCTAAGAGCAGCCACTTGTGATTTAAAGATAACAGATTGACAGGGTAGAAAGCCTAGTTATTTATGCTTCTGATGTACTTACTGGGCATAAGTGAATGCAGACAGAAAATTCTCATGTCATGTATATATCAAGCAGCTCTGCAAGCAACAATTTATTTTTATGCATTCCGAACAAGTACCATTCATTTATAATAAGACCAAAAACCAAGTACAATATTAAAGTTTATTTATTTATTTTTTTTAATTTCAAAAAATCTATACATTCTATTTTAGTTTTTCTGATCTGGTATCCATGCTTTACTACAGGAAAGAAGATTGATTTGATGAACATGTTGTGCACCAGAATTTTTGTTTCTGGGAACATACTTTCAAAATCTGTGTAACCCATTAAGGACCAAGCATTAAAATATTAATATGTTTTTAAACAATATTACGTATTTACTCAAATATTGAACAAGAATAAAAAACTAATTTATAATTTTTTTAAACTAATGGTTAACATACAAAAAAATGTTGCATGTACACAACTTTGGGACAATAGGGCATACCAATTCATCTTGATGTGAGAATAAAAAAAAAAATTCAAATGGAGACGAATATTGCATTTTTTAAAATTGGTAAATTGTGGTGCTTTTGCACAATATGAACCTCCTTCTGGCTTTGGTTACTCCCTTTATAATGATGTGTTCAACATAATGATTGATGCAAGGAATCTCCCACTAGCAGGGCATCCCCTAAGCTGGGGCCAGCTCTAAGCTCTTGACCAGTCTCTCAGCAATTGTAATAGTAGAGTGCAAGTAAGTAAGTGTGTGCATGTAACAGGTGAGAATAGGATAAGGATGAGGAAGGAATGATAGCGATCTTTGGCCTGTTTTTTAGGTTACTGATCTGGCCTTTGCCTAGTGTTGATCAGAGAAACCAAAGAAAATCACTGATGAGAGCAGCTGGCCACAAGAATTTTTCTCCGGACGGCAACTGATCTCAACCTAAGCTATGAAGCTAAAGTCAGAAATCCTACCATTGTCAGGACTCGAATACTAGTACCTCTGGGTCCAAGGCATAGCAGTGACACAAATTGCTACCCTGAGCCACCAATGTTGGAATCCGTGCATCATCAAAATGTACTTCTCTAGGTAGAGAAGTATTTGTGGGTCGACCAAAATGAGATTTTTGAGTGTCCTGTGTATTCATGGACTCATTTTCGCATTCATTTTCTTTTGCACGGTCTTCAAATTTCATAACAGTCATCGCTAAGTAAGAGCAAAAGTATAGTTGTGACATTTTTTCTTCTTTTGCAATATTTTATATTTTTTATGAGTTGACAAATGCACAGTCAATCAATTTTTCTTCCACTCCCCCCCCCCGATCATTTATATCTTCCTTATCTGTCATTTCAACAACATTAGGAGGAATGTGCATAGCATCAATCATATTTGCAGTAATAAGGTCAGCATCTTTCTCCAACACTGAATAAAGGTCAGCAGTTGATAAGAGGTCTTTATTTTCGTCTATCATTTCCAAAATAAGCTCAATTTTTATAGAAGATAAATAATTATGGTTAAAGCATTGATTACACAATGATCCAACAATACAGGATAAGACACTCTCCCCAAGATGAGATAATTACACCATGTTCGGGAATATGAAACAGTAGATACACGTCTATTCCTCAACAATTAGTTTCCAATTGCATTTCTATCATGTACAGACCATATGCCTTACTAATCCCAATGTAATCCCATCATAAATTATCAAAAAGATGTGTAAGGACTTACCTACATAATAAATATTACAAAACAACAAAAGAAGGTTCAAGCAAGTTTGTCGAGTAATATACAGTAAACAAAAGTATTGTGTAATAATTAAATTAAAAACTGAATATTGGTAGCACAATCCAATACATTATCTCCAAGTTTCAAAATTCAAAGAAGCCAAGTTTACACTTGGATATGAATGAAAAGTGCAAAAACCGATCGTATTGAATTTTTTCTTAGTGCGATAATGATACAAAACAAATTTATATCGAATTAATTTTTAAAAAAAAATTTACATTAAATGTTGTGTCAGTGCAACTTTGCGACTTAATGAGTTAAGATACCCGCAGAACTTGATATTCTTAGTTTGTCCTTGTAACCCTTTTTTTTTAATGAAATGATGATACTTTTCAAAACATATGTTAATCCTTTGCAGATGCCTGTTTGACAAACAAGGTCTTTCAATAAGTACATGTCGTTGTAATTCCTAGTCAATCATAAATTTGCTTTGATTTACGTAAGTCAACTTTAAAATTTTACACAATATCAAAATACTATTTGATATTGGGAATTATCTATTACCTAAAAACTATTTTCTCTGTTGAAATTGCACGCAATTATACTGTCCACCAAACTCATAAAAATCAAATTATAGTAACATAATTGTTTTCACACTTTATGAAATGTTTATACCACTTTTCATAAACATAATCATTTCTTTTCCATAGTGATAGTCCCACACAAATGCAGGGAGCACAAGGCCCTCTTACCAGAATGGGTTGGAATGGAATGTACTCACCCACAGCACTCCACTAAAGAATGGGAGAGATGGTAGGAAGGAAACTACAATCTGATAAAATGATTTTTCGTAAGACAAAATAATTTAGGAAATCACTTGATCATACCAAGAACAATTTAACTTTAAAATGAGCCAAAAAAAAAATTGTTCGAAGATAAATTCCCAGTGGCAGCATTCATGCAAATTGTATTTCAGAATCATTCGTTTCCATGTTATCAAAAATCTATTTTTTCAGCATTTCTGGAGAAAGTTCTCAACATTCACTGACATACAGTGTGTATATAAACACATGTCCAAAATTTCAGAGCCACTCTTCCAACAAGCAAAACAACAAAAGATCAGAGGAATATTGGACAGAAATCCCAACATTTCTGTGTTAAGTGTCATTACTGCTAACAGTACAACTGTTGGAACGTACTAGACACTTGATCAATAGATTTATAGCACTTATAACATCTTTGCTTCATTTCTCTTTACTTTCCTTTACCAAAATTATCTGCATATCGAAACTAGAACTGTGAAAAGGTCCTGATCAGGAGTGAAGGTATCATATTCTTGTTCACTAGACATCTTATATGTCTAAAGGTGGTATCTATCCTACATCAAAAACCATTTGAAGTGCCATGTCAAACAACTCTCTGTAACACAACCTGTTTGAAATCACAACAGTCAGTAACAAAAATTGCTAGGAACCCATGAGTCTGTGTCCCACTGTTTGGCGCACTAAGTTGAAAACTTCTGAAGTTTTTCATATTTGTTGAAATTAATTTTGGAAATGTTTATGATGTACTACCTAAATGTTAGAAAAATACTGCTTACCTTATAGGAGATTTTCAGCTGCTCTGTATAGGAAGGGCAATCTTGTTCATATCGGAAGACAATTGACATTAAATCAGTAAACTTTTGTAATGCTGAACCTTTCCGTTGAAACGGAGAGGAGCCAGTTGTGGACAAATAGGTAACAATCTTGTTCAAAGCATCAATAACCAAATTTCTTTTTCCAGGTGTCAACTGAAACACACAACCTTAATGAAACTAACATTTGCATAAATAAATTAATTCACTTAACCCTTACACAATCAACATCTTCAGACCTCCTGTTGAAAAAATTGCCACAAGGAATTTTAGGAAATTGCTCCTATAATTTTTTAATCTCTGTAGCACTCATGTTTAAACATAGTTTCAATATTTTTTTAATATTATTATTATTATTATTATTATTATTATTATTATTATTATTATTATTATTATTATTATTATTATTATTATTATTTTATTTTTATTTTTTTAACGGAGAAGAAAAAAGAAATGTTCTCTCAACCTGTCTAGAATTTGAGATAGAATTACATTGTGTCTTTTTGTAAAATATGTTATCAATTTTTTTTTCTTCCAAATTCAAAATGGATTTTTGCCTCTATCATTGTATTTTTTACTTCTAAAAACAACATGAACTGATTCACAAGTGACAATAATATTTACCAATTACTGGTTCGCAAGTGACAATAATATTTATTGACCTTCACAACACAAACATAAATGTGCATATCAATAGAGAACCTCCAGAGCTCACAACACTCCTTAAATTAAAGATTTTAATACAGTGTTTAACTTTTATGCTAAAATCCACACAATGCTGTACAAATTTATTCATTTTAATATTCAAAATAAATAAAAAAACACTAATTTTTAGGCTTTACAAATGCTAAAAAAAAAAACAGACCTATACTGCGGGAATGTTTGTATATATGAGAATAACATTTTAAAATCCAAGAACTACAATGAATTTAGATACAGAAAGAACGACTTCACTCACTACCTGTAGAGAGGGTGGGAGTGCAGAATTTTATAGGTCTTCAGCCCAAAACTATAAATTCTCTCAATTACACTGTGGTAAGTTACAGCACATACTAAACAATACTCTAATCATACACAATATCTATGATTTTCAGTGTCATAATAAAATTGAAACAAAACACACACACCACAAAGAAACAAACAAATCTCTGTGGACTCTGCAGCTCCCCTCCCCCCTGCATTGCAAGAGTTAATAATATTTTAGAAATGTACATATTAGAAAATAGTATATTAGAATTTTTGGAACTACTGCCATTTTACATTTATCAGCTGATAGCGCCACAGACACCTAAAGTACCCTTTGTGAATTTTTAACTATCGGTTGAAATCTCAATCAACAACATAGAGACTTGCTAAAAACAGAAATTGAAGGTGCTGTCGACTTGACTGGCCCATGGCAGTTTCACCATGGACAGCGCATCAGCTATCATTGGTTCTCGGTAGATCAAGAGTTAAAATAAAGGGGTCAAAAGTGCTGACAGAAAAAATAAGATTCTTTATTTAAAGCCATGATGATTTTCTTCAGGCTGAACAAAAGTTCATGATAATTAAGGAATGGTGGATTAACATTTCAGAGAACATCATTCATACTTCTTCCACAAAGCAGCTTCTTTTTCTTCATAATTTAATAATAATAAAATGCAAAGGAACACCAGGAGCGGTAGCTCAGTGCATCAACTGATGTCACTGCAGCACCTCTGCCCGGGAAGTTTTAGGTTCTAGTCCTGGCGGCGGCAGGATTTTCAACACTAGCTTTTCAGCTAGGTCGAATTCAGTCACTGTCTGGAGGAGAATTCTAGCGGCCGGCTGCTCTGATTGGTAGTTTTCCGTGGTTTCTCCAATCAATACCAGGCGAATGCCAGAGCAGTACCCTAACAAACGGGCCACAGACCGTGCACGATCTTTCCTTCTTCCTTGTCCTACCCTCTCCCCTTACACACACACACTTACACTAACATGCACTACACTATCACATATTCTTGGAGCCTGGTCGGGAGCTTGGAGCTTGTCTCAGCTGGGGCGGTGCCCCGCTGGTGGGAGAGTCCTGGTTAGGGGGAAACCCTGCTAGCCGACGGTAGGTTGGCACCAGATCTCGCCATCCAGTGGGGGAAGATCACCGCCATCTCCCGAGGAAAGAACACGCACTACACTCACAGTACTAATGACCTAAACTGCTGACACGCCTGGAATCACTAACCAACCAACAAAGGAACCTTGATAACTAATTCCTTGATATCTTGAATTTCTTTTTTCCATTCGCCTCCATAACATATTGCTATCAATCAACTTTAACTTGCCCACTAAATGAGAACGTTTTGTGATTTTGAACTGTAAAACACATTTTTTAACATAGTAGTGAAGGAACCCTAAGTAATATTTATCCTCAAATTGTAAAATTCCAATGCATTTTTTGCTAAACTACTTTCAAGACCAAATTGACTCATTTTACCCTTGCAATTCCAAGTCAATATTGACGTGACTGCACAATTTCTTACTGAACATCCTAGGGATCAAGTTCCGATGGTGCTGGATTTTCGATGTTAACTTGATAGGTTGAATTCAGCTGCTTTTTGGAGGAGAATTCTAATGGCCGCCTGCTCTAATGTACAGTTTCCCTTAGTTTCTCCGATCAAGACCAAGTGAATGCCACAGCAGTACCATAACTAATGGGCCATCTTTACTTTCTTATCCTTGCCCTACCCTCTCCACACCCTCACACATGCATGCACACACTGTCACATTCACTACCCCAAACATTGGGAGATCAGTCATGAGCTTAGTGCTTAAGTAGGCTAAGATGGTGCCCCATTGGAGGAGATACCTGGAAAGGCCTTGCAAGCTGACATGTAGGCAAGCATCAAATCTTACACTCCAGCAGGAGTGGATGTTTCAGATCTTACATCCCACCATGGTCTAGGATATAACATGCACAATGCATTAGGGACTAATAATCATAGCAGTTTGGAACACTAATTTGGAAACATAAAATAATCAATCATTCAATCAACATTTATTCCAAACAACACTGAATCTGGCCAACACAATTACTGATACCTTTTTATACCAAAAACACTCTCCACGACTAGCTCACCTGAAAGC
The DNA here is from genome assembly GCA_011170035.1 of Teleogryllus occipitalis. NCBI lineage: Eukaryota > Metazoa > Arthropoda > Insecta > Orthoptera > Gryllidae > Teleogryllus > Teleogryllus occipitalis. The sequence continues at coordinate 520,462 of BLKR01000133.1, read as the reverse complement.
GGTTACAATTTCGAGCCACCCCACTATTTAAGTGGGAGGCCTTGCCCAACATTGGGATCATCAACTTTATATAATTATGAGCTTAGTATAATAATAGTATATAATAATAATAATAATAATAATAATAATAATAATAATAATAATAATTAGTGCTTAAGTTATATTATTATTATCATTATTATTACCAGCACTGTGCCCTTCCCACCCTTCCTGCAGATGAAATCGCCAAGCTAATAATTCAGTTCAGTGAGGTATCCAAGATTGTGGGACAGTTAGTCACAACTTCTACACCACTTTTACTCCACTCAAACCTAAATTATTTGAACAATGACTCTGTTTTACAACATATTCTTACATCTGCCTTCTGCAATAATTCGAACATAAAGTTTCCAGGATATGTTGATCCAGGAGATAATTCATCAACTGCTTTTTCAAGCTCTAAGAAAAGTATTTTAAGCAAAGTCAGGTCATCTGCAGTGAAATCAGGAGGTTGGGATTCATCATCAATTAAGGTAAATCCACTTTCTTGCCTTTCAACTAAATTCTTCATAACCTGAAATAAGATAAAGAGTGTCAACATAACTGAGTGAATGGAAGATGATACAAAGCTTATGATAGATTACTGGTTCATTACTTCAGGATTCAACAATAATAAATTAAACATTATTCACACAAGTAAAACATAAGAATTTATGATGGATACCTGAGAAATTTCCTCAATGCACATGGCAATATCAGTATTGCTGAGAGAGTGTGACACTGCCTCTTCACAAACTTTCTCAATATTGTGTGCTTCATCCAAAATAATAACAGAATTCTGAAAAGATACAAATTCAAAATCAATTCATCAAAAAACTTAAAAATCTATGTGATGTATGGGGGAAAAGTATATATTTTTGTAATCACACACTACAAAGTTTTAATACTGAAGAAAAGGGCAGAAAAATTAATAGAAAACGAACAAAACCAATGAGTGACAACTTGGTTGAAATACTGGTTTCAGATTAAAAATTAATTTCATTTAGTCCTCTTAAGCCATATTAGAAGTTCATAAATTTATGAGTGTACTGGCAGCGATTTGGAAACTAAACACCAGAGACCTCTGAACACACATGAATTACTGAACATCTTGATAATGTTAAAAGCCTATTTTGCTCTTGTTTCTGTGCCGTAATTACAAGACAAAACAATCCACACCTTAAATGGAGTTTGAACTCTCTAACTTCAGTTTCCAATCGGTGCTAGATCCAATAGGTGGAACTAGGATACCTGTGAAGAAGTAATTGCAGCCACAGGCAAAACTTTAACGCAAAACATACATCATAATAAGCGTGGCGTAATAAATAAAGTTCAAATATGGGCAAAACATTGAAATTACTGTAACTAAGAAAACCTAACATGTATCCTTCAGTTCTTAGCACTATAATAATATAAAGAAATAATGATAAGTAGGTAATAAAATTTATTAAAGTAAAATAAATTTTAAAAAAAATAAAATAAACTACCAAAAAAAAATAAAAAAGAAGCAAAATACATACGTAAGTAAGTACTTAATTTTTGCAAGATAAGAACAAAATTTAAAATACAAATACACATTAATCTTTAAACTTGCTTCTTCTATTTTCAACAAAAAATATTGCAAATCATGGCTTAAAATGGATCATAAGGACTGAACAAACATTCAATTTCTCTATATTAACAGAAGTAATTCAACACTAGACTATGGCACATAGCTAGTGCTAGTCGTTTTATAAAAAAAATACAATACATAGATTATATACACTGTTAACTACAGGGATCCAGTGCACATGTGAACAGTCAGCCAGTAATGGATTAGGGGCAAGGCAAGGAGGTCCATCACAACCCAATCTAACATTTTTGTAGTTTGTCTTAATTTATTGAAGACAATTACCACAAATTGACTGCATCACGCTCTAAGACAGTATTTCTCACTAGCTAGTGTAGACATCATTTTATGAATAGGTTTTGAATTCTGCATTCCCAACAGAAGGGTGTATGTTTCTCAGCAGGATGAAGAAAGCATGAAAAGGCAATGGTCAGTAAGAAAGGTTTGTCAGATTTCTATTCAAGTTATGCTTCAGCTCTATGAAACATGAGCAAGTATGTGGCTGCAATTACTTCTACCTCACAGATATCCACTCATCCTTGATTCTGAGTAAAGGATTTTTGAGAAGAGGCAGGTAAGTTTGACAATTGATGATAAAGGTTTGGAGGTCCTAATAGCAGAGTATTTCATTGTTTTAACAGAAAGACAATTCCAGGAACATATATTGGTACGCATAAATTTGAGTTGTTCATTTTTGACATGTAAATAAAAGAAAATTTAAGAAAATAAGTTGTAATAGGTAAAATATATAATGTAATAATAGATAATAAATAAAAAATTATTTTCATTCATCCAGAAAAAGTACCTTGTACCTGTGTAAATATAAGTATTTACACGGAAACCCATTCCCTAGTGAAGAGCTATCACAATATGAATATGTGAATAAATTTATGACAAAATGTAAGTTCTCGGATAAAGTTCCTTCTTAGTGTCTACACCAGACAAAACACTATGTTAGCTACAACAGCCAACCATACTCTACTAGAAACATTACTTTTTAACACACAATGGAGAAGAAACAATGTTACTGACATACTTACAGCAAGTTCAAGACCTAAATTTTTCCTTGTTTTTGGATCCAGCAAATAATTGTAAGGCATGAAAGTTATATCAGCTGCAGTATTTAGTTCCCTGGACATATAATACGGACAATATTGCAGTTTGCGGCCTAATTTCACCAAGTCTTCAATATCAATGATATCTTGAATTCCTAGAACTTCTTCCTTCTTCTTATCAACATTATTGTGAAAATGGCATGTTTTGGATTTTGTTTTTACTCGGCATAAAACAGTCTGTAAATAAATTTTTTTTTTAATAAAACAAAAATCTACTTATCCCAAACAATGTGCTAATCTTATTTTACCTTCATTGCATTGCTTTCTTCTTTTGACACTTCCGGATGGATACACATTTGATCTCGTGAGCCAAGAACAGATACTTTCATATATTTGTATGATGTTCTTTTCAATTCTTGAACTGCTTGAGTAAGTTGGGAATGCGTGCGAGATGCATAAATTATCTTCGGAGCACCTTAAGCCACATTTACAAAGATTAGAAATAACTTTTTTTGTTTATTTTGTATGTTTTTATATTATAATACTTACGAAATAAAAGACTAAGTTGGTTTTGAGCCAGTCCCATTCCTTCAAGTTTGTCACCACTATTTCCTGTCAGGGTTGCATTTAATTCTTTAAGTGTGTCACCAAAACCTAAGTCAGATACTTTTGAAAGTAACTGAGCTTGCATTTGAGCTTTTCTGTGAGTAAGCCAAGCACAAGAAGCACAGAGCAAACTAAGAGTTTTACCAGTCCCAGTAGGAGATTCAAGAACTCCATTTCCTCCCTACAAAAACAAATAACATATTGTTCAACGTAAGTCATCGATAAACAAGGGAACTCACAAAATAATAATTTTTTTTTTCTAAATGCATGAAATAAAGTATTACATCAGAAATTTCAAATACTGGTTATATATCGAACTTACTGCCTCTAAACAGCTGATCACTTTTTCCATATATGCAATTTGCACTTTGTAAGGTTCAAATGGAAAGTTGACAGGAATACCTCTAACGATCACTTCTGGCATGATTGAAATGTATCAATATCACTTGGAACTACTTTTAAACTTTTTATTGTGTTAATTTCAGAGAATTGGAGCTGGTTTCTTTCAACATTAATAAAATACACTAACGATTCAAATCGTAACTTAATTCCCTTTGTATATGCGGAGTTGGGACTATCAAAAGCAGAAACACGAAAAATGTATTTCACGCTAAAATGGTGCAACAAGAGTGTTATGGTACAACTCAAATAATGGTGGTGTCAGTTAAATCAGGAAGCGTTTTCACATGTTCTTCCCCTCTTAAGCAATGCCTTCATTCACCTGTTCACCTTCTTGTCATTCCGAATTCCTCTATTCTCACAGTTCCCTATCCCTGCCTATCCTCATCCCGCTCAATCCCGCTGTTCCCGCCAGAGAGTATAGTCGATTCGTACTTCGATTAAAATGTATATGAAATTAGCAGAACCAGCTGGATCAAAACTATCAAATCAAAAACGTTGTAACATCGTAACTTTTTATTTTAACACTTTTGATTGGATAACCGCGTTCCAGCTGATCAGAAGTCAATGCGCCATACGTTTTGATCGGAATATGCATTTGACTGTGGTGATTTCGTAGTAACCAATTCGACCACCATTAGTGCTAGAGTATCTTTCCCGGGAATTTAAAACGCTTCAAAACATTTGTAATAACAGCACAAACTAAAATGTTACACTGTGATAATAGTATATTATGAAATTAGTTTATAATGTTATGCTATATTGAATAAGTTAATGTTTTGTAAACGTGCGATGTTAGAAGCCAGTTATCTCATTTGTACGAATGCAATTGAGCTACATTGTAATCAAGTTGCATATCCTTATATAGTATTTGAGTAACTCCTTGAGTATGCAGTTGTGCAGATGTGCAGACGAACAGTTTGCCTTGGAACTTACGAAATTTGAAGAATTTCAAGTGAATACAGAGAAAAGAAAAATGTGCGTAATGTTAAAGAATGAATGAACGTTTGACTTCTCACTTTTACGTTCGTAAGTGTACAAATCCAGAACGTATTCTTATTAAACTTAACTAACACTTTATTCACATAAACATACAAAATAGTCTGCTTATATATAAGTTAGCATACAAAACGAATAATAGAGCAATTGCAGGAGACAAAGTAAAGACAAATTAGACTGAGTTTGTGGAGTTTAATTCTCTTCAAAAACTAGGGAAGAAAAATATGGAAGTGTTAAGCAAATCCGAAAAAATTGTAGTTGTAGAAGATTTTGCGACAGAATTTTCGAAATTAATTGAGAATGATCTTATATAAGGATTAGAGAATAACCCAGAACAGCAGCTTGCAGGTCTTTGTGCATTATTGTACATCTAGCAAATATCGTAAAAAGTGTAGCTGTATTAAACTATTCGCGTCATCAATGCCTTCCAAGTATTTTTACTTTCTCGTGTACGTACGTACATACGGAGTAATATACATGGTATAGAGAAAGTTGTGTAATGCTGCGCGAAAAAACGGCGGATTTTCGGCAGGAAAAAATTCATTGCCCTGCTCTGGTGACGAAAAAGTGCATTAAACCAGTTGCTAAATTAAGAGAAAAAATCCCTAACACGTGTGTCCCTTCGTCTGTGAACACTCTAAAAATTAGGGATACTTTACATAAAGCCCCCGGACATTTTCAAAATTTTCTCAAAAACGGCTCCAAATTATATCTTTAAATTTCTTGTAAGATAAGAACAAAATACATTTATACAGGTGTCATAGGTCCCATTTTCACGGTTAACTCTGAATTTTCGAAAATTGTAAAAATTTTATTTTTTTCCGCCTTTTCCTACAACTACAATATTGAAGACACGGATTTTTCCTTCAAATTAAATTTGTTGTGCATACATAGTTCTTTCAATTACATCATGTATATTTTTTGGGAAATTTTAGTCGTTTTCGTGCAATAGTGCGTGCAATGTCTGCAATTAAAAAAAATTACAAAAACAAGATTTTCTCAAAAACGACTCCAAATTTTTCTTAAAACTTTTGGTAGGGATAGCGCTACATGTACTCTGAGATGACATAAACGCCATATTGCCATATTCTTTCGTTTTTTCAAAAATTACAAAAGTTTAATTTTTTAACTCGTCTCTCGCGTCGATACTATTTTCATTAGAGGCGATTTGTTCACATTATTATATTTACGAGTAAATGTGCTTTAAATGATGTCTTATAAAGTTTCTTAAAAATCACAGTTTTCTGTGAAAACGAGCTCGAAATTCCGCATTTTATAAAACGCTCAAATGCCATTTTCTCAAAAAGGGCTCCAAATTTTTTCCTTTAAACTCTTCGTACGGGTAGTGCTAAATACTCTGTTTAAGTTGACATAAATGACATTGTTCTGTATTCTTTTAATTTTTTAAAAATTACACAAATGTAATTTTTTTAATATTACTCACGTCTTTAATATGCATATTTCCAGCGATTTGTGCACGTTATTGCATATGCGAGTGGAAGAGTTTCAAATGAGTTCCAATTATTTTTTTCGAAAACTCAAAAAATTTTTGTGAAAAAGAGTTTCAAATTTCGCATTTACAGTAACGCTTAAACGTTATTTTCTTAAAAACGGCTCCAAAGTTTTCAACAAAAATTTCCTTATATGACGAATTTTACTCTTCTTTAATATTCTTAAAGTAATATTTCGGTTCTACCATTAGGAAACAGAAAAAAAATTAATGTACTTCGGGCTGCGATAGATTGCAGCTGGAAATGGGATGGGGCAATATTGTAAAGCTGGTTTAGACCAAAGAAATTAGAAAACTAACAATTACGAGAAAGTCTGTGCCATTCTGTAGCACCTCTAGTTTCGATTGCTGAGCTATTAAAATAATAACTTGTGATGCTACGAAATCGCACAGACTTTCCTGTAGTAATTTTTTTCTAATTTCCTTGGTGTGTACTGGCTTTGCGGTCTTGCCTCATCCTCTTGTCAGCTGCTGTCAATCGTTTCCTTCCTCTTCCTTGACCTACCCTTCCCCCTTACGTACACACACTTATCCTCACATGCACTACACTACCACACTTGTTGAGAGACCAGTCGGGAGTTTAGAGCTTGTTCCGGCTAGGGCGGTGCCACGCTGGTGGGAGACACCTGGATGGGGAAAACCCCGCAAATCGACGTGTAAGTCAGCCCCGGATCTCACCATCAAATGGATTAAGAACACAACAATCATAAAATATACACTGCATTTACGAAACTAATGACCATAGCAGTTGACGCGTTCGGAAACACAAAATAGCCAATCTATCGGTCGGAATATCGCGGTGTTCCTCCCCCGCTGGCGCGTGAGATCCTGATGTGTGTGCGTGTGATCGGTTTTTCGGGGCATTTACTCCTTTAGGTATATCCCCGGAGGGGTAAGCCCTTGAGGCCGAAGTTCGGCATTCCGGATCCCCGGCGACTGTCAACGCGGAATGGGCCAAATGGGGGTGGGGATCGGAGGGGGCTCGTGGCGTAGTGGCTAGCGCATAGTTCAATCACTGGACCTGGGGTGGAACTAGGGTTCCAATGCAAGTAGGCTTTGTGGTCAGGCGGGCGGGCAGAGCCGTGCGGGGCCGGTGAAACGGGTAGGCAGGGCGAACGGGTCGTGCAGAGCAGGAGTGGGCCGGGAGGGATGGCCAGGAGTGGCAAAGTAGGCGGGGCAGGGGGAGGGATAAGGCAGACGGTGCTGCAAGCGTGACAGGAAAGCGCTGGAGGGTGTTCGTTGCGAGCGAGATCTACGGTCGTATTAATGAAGATCTGCCAGCAGCGCTCTTAGGGATCTGCCATCTTGAGGCTTACTAGGAGCTCAAGGGGCGACTGGAATTGGCTGGAGGCTGTTCATAAATCGCAAACCCGAACAATGGCAGCCTGCTAGGCCTGGTAGGCCCCTGGCAGAGGTTTATAAATACGGCCCTTAGCCGAGGAGAGAGCGAAGCGAGCGAGTGGACAAAGCGGGTATAGGGCGGGCAGAGCGATCGGGGCACGGCGGTATATGAATATTCGAGCATCGCGGGATAATCAGCGAGTAAGGGATAATTTAAACATTATATATTAATAATTTTGTTTTTTTAAGGATGATAGAAAATTGCGAGCTCGCAACTGAAGCTTCTTATAGCGGGAGATTTTGAATTTGAGTCCTCCAGAATAAGGAGTTTAGATTGATTCCGCACACGTCAACTCCCAAGGTCATTAGTCCTATAAGTGTAGTACATATTTGTCTCGGGAGGCAACGGTGATCTTCAATCTCGTAGGATGACGAGATCCGGCGCCGACCTACCGTCGGCCAGCGGGTTTTCCCCAAATAAGTATCTCCCATCTCTACCCGGGACAAGCTCTAACTCCCGACATTCGGCATTCGCCTGGTATTGATAGGAGAAACCACGGAAAACCACCGATCAGAGCAGCCGGCCACTTGAATTCTCCTCCAGACAGCGACTGAATTCGATCTAGCTATCTAGCTAGTGACGGAAATACTGCCACCGTCAGGACGCGAGCCTAAGAAATCCTTCCCTAAGCATAAGACTGAAGTGACATCAGCTGATGCCCTGAGACAACTCTCCCATTAGGAATTTAAGCACCGGATGAGTTGTTGCCGACCATGGGACGAGAGCTGAAGAGTATAGCAATTCCTAATCAGTCGTTCCCTTGGTTTCCTCCGTTCCGGGGGCACGCTGAAGTCCGAGCACGCTGAAGTCCGAGCTACCCTAAACGGGGCACGGGAAACGCGATCTTTCCCCTCATTCACAGAGTACCAGTGACGGGCCAACCCCCCTTTTTATTTATTGATAAGGTTTAGGAGCCCTTCATGTGCTGAGAACATTGAGATTATGAACTGATGACCGAATGAATAAATTGTAGCTCTAATGATGTGAATGATGATGAAGACACAGTGGACGAGAGGCAGAAGAATCGGTTCCGAGAAGAGCCGTCAAAAGCAGTGGCGTGCATTCCAGGTAAGCTAGGTATCCTGCGCCTACCCTGGAGAAAAGACTGTTAAATGTAATTATTATATTTTGAAATCACCACTTACGCTATAGAGAATTAAGCTGAAATTTTAAAATTCTGCCAAGAAAGGGTACACTGGCTTGTATAGGCGCGCGGCCCTTCATTGAGCATACACCGCTGTTGCTGACAAAGATAGAAAGCGGTTGATAGAGACGGAGGTAGTAGGCGCCGCAACCCGGCCCGAACTGAGCATAACGTTGTTCTCCATCTAAATACATTAGGCAGTTCGCGCATGCGCTCATGACTTTCTAGAAGCTCCATTTGATTGAATGCAGCACGCTGGTAAGCGCCGCCACCCGGGCCCACTGCCGCGGCACGCCGCCCAGGCTGGTTCAGAATTCATCTTGCAGATGCGTTCGCATGCGTACGAGCTGACACACTGGTATAAGCGCCGCCTGCCACATAATGCCACGGTCTTCTTCTTGTGGATTTATTTGATCTGTGCGTGGTATTCACACTGTGCATATTATTTTTGAGGGACTGTTATTTTTGTGTGCACTGTCTTTTTGTGCTACATAACGGTATAATACTGTGCTAGGGCAGAAAATATATTTATAATTGAGGATATTAAAAAAATATATTCAGTTGTACTTTTGTGGAGAAAAGTGAATTATTCGTATAGGGAGGCCTGTTCCAGACCATGTCTTTAGTCAGTTCTTTGCGCAAAGAAAAGGGAAGGGAGCATTTCCGCTAACAACTCAAAATATGAAAACACCAGTTGGTTAATAGGAAACAAGAAACTAATAATTTATCTTGCTGGGCCATGATCAGTGTTTTCCCATGTTCGTAATGTGAGGAATAAAGAACGCTATAAGAATTTGCAGTCTCTTAAAAACAATCACAAAAATGATCGATAACAGTGTCAGTTGTATCCACTTATTCATTGTGGGAATTCTGATTTGGTGTTGTTGACGTTCTTATAAGAAGAAATAAAAGAGGTCATCTTCGTCAACATACTAGTATGTTGACGAAGAAGACCTCTTTTATTTCCACTTATTCAGCTGGCCAGTTTTGCAGTGTCAACATTGAAACTTAAATTGATCAGATGTAACGCAACATAATTACACAGAACGAATAGTTATATTAAAATGCCTGATTGACGCGACAATTTTTTTTTCAATGCAGGAATTACCTTTCAGAAGGCATCGTAAAAATGAGCTGGTTAGCAAAGGCTGCGTTGATCGAACTTCTAAATTTGTTGAGTAAGTATGTTACGACCTTACAACAATACTTAAAATTTGCCAAAACATTTAAAAGGCACAGAATTCAAAATGATTTGCAATTACTTTTTGCAATTAGTAATTTCTTGAGTAAATTTAAAGAAAACATTTCCATGGCCCAGCATGTTGAAATTGTTTTAGATGAAATATAAATATTGATAAATAAAGATAAAATAGTCATTGATTAGATGCTACATCGTGAGAAAGAGGGCAGTACGAAGGAAGCTTCTTAAGAGTCGTGAGTGTTGCCAAAGGAGCACGAATAATAGTGTCTCTTATACGGGATGCAACGTTCATTACGTTCCGAAAGATAAACGAGTATTTACGACGTGTGAAGCGTTCAAAAGGCAGAGGTTGATAATTGACTTCTGGTTCACTGAAAATTGTGGGCGCGTATGGGGAGGACTAGCGTTATTCCAAAAAACGCAATAATAATAATAATAATAATAATAATAATAATAATAATAATAATAATAATAATAATAATAATAATAATAATATCTTTTTGATATAATTATTTAATTTAAAACATAGAGAACTGAATAAATTTTCGTTTTTTCTTCCAAAACAGGCTCCAAATCGCATTCTTGCTATTTACAGAGCTTACCCGGTCGAATTGGTCACCGCACGCCCCTGGTATAGATCATAATTTGAAACAAATGATATGTAAAAATGATAATGAATTGTCTATCGGGAAACTCAAAACTACGAATTTACTGCGATCAATCATAGTGATTTCAATTTTTTGTTAAACAACTCTTCTATAAGTATTTTATGTTTCATTTTAATTTTATGAGAATAGAGAGTGTGGCTGTTTCACTTTCTTCATGATATTTATTCACATTTTCTGAAAATACAAATAAAGGATTAGTGTTTTTATAAATGTTGTTCCACTTCGTAATTCAATACCTTTATTTCACACCTACAATATTCAAATCATACAACAAAGTTTTACAATTACTCATAACTAATATTTGCAAAAATTCACAATATGTGTGTCTAATCATAAATTACTTTCAATCACTAATAATATTACTTATCTAAGCATCATTGGTTACTGGATTGAAAATTTCTGAGAGTCTATTAAACTGAATTAAAAATTGAGAATAATTACTACAACTTTATGAAAAAATTGAAATAACTACATTTTCATGTCAAATAAAAAGAGATCCGTACAAAACTATTTTCATATTTCAGCGGAAAATGTTTGTCCTTTTCTCAACTGTTCTTTTACATGATTTCAACGAAGCCATTGAAATACATCATCGGAAAATAAATTTTTTATCATCAATTTTATTCAGTTTCTGTATACATGAGCATTGAAGGGCATTTATCTATTGAAGCCCTTCAATGTTAATCTTACAGGAGCACTAATATATAAACTTTTATTAAGAAAACTGTATGTTGTAATACGTGTATTGTAATATTGTAAAACACTATATATTGTATATTGTAAGCTTTCATTAACATGATTTTGGGATAATTCCTATTAGTTTGTGCATAGTAACAAGAGGGTGAAATTTATGAAATAATTCAAATAATAAAGGAGAATAAATCTTTATTCTAACATCGCTGAATGAGTCTATTCCAATATTTACACAAAAACTATTCTGATATTCCATGTTTAGAGATTTGGTTTCCGAATCCCCTACATTTTTCACCAAACATTAAAAAAACTTATATGTGTGATTTAATAAGACACTAGCAAAGAACAAATATAGTCCGCTGCGGAATACGTAGAATTTAAAACTTATAAAAATATAGTTAAGTTGGATCTGAAGAAAGCAAATCTTTCAATATACAATTCATATTGCAGGGAATCTTTCACAACTGAACATAAAAACACGGGATCAATAACTAATTTTTGGTTTAGCCTTGAAATACCGTGTTACGGTAAATAAAGTACACCAAACGTAGATGGTTCTTGAGCAATTTGATTTGTTTTTACCAAACGTTTGTCACTAACAATAAAGAAGAAAGATGCAGAGAAAATTTATAAAAGTTAAAAAATCATTGAACTGAAGTAGGTGATGTGGTGGACAAACTTATTGTTTTGGATTATGATTTAAACAGTTTTATAAACAATTATTATATATTTTGGAACATCCACATCCTGTTGTCATGTTCCCTATTTAGTCTTAAACGATTTACAGTTTATTATGCATGGCACAATACAGTACCTCCTCCATGCGATAGCACGAGTATGAAGAAATCTTTTCACGGACGTTTTGTTATGTCATTAAACCGCTATAGAGCAACTAAAGGATACTGTTGAAATTTGAAAACCGAATAGATAACCGAGGTTTATACTCACGTAACGCCGATTATTGTGACACTGGCCGAAGTGCTTCAATACCTTTCGTTAGACCACGATCTGATAAGAGCAGTTCTCGTAAATAAGAAAAGACTCCATGGAATTTCTTCGCCCCCTCATTTGCAATTATTTTTATGAGAGATGTTGACAGTTAAAAGTGGCTTTACACTCCATTTCGTTGGCTTGTTACATTACAGTAGAGTATTAAGAAAAAGAATGAAAAGTCGCCGTATTCCCTAATACACTTTTCAACGTAGGCGGAGGATTCATTTTGTGTTCTTTCAATGAACAAGTCTTGACGTACGCGTCGGCGTTCGAGGGACGAATGTGGAGGCGCGAGGCCAGGGGGGCGGGGCGTCAGTACCACATGGCGGAGGGGGGCAGCTCGCAGCGGCCGTTGTCACGACGCGTCGCCGACAGGTCCGCGCCGCCGCTCAGGTGCCGCCAGCAGCCCCAGCCGCCGAACTCGTCACGCACGGGCGGCTTGCCCGCGCACAGCCACCGCTGCACCTGCAACACGCCCCGCCACGCTCACGCACACCCTCTCAGCTACCGATCCACCTGTGATACGAGGCAGCGTGCTCACGCTCGGTTCCAACCCCCGTTACAACGAGAATGAGCACAGCCACCGCTGCACCTGCAACACGCACCGCCACGCTCACGCTCACGCTCATGCTCTCAGCTACCGATCCACCTGTGATACGAGGCAGCGTGCTCACGCTCGGTTCCAACCCCCGTTACAACGAGAATGAGCACAGCCACCGCTGCACCTGCAACACGCACCGCCACGCTCACGCTCACGCTCATGCTCTCAGCTACCGATCCACCTGTGATACGAGGCAGCGTGCTCACGCTCGGTTCCAACCCCCGTTACAACGAGAATGAGCACAGCCACCGCTGCACCTGCAACACGCACCGCCACGCTCACGCTCACGCTCATGCTCTCAGCTACCGATCCACCTGTGATACGAGGCAGCGTGCTCACGCTCGGTTCCAACCCCCGTTACAACGAGAATGAGCACAGCCACCGCTGCACCTGCAACACGCACCGCCACGCTCACGCTCACGCTCATGCTCTCAGCTACCGATCCACCTGTGATACGAGGCAGCGTGCTCACGCTCGGTTCCAACCCCCGTTACAACGAGAACGAGCACAGCCACCGCTGCACCTGCAACACGCACCGCTCACGCTCACGCTCTCAGCTACCCATCCACCTGTGATACGACGCAGCGTGCTCACGCTCGGTTCCAACCCCCGTTACAACGAGAACGAGCACAGCCACCGCTGCACCTGCAACACGCACCGGCACACTCACGCTCACGCTCTCAGCTACCCATCCACCTGTGATACGACGCAGCGTGCTCACGCTCGGTTCCAACCCCCGTTACAACGAGAACGAGCACAGCCACCGCTGCACCTGCAACACGCACCGGCACACTCACGCTCACGCTCTCAGCTACCCATCCACCTGTGATACGACGCAGCGTGGCTCGCTCGGTTCCAACCCCCGTTACAACGAGAACGAGCACAGCCACCGCTGCACCTGCAACACGCACCGGCACACTCACGCTCACGCTCTCAGCTACCCATCCACCTGTGATACGACGCAGCGTGCTCACGCTCGGTTCCAACCCCCGTTACAACGAGAACGAGCACAGCCACCGCTGCACCTGCAACACGCACCGGCACACTCACGCTCACGCTCTCAGCTACCCATCCACCTGTGATACGACGCAGCGTGCTCACGCTCGGTTCCAACTCCCGTTACAACGAGAACGAGCACAGCCACCGCTGCACCTGCAACACGCACCGGCACACTCACGCTCACGCTCTCAGCTACCCATCCACCTGTGATACGACGCAGCGTGCTCACGCTCGGTTCCAACCCCCATTACAACGAGAACTAGCACAGCCACCGCTGCACCTGCAACACGCACCGGCACACTCACGCTCACGCTCTCAGCTACCCATCCACCTGTGATACGACGTAGCGTGCTCACGCTCGGTTCCAACCCCCGTTACAACGAGAACGAGCACAGCCACCGCTGCACCTGCAACACGCACCGGCACACTCACGCTCTCAGTCGCCTGTATTAGGACTAGCTCGCGCGCATCCATCTCCATTGTTTCTTCGAGTGAGTTCGCATAGAGAAACATGCGCGTTGTCTCTACAGGCTATCTGATCAGAAAGTCCTAGGTTTCAACTCCTGACGATTGCGGAAATTCCACTCCTGGTTGATAGCCAGATCATTTTCAACTACTGTCTGAGGGAGACTTCTAAAGGTTTACTGCTCTTTTCGTCAGTTTTCCGTGATTTATTCGAACAAAAAGTCGAGTGCCGGACCAGTTCCCTAACAAATGGGCCACGGACCGCGCACGATCTTTCCTTCCTCCTCCTTGCCATCGTCTTTTATATTCACAATTTCACTTGCACACACTGTATTACGACGCACAGCACAATGTCAGATGGCGTATTAGTGTCGGCTCTGATGGGGGAGATAGCTGGACGCGGAGAAACCTGCAAGGTGACAATTCGAAAGGTCGTGAACGCATCTCACTATCCAGCGGGGCAGAATATCCATATCTCCCGCACTAAAACATTCACTACACTAACGGGACTAATGACCACAGCATAGCAACATCTCGGGTCCGGAAACTACAACTATCAATCGTGCACAATAAGCGCTATGCTTTCACACACCTACTCCACATTCATGCTTCTCAAATTTCTGTCTTTTCGCACTGTCACTACCGCGAGTTCTGCTCCAATATCTTGTCTTCCCATGGAACTGATTCGTCTGTAGTGGCGTTAGAAGAGTAAGATTCACTCCCTCCCTGGAGGGGACACCTACGAATGGGAGTCGACTTCAGCGATCGCTCTTAAGAGAGGGAGGATCAGATGACTGCCTTGTCAATAAAGCATTAAAAAATAAAATATCTACAGTGCAACATTCTTTAAAATTAGCAGTCGCAATTTTCCTTTCCTAAATTCTGCCTGTAAGATAATTACCTCCACACTACGGTTTCCACAACAGTTCAGGGAGAGTCGGTAATTTGCAAAATTTACTTTAATGGCTTCACTTTTGCTGCGGTATTTTATACACCAGAAATGAGATATCACCTTCTGGTCTTTCCACCACCCTTCACTTTATGCTGTTCATATTTTAAAAGTTCACTACAATTAATTAACGTACGAGGTACTTTCTGTTACAAAAATTGTTCTGACTTGACTTCTGAATTGACTTTTTTTTGTGTAAAATGATAAAAAGTAGATGTGTTCACAGACTTCATTTTCAAACCTAACGAAAATTCATTCTCGTGTTCCAGACTGATTTTTCTCACTTTGAGAATGAATTTTCAGGGATAATTGACATATTAGTAACTAATTTTAGAATATATGAAACTCTTCATACATGCCAAATTCTGTACGAATCCAAAGTGGCATATTTGGTAATGAAGAGGTGTTCATGTTACTATATCAATAGTAAAAATATATATTTGAATTAAGAAAGGTCAATGATGAAACATAATTGAGATGGAGATAGGCCGGAAAAGAAAACGGTATTAAAATACTAAGTGCAAAAGAAAAAAGATAACAAGAAATTTTCTTGGAAGATATTGACGAAAAAATATCTTTAAGTAACGTACGTACAATAGTAACACCGAAAATGAAGACTTTTCATTCTCCGAAAAACAATAATGACAATAAAACAGACTGGTACTATAGTGCCGGAATCTGGAGGATCGCGAAGAGCGAATGGGACGGAAGGAGCAAGTGGAAGGCGTGGAATGAGTGGAAGGCGAAACGAAAATAGAGGGAAGAGCGGGTCGCAAGAACGAAATGGGTGCGCCGGAAACAGCTGAAGAAGCGAGACGAACGTAAGGAACATAGAGCAGAATGAGCTGGAGGTGCGCGGGGCGGGAGGTGTGTGCAGAAAAAACATGCCAGGCCGTGATGGCCCGGCAGGGTAGGCGGGTGAAGCGGGCGAGGTTGCCTAATACAGATTGTTAAGAAGAAATCTGAGAATTAATCTTACAAACTTCTAGGTCATGTAGACTCACAGAATAGAAAGCGTACAGAAAGCAAACTCGATGGCGAACTTTTATCTCCGAGAGCCTCCAAAGTTGCATTGGTCATCATATTGATAGTGAGTAATCACGATACTTGTGAATGAATAGTGAAAGAAACACTAGTGAAGTTTTAAGGAGCTAGTCAGTTGTATTGTATCATTGTAGTGAAAGGAAGCACTAAAATATATTTCAAGGAGGGAAATAGGTAGAAATGAGGTGAGACAGGTAATAATACGGTAAATACAACTTTCGTCACCTATCCTCTTAGTCATTAACTATTTAAAATATTTACAAATTTAATATTCACATCGAAACTTAATAATGAGAAACAACCTGTTTCTAAAAACAAAATTCGCGAACTAAAAACTGCAAATTAACACATGCCATACAAACAGAACTCAACAACGGAGACAGCGTGCCGGCCAGCCAATGTCACGTAGGGTTAAGATGTCCCAGGTGGTATTGGTCCAACAATTTACTCGGTTTCAATATGGCGGACAGGACATAAACTTGCGCGCGGATTGGAGGAAAGTTTTCACTCTGTGTGTTATCTATTCTGTGATCGAAAGAAGTAAAGTGCCAGTGAACCTACAGTAAGAAATTTCGTAAACAGAGGAACACGTGAGTCATTTGTCTCAGATTTATAGGCATAGTCTTAAGCATAGGTGTTTTGTGGGGTAAATTATGACGCAGTGAAGGAAATTTCCTTCACCCAGTGTTCCCAAGCATTCAGGAGCAGATATCACAAGTGTAACTCTGTAATATCAAATTTTCGACTGTATGTTCAATGGCAAAAAAGGGATTATTTTCTATCTACATGCTCTAAAAAGCTTGTAACAATTGTTTCTAAACCGCCTGTGTACGATAACCAGTTAGCTTTGTTTGATTGATTAGTGTTTCAGCGCGCGTCAACTGCTAAGGTCATTAGTCCCATAAGTGTAGTGAAAGTTTTATAATAGGAGATGACGGTGATCATTCTCACTAGATGGCGAGATCTTGCAACGACGTACACGACGGCTTTCGGGGTCTCCTCTAACCAGATATCTACCACCAGCGAGGCACCGCTGCCGGGACAATCTCTAAGCTCCCGAAGGGACCCCAGTATGTGTGGTAGTGTAGTACATTTGAGAGAGAGTGTGTGTTTGTGTTTGTGTGTGTGTGTGTGTGTGTGTGTGTGTGTGTGTGTGTGTGTGTACGTAAGGGGAGAGGATAGGATAAAGAAGAGAAAGAAAAAATTGCGTGCGGTCCGTGGCTTATTTGATAAGGTTCGGCCCCAACATTCACCTGGTGTTTATTGAAGAAAACACGGAAAACTACCAATCAGAGTAGCCTGCCGCTAGAATTCTCTTGGCAGCGACCGAATTCGACTTGTATATGTAGGTAATGTCAAAACTCCTACAATCATCGGTCTTTGACAGGAACTGGAACAATAGGACTTCCTGGTCCAAAGCACTGATGTATCCGAAATTGATGCATTGAGTCACCTCATCTCGTAGCTAGCTTTGACTAACATCTTGGGCGCGTGCTACAACAGAAAACGCGAGTACTTCATCCTACGGGTTGCTAGATTTGACTACGTTCTTGAGCGCGTGCTGCAAAAGCAAGTGGCAGGCAGTACCTCGTTCTCCGGGTAGCTAGCTTTGACTAACTCTTTGAGCGCGTGCTGCAAAAGCAAGTGACAGGCCGTACCTCGTCCTCCGGGTAGCTAGCTTTGACTAACTCCTTGAGCGCGTGCTGCAAAAGCAAGTGGCAAGCAGTACCTCGTCCTCCGGGTAGCAAGCTTTGACTAACTCCTTGAGCACGTGCTGCAAACGCAAGTGACAGGCTGTACCTCGTCCTCCAGGTAGCTAGTTTTGACTAACTCCTTGAGCGCGTGCTGCAAAAGCAAGTGGCAAGCAGTACCTCGTCCTCCGGGTAGCAAGCTTTGACTAACTCCTTGAGCACGTGCTGCAAAAGCAAGTGACAGGCTGTACCTCGTCCTCCGGGTAGCTAGCTTTGACTAACTCATTGAGTGCGTGCTGCAAAGGCAAGTGGCAGGCAGTACCTCGTCCTCCCGGTAGCTAGCTTTGACTAACTCCTTGAGCGCGTGCTGTAAAAGCAAGTGGCAGGCAGTACCTCGTTCTCCGGGTAGCTAACTTGGACTATCTCCTTGAGCGCGTGCTGCAAAAGCAAGTGGCTGGCAGTACCTCGTCCTCCGAGTAGGTGCTGCAAATGCAAGCTCGTGCTACAAAAGCAAGCGCGTGCTGCAAAAGCAAGTGGCAGGCAGTACCTCGTCCTCCCGGTAGCTAGCTTGGACCAACTCCTTGAGCGCGTGCTGCAAAAGCAAGTGGCAGGCAGTACCTCGTCCTCCGGGTGGCAGAGCCCGTCGGCCGGCAGGAAGACGCCGCCGTCGGGGCAGCGGCGCGTCACGCACTTGGGCACGAGGCGCGCGCGCGCGGGGTTGTAGGGGTAGTGCAGCGCCTCGGCGTCCAGCACCAGCTCCTCGCTCGAGCTGCACGGGCCCCGCGAGCGCAGCGCGTGGCAGCTCCCGCTCGCCCGCACGCGCCCGCGCCGCAGGCAGCCGTACTCCGCCTCGCTGCACGGCACCCAGAAGCCGAACAGCTGCCCACCACACGGAGCAGAACAAAAACTTCATTACAAGTTATTAGAAATTTTGTTATTGGAAATATTATATAGTGTTAAATTATATATATGATATACTATTAAATATTTTAATAGTATACTCTTCAATGTTATATATTATTAAATATTATACACTATTAAATATTATATACTATTAAATATTATTTACTATTAAATATTATATATTATTAAATATTATATACTATTAAATATTATATATTATTAACGCCTCTGGCAGAATGTAGATTTTTCAAATTTTATATTCGAAATTTGTACTCAAGTGGATTCTGAATCTGAGTCTTTATAGTAACCCCAATGAAGTAAACATGGTATAGTTGAAAAAACCTTTACTGGCTTACATTCACAATTTCCAAAACCATTATAGGTTTCAAAATATTACAAATTACTCTATTTATAGCCTCTGGGATGGCTCATGGGCAGCGTTCTTGCTTCCCGTGCTGTGGTCCCGGGTTTGGTTCCCGGTCGAGGCAAAAATACAGTTGTAGCTTTGCTTTAAAATCGTCTCAGTTTCTGTAGGTGTGTGACGAAGAAAAGTTGAAGCAGGCGGATCATGCTACTTATGGTGAAGAGAATACGTCATGTTCGCCTCATGTCGCTCTTACCCCCAAGTAAGGGAATTTAACTAGGCCCAGGAATGGTGGGACACAGTTAGCTGGCGGGTGAAGTCGGACTACCGACCCAATAACGACTGTGCACCACATCTCTAAGGTTAAAATAGCAATATTGAACTATGAACACAGGAGGGCGCGGATGAGTATTCTCGTTATCTCGCGCTCTCACTTCCGATTCATCTATTGTTGTTTTGAGGAAATATACCTCGTTACTGGTATCCGTGCTCCGTCTCGCTGCACGGCACCTAGAAGCTGCCCAAGCATACACACTACGACACGTAATAGGATAAAAGGAAGACAAAGTTTTAAAAACATCACGTGTCTCTGTGGTTACAAAATGCAATAATGAACTTTGTGCACATGACGGGCCGCGGACGATTAGTGTAGTTTTTTCGCGGCCAAACTGGAAGGACCTAGGACAAGAATTCTCGTCATTTCACGCTCATTTTCAATTCATCTATTGTTGTTTTGAGGATATATAACCCATTAGTGGTGTCTGTGCTCGGACTCGCTGCACAACACTCTGGAGCCGAACAACTTCCCATGCACACACCACGACACGTAAGAGAAGAATAATTAGAAAAAAATGTACAAAATGCACCGACAGTGCACCAAATCTCTAGGGTTACAAGTGCAATATTGATCTACGAACACATGGCGGACCGGAGACGAGAATTGTAGTCATCTATCGCTCCAACAGAAAGGACCACGGACGAGAATTATTATTTCATACCCTCAGTTTGGTGTTATCTGTTAATATGAGAAAATATAGCTCTTTCCTAGCAGCCATGTTCCGCCTCGCTGCACGGCACTCAGAAGCTGAACAGCTGTTCACACACCACGGTACGTAAGAGAAGAATAATTAGAAGTGTAAAGAAATCACCGTTTGCGGGCCAAATCTCTAAGGTTGAAAATGTAATATTGATGTATGAACACATGACGGGCCACGGACGATTATTCTCATCTTGCTCCCATACAGGAAAGCCAACGGACGGGAATTCTCGTCATCTCAGACCGGAATGGGAAGGACTTCTGACGACAATTTCTCGTCATTTTGCACTTTCACTTTCTAGGCATCTGGTGTTTGTTTGTTTGTTTGTTTGTTTTGTTATTTAAGATCGCATCAACATCTAGGTCATTAGCGAACATAATTGGAGTTAACGGTATGGTAACTATGAAGATGAAACGATATGGTGATGATATGGGGTGAAAGGACGAACATAAATACAACCATGTCCGAGGCGGGACCGCGACTCTTCGGTCCGAGATCGCTACAACACTAATGCCTTCGCGATCTCGGCCATCGGATCGGCGCATCTGTTGTTGTTTTGAGAAAATAGAGGTATAGCTCTTTATTGGAATGCGTGCTCCACCTCGCTGCACGGTACCCAGAAACCAAACAGCTGCCAGCGAACACAAAGCACGCCACGTGTGAGAAGAAGAATTAGAAGCAGTATAAAAAGTCACCTGACTGCGCAGATAAAAAATACAAATCGAGCTGTGAACATATGGCGGACCGCGGACGGGGATTCTCGTCATCTCGCGTTCTCATTTTCGAGGCATATGATGTTTTGAGAAAATATAGCTCCGTCTCGCTGCTCGGCACCCAGAAGCCGAATAGCTGCCCTCGCACACACACCACGAAACGTTTAAGAAAAAAAGAAGGAGAAGAAGAGTCAAAGAAGTTACAATAGCAACTGGCGTTCCACTCTCAACCTGTTTTAAAACTAATTTTTTTCGACCCCGAGTAATATAAAACGTATTTGCAAACGCAAACAAACTACAGATTTCACTTCATAGTATTTATAAAAAAATAACACCCCTCCATCAGCCCTACTCCTCCCGAATCTAGCTAGGTCGAATTCAGTCGCTGTCTGGAGGACAATTCTAGCGACCGACTGCTCTGATCGGTAGTTTTCCGTAGTTTCTCCAGTCAACACCAGGCGAATGCCGGAGCAGTACCCTACCAAACGGGCCACGGACCGCGCGCGATCTTTCCTTCCTCTTCCTTGTCCCATCCTCTCTCCTTACACACACTTACACTACCACATATTCCGGGAGACCGGTCGGGAGCTTAGAGCTTGTCCCGGCTGGAGCGGTACCCCGCTGGTGGGAGAGTCCTAGTTAGAGGGAAACCCCACTAGCCGACGGTAGGTTGGCGCCGGATCTCGCCATCCAGCGGGGGAATATCACCGCCATCTCACGAGAAAAAACATGCACTACACTAACGGGAATAATGATCAAAGCTGTTGACGCGTCCGGAAACACGAAAAATCAATCAACCGAATCTAGCAAAAGAAAACTAAAAATCGCGAATCTATCGGATGAGTTGTCGGAACGGGGAACAACAGTAACACCGCCGCTGAGATGGCAACAGGAAACGCAACACTTTTTTTCTATGAGGCCCTTCGGGATAAAGGTAAATTCAGTTCAAACGCAAACTGGCACACAGTGACGCATCAATGTATCTCTATACCGAATGAATCAGGGATCCACGCTTTTATATCCTTCCCCTTCTCAGAGTCACTCTTTTGTATCCTTCCCTTTCTCTTGAAAATGATAACCGATGGTTTGCTGATGCCATCCTATGTCTCAGAATAAGTGTTCCTCACTTCTGGCGAGGTCGAATATGATTCCATTTATCAATGATCATGTAGTGGAAAATTTCGGTCAACGAGTTACACAAGTGACATTTGCGAAAACAATTTAATATGTGCGGGTATTTAACTAAGTATGTATATTTAGCCACTTAAATAACTGCCACTTGCCACTTAAATCAAATTGCCTGGGTCAATCGATTCCAATTTATGATTTCCTAGTATTGTAGAAATACCCTAGAAATTAATTAACAGTAATCCCAGGAAACATCGTTTGGTAACAGTTTTAAAGAGTCACGGATTAGCATTTAATTCCAAGTTAATTTCACGCTCTTGCTATCGCTTACAATGCGAAAAAGGGATCCGGATCACCTATAGTATGTGCTTTCATCTCAACTATGAAACATTCTCAACTAAAAGAATCAACTTTCTAACACCCCAAAACGTTGGTAATATCGTTCTTCATAATAACAATCACCCGAAGACAACATGCAATTTGATCCTTCCAACTAATAGGACAACGAATAAATCTAATCGAGAAAGCAATAAATATTTTGTAAATCGTATAAAACTCTTCAGTAAAGGGTTGATAAATAATTAGTAGTGCATTTGTGCAGTGACAAAAAAGACGAATATTTTCTTAATACGTAACTATTATAATCAATTTTGATCAGAAAAATCTCCCAAACATTATTCGTTCATTAAATGAACCACTTCAACTTAATAACAAGTTTAGCAAGGGCATCCTGAAGTCATTTAGATATCAAAACTATAAATAAAAAAACTATACACAATATTTTCAAGAAACCTATTGTTTGTTGAAAAAACACCCATTATTCGAAATTACTGCACACTCTCGGATTGAAGCACATGATAGTTTCCCCATGATTACATAGAAAGTTGACCCTACATCACGACTTGTACATACACCGTATGCCGTTATCGCGCCAGTCTAGGTGCACATGTGGTAAACGTCGATACGGGCTAATAGTTTGCGAACGATTCGTCGATCTTATCGTCGGGTCATTGAAAAGCACATGAAAGCACCGCAATAACAGCAAATTTTCCAATTGAGTTGCAGGATGAAAGCCCTTGATACTCCTTGCCAAAACATATGAGCAACTCGATATGAACTCAGTGCACGTCAGAATATAATGACCGAATACATTCAGTGAAAAGAACCGTAATATGATTAACACATTCCACATTGTGCTGAAATTAATTATTTGAAACTAGAATAATACTTATTTTCCAAAACTTCAGATGCTTGGATAAAATAATTAACAAGCAAAATATTTTTAGAAAATCCAATTTATAAAAATATTAATTTAAAAATATATAAATAGTGTTTTTGTAATGACAGACAAAGCCAGTTAAGCCAAAATGTTTTTTATTGAATTATAATATTGAATATTTCATATTATTTGAATAAAACATTTCTAAGAATTACGTTCCCGAAAAAATTTCTGAGTACTTCGTTTTCACATCGAAAGCTCTCGACAAGCGAGCTCCAACTGAGAAAAGAGAGGGCATAAACGCGTTACATTAACAGGACCATCGACCATCATAATTATATTAAAGATCAATCGTACCCCTGCATGAATTCTTGTATGTTAACCCCACCCTCCTCCCTATATTTCCATTTCATATTAAGCCGGTAATATATCTTTTTCTTCAAGACCTCCGTTACTTGTTCGGTATGTCTCCTTTTAATTGATAACAATACAACCTTGTCAATACAAATATCCTTATTTAACGTTAGTACCCGTAATTCAATACCCCCGTGTAATTCAATTGCGTAGAATATCAAGTAATTAGTTTAATTTCACATTCAGTTGCACATTATAAAGGCACTGAACAGGTGGGTTAGAATTGAGAAGCGTCGAATATGCAAAAATGTAATAGTATGTTCAAAAAGATCTCATCCTATTGATTATGGTGTATGAACGATTCTTTGAGGCCTTTGGCCTCAAAAGTTTAGTTTTTAAGGCCTCAAAACTATTTTTTAGGAGTTATTTAACGATATATCTTAGAGTGTTGCGAGTTGCATTTGACATGAATATTTAGATGGGTTTTTAAAACAAATCTTTCAAATTTGCAAAGTCAGAATGAAATTAGTCACTTCTCCCTAAAATTCTATTTCTTTTCAGACCTCATTTATAAAGATTATTTACGTGTGAGAACCGCAAAAGATATGTATACTACTGAAATAATATAGGAGACGATAATGATTTAATTTTGTTGAAACTACATTTCATGGGTCAGAGGGAAGTGTGGGCCTGATGGCCCGAGTCTTGCTGCGTAAAATAAGGCATTAACTAACTAAATTTTTAGACCTGTGTTCTTCAAATACATCACAGTGCACCAGTGGTAAGGCTGACGTGTGACAAGTAAACCGACGGCATGTGACAATGTACCAGTGCACAAAAAATGGAAAACCTTTCTAGAATCCTTTTTTCTGAAAATAAACTAGTTACTTTCAGCCACATGCTGAAATGCACTAAACGAAAAAAAAATATCTACAATGAAATGCTCTAAACGAAAAAAACAATTATTATCTTCATACTTACACACTTATGACTCTTTCATTTTGTTTTTCCTTGAACCTCTTTTTTTAAGAACTATTGAGCGCCATTGACTTAAGACTTCCATTTTTATAAGTGTACTTTGATTAATTTTTTCTGGAATATAGCAATTTGGAGCTCTTTTTGATAACATTTTGGAAATGTCAATGAGGATTCATGTAAAATGACCCCCAAAATCAAAATATCCGTTTCAAACGGATATTTTTGCACGGCCTCGAACTCTGGCAGATGGATCGAGGAATATTAATTTCGGAGAAAATCGTGATGATCTGGACCTATCCAAGTCTCTGAACGGTTTAGGCGCTAGGGTTGATCACAGACTGACGCACAGATCGATAGACGGATGGACGAGCAGACAAACAGACGTTTGCCGTCAACCTATCTTTCTGAATCAAAGACCCACAAAACATGAATTCTGAGTACACGACGTGGTAAAGGAAGCACGAGTAATCTATTTATAAATAAAAGGGAAAGTGGAATGTGTTGCGGCTGTATGAGAAGTTTGAGGAGCGCGCCTAAAGCGGCGCGAAACGGCGGCAGCGAGTAGCGGCCGGGCATCACACCGGCAAAGACGCCCGGCCAATAGGAGGCAAGCAGCTAGCCGGCGAGCCGGCGGCCTTGAAGCGAGGCTACGGCGCCGGCTGTTTATATGGGGACGCCGCCAGTGACTGAGCAGACTAAGCGGAGACAGTGAAGTGGAGTCACAGCGGTTTTCGGAGAGTGCGCGTTGGACAAAGTTATTTTGTGACCCGGCAATATTTTCTCGATAGCTCTACTGGATTGTGGTTGTAACCCAGCGCGTTTTTGGGACATCTCCTGGTTTTTTGGCAATTTTGGCTTGTGTATGGCAAACTCTTTTGGATACTGACCACTGTTGTATTTTTCCTGTTTTTTTTTTTGTTTTTTTTTTTTTTTTTGTAAATCAATTTGTTGTTGAAAGTGAGCGTGTTTTCCTGAACATTCCCAACAGTATGTTTGTGATATGTACACGCAAAAACTACCCGACCGATTTCGCTGAAATATTCACATATTGTTCTTATTAGTTGTGGGAGTACTCAAAGAGCAGTGAGCAGTTTGAATTAAATCGAACATGTGCGAGCATTCTTTCTGAACTATGCCTTGCTTCGTCTTGTATCGAACATCAAAGTACGATCTAAGTAGCATTCTGAACGAAAATAAATGTCTAGACAATATGTTGCCGTTGCACATTATTCGAATATTTGACTTTTGAAGAGTTGTGTAATGTAGTAAAGTGGAGTTAATACTTCACTGAATAAATTGTATTTGTATTTAAATTGTATTTAATTATATACTGTGCAATAGCGAATCTTCTTTTTAAAAAATAAATAAAAAAGTGAAACAAGACGACCCCATATCACCCAAAATATTTACCAGCTTGTTAGAGGAAGTTTTCAAAAAATTGAAGTGGGAGAAAATGGGCATTAAAATAAACGGACGAATGTTAAACAAACAAGTTCGCAGATGATATAGTCCTACTAGCGAACTCCCAACATAAACGTCATCGAATGTTAGAAGAACTAAACGAAGAAAGCCAAACGGGGCTTAAAATAAACCTAAATAAGACCAAAATCATGACAAATTGCAAGGAACTACCAATAAAGGTGGAAACAAACCAGATAGAGTATGTTTCGGAATATATATATACGTTGTTCAATTGATATCTTTTAACAACAGACTCAACTCTAAATAGAAAAGACATACTCTAAAATAGAAAAGAGATATTAGAATCTTACATTTTATCAACATTAGTCTGTCGGAGTCAGACTTGGTCGCTAACAGCAACACAAAAGCTGCAATTATCTAGATGCCAGAGAAAAATTGAGATGGAAATTCTTAACATCTCTCGTAAAGACTACGTCACAAGTATGGAAATAAGAAGTTGTACGAAAATGAAAGATGTAATATAACAAGCCTTCACTCAAAAATGGAAATAGGGAGGTCATGTCGTAAGACAACAGGATAACAGATGGACGTATGCTACAACCGTATGGGAACCAAGACTCGGATGGCGTAACCTAAGATGACAACGAAAAGGATGAGAGAACAACTTTAAAGAGTCAGCTGGCAGAAAGTGGATGAGACTCACTGCATGTAGAGCGTCATGGAGGTCCCTTCAAACAAGCTGAAATGTGGAAATGAAGAAAAGTGGAAACAGTGAAGTGTTGTGGAAACAGCATCCAAATTAAAAGACAGATAGTATTAACATCCAAATTACATGAAAAATGTTTAATTCGTACAAATCAATACCAGCTTAATGTGTGAATTTAATTTGCATACTTGTACTCAACCAACCTGCACGGGCACAAGCCCATGTAGAACTTCCTAGGGAAACGAGAAGGCCCTAGCCCTTAAGGGATTGTAACGGGCTCATAATAATAATAATAATAATAATAATAATAATAATAATAATAATAATAATAATAATAATAATAATAATAATAGCAAAATATTGCCGGTACCCCTAGTTTACTGTACAGAGAAACAATATTTATGCACTTTTTTGATATCAGGGATCTGCAATATGCATATATCTGACAAAAAACACCACTTTCCGATTCAGCATTACAATTATTTCTCTTTGCAATTTAAGTACGTAGAATGACGAAAAAACTATTCGTAATACCAGTCTATGCAATTACTTTATAATGTTTACATATATAATTAGGTAATATAATATATAATTCATTTATTTATTTATTTTTCTTCATGTATGTTGATTCATGGCATATTTGGTGTGATTTCTAATGTTGTTGTTCAGACAAGTTGTCTTTATTCCATGTGATTGTGTTTTTTGTAGCCCTGATGAAGGAATTAAATATTCCGAAACGTTGGCAAACTAATGTGTTTCATTAATTGACCGATCCCGTGATCCATATCCTACTACGATTTCTTGCAACAGAAAAAGGTCGTTTACAAGGCTGGTTTTGTGGGCGCGCCGTGCTCACCGCGAGGCGGTCGTCGTAGTAGGGCACGGGCGTGGGGCGCGACAGGTCGGGCGCGCGGCAGCAGCCGGGGGCGGGCGCGGGCGGGGCCGCGGGCGCGGGCGTGGAGGCGTCGGCGGGCGGCGCCGAGGGCGACGGCGCGGGCGAGGGCGCGGCCAGGGGCGCCGGCGCGGGCGTGGACGGCGCCGGCGCGCAGTCGGGCATCAGGCACTTGCACACCCACTCGCCGAAGATGTCCACCGTCGGCTGCAGCCCCCACTCCGGCCGGCACACCTGCCAACGGAATGCGGTTGGAACTTCTCGGGACAATACAGATTTCAACTAAACGCACAGCAAATTAGATCACTAAAACAAACCATACAAATTACATGATTTTACTTTGAAATATAACATTACTTTTAAAATAATTTTACAAATTATTTTTGGTTTTTACAAGTACCAACAAGTCCAAAATTCTATGTTTTGACCCGGAGCGGTGGCTCAGTGCATCAACTGATGACACTGCAATGCCTCTGACTGGGAGGTCCTAGCTTTGAGTCCCGACTACGGCAGGATTTTCGACACTACCTTTTCAGCTAGGTCGAATTCAGTCGCTGTATGGAGGAGAATTCTAGCTGCCGGCTGCTCTGATCGGTAGTATTTCGTGGTATTTCCGATCAACACGATGCGAATGCCGGAGTCGTTTCCAAACAAATAGGCCACGCACCGCGCGCGATCTTTCCCTCCTTCTTCTTGTCCTATCTTCATCCCTTACACACACACTTAAACTAATATGCACTACACTACCACACATGCCGGGACATCGGTTGGGGACTTAGAACTTGTCCGGGCTGGGGCGGTGCACCGCTGGTGGAAGATACCTGGTTGGGGAAAACCCCACTAGTCGACGGTAGGTCGGCCCCGGATCTCACCATTCAATGGGGGAAGATAACCGCCACCTCCCGATGTAAAACATGCGCTACACTTGCGGGACTAATGACATCAGTACTTGACGCGTCCGGAATCACTAACAATTAATCAAGCAAATTTTTTTAGATATTTCTCCAAGTTATTCTCTACAACTGGTACTACCTGCTGCAACATCTCCTGTCGGCAAGAGCTAAACACACTGAAATATACAAGGCAGGGAAAGTCATAAACTCGTTACTATCCACGTGTATGCTACGAGGTTTTTGTGCTTTCTGAAAAATCTCGAATTTGGACTAGTTTGGTTCTTGTAAGAAACCCTTCATTTTATTTTAATTACTAGAATTACTTTGAACAATACAGTTCTGAACAAAATTTATAAGTTCTAACTAACAAATAAAATGATTCAAATAATAGTATGATATCACGTAATTGATCTGACATAATATTTTCGAACAAGGATAATAAAAACTATTAAAAAAACATCATTGATCCAGGAGTAAATAATATTCTTATGAATGTGTAACCTTGTAAATCTATTTAGTTAAAACATTTCTAACCATTTCCAATATATGTATCAATCAAATTATGGAAATGCTTTATCAAGCTGATTGTTGACCTCTTCAGTGCTACATTATTACATTTTGTTAATACAATAAGCGATTTCGTAATATGAAATTGTACAGAATTGATAATTACGTTGAGTTTAAAATACATAATCAAAGTAGTTACACTGAATATTATATGTTCATGACTTTTATTTCTACATTTACAGTAAAATTATAATTTCCATTGTACTTGGAAATAATACTTTTATTTTCGCCTACACCTTCGCCTCTCCATTTTTTTCCAATGACAACATTCCTCTCTCCAAATCTCTGGCTGCTATTACTTACGAGCCAAATAATTCACATTAGAATAAAAGCATTTCTTAATACCTCTCTACCAATAATAATTGCGTGCAAAATTTTTTTAAAACGTCAACTTCGCAATGCAATTTACTCCACTAAACCGCCAACATGTACTCTTCTTTCTTTATCACGTTGTTCCCTGTGGAGACGTGGCATAATTTCATTCAGTGGGGCAGCATGATTAGCGGCAGGGGCATTCAGACTCTCGTTTAGTTGTGTGGAGCGTGCACGCGGTCTTTAAGGGCAATGACCCTTCCTATGGTAGGTCGATGAACTCTCTGGCGCTTTGCGGGCGCACGAAAATGTCTTCTGAAGGGAAGACCACAAACTTTCCAACCGCAATGACAATGGGCGCTTTGTTTCTGATGTGGACTATTTTCACTCACTTGACATGTGACATGTGATATGATTCCACGACATATTTTGCCATTCAACAAAGAAAATTTTGTGGAAGTAATTAATACAAGTATTGGTAAAAGGTACGTGAAACGCTGGCGACATTGCGTTTATCACTCTCTCTTCTTTGCATTTACTCTCACTCTTCTTTGCATCTCACTCTCATCTCACTCTACATCTCACTCTCACTCTTGTTTGCATTTAAAATCACTCGAATTTAAGAAAACTCGCTATTTTCTCTTCGATAACTGTAACCTCAAACTCAAATGTTTGCTTGAAGACGAAATGTCGACAGCTTTCAATAGATTGACTACAACTCACCCAACAAAATAGTAAACATATGACGGCAGATACGGATTCATTTTATTGATTTCAATGTATTATTGATATTTAATGTTAATTCTATAAAATCTGTTCATTAGAGCAAGTGATACCATGCTCTTAATTCGGGTATCCTGGTATGCGTATCATGGCACATAAAATGTTTTTTGCCTATTGAGTAGGATACTTGCCCATTTTAACAAACATTACTGACGAGAGATCACGTCTTTACTCATGAAATTCATAATGACACATTAAAATCTATTTTGAAACAATTAACGTTTCACTAAAGATGAATTAAATAACGCGAGAACTTTTACACACGCTAATTTTTCTTATGGAGGAGTGAATATTAAATTATTGGTGACTTTTTGAAAGTGACCCACTGAATTCATATAAGAATTTACATCTTCACGTTGTTTTACTTAAAACGACTATTGCAGCAATTACTATAAATTGATTTGTATCACTATGCTCAATTTAAAGTATTCAATTCCCCAAATTTTGTAATTTAATACTTTCACACCTTAAAAATGTCTAGTTTCAATCAAGAATAAACTATGAAAGAACAAACAATTCTAGTACATTGTTTGAAAAACTCAGTTTCTGTATCTGTTCCGTTGATTTAAATACTTCAAGTGAAACACTAAACTTTAGATGGAGAGAAGAGACAGTGGGTATTGTGAGAGAATTTCGATGTAGGCGATTTCATCGGAGCATCATCATCAGACTTAATGCACGCGTGCACTTCATTGCATGTTCTGCATGAGTTGTGCCTTTTTTGTCTTCTGCGTATCGACATTCCGTGCGGTTAATTACGCAAAACAAGACTCTCCGCTCACGGAAAGTAGCGTGCATTCATAAACGTCATAAAGGGTATTTCGTTGTCAACATTAGTACCTCCCACTCGTATATTTTAACATTAGTTTGTGAAATTTCACATGCAAATGAGTGCAAAGTTTTACTAGTACAGTTTCTAATTTCAAATGTGCGAAGTGTGAAAAAATGATTTCATCTAAACAATTAAGTCATGAATAATTGAAAAAAACTATTTGTCCTGTATTGGTATATCTCTTTTAAAATTATATCACAGGAAATTGTTGTGTAGTGCTCATACACATAACCTCAAACACAAAACCTCGATGATAATATAATAAATGATGTGAAGACTCTGCAAATTCTCGATCTGTCTCGATCAGGAATTGAATCCGTATCCCCCGGTATAATCTGTGGTTCTAATCACTTGATTTACCGATACAGTCAACTTTTCGAACAGTCTTTAGGGAATAATAACCCCGTAGTTTTTACATCAAGGGAACTTAGAGATGCACATGGAGATCTTTCCACCATGGAGATGCAGGCATTGCACCTCGAATCGTGACATCATCGAGTTGAACGTTGCACATGGCAGAAAATGTGCACATTTTCTTTTGTTGTTGAAACTTAAGCAACCATCAAACTCGTATTAATATCTTGTCAGATGAAACAACCGTTGAAAAATAAAACGGTTGATTTGATACCGCCCATTATTCGAAGGAATAATATTCTTGATCATCGCAGCAACACCATTCGGCTTAGACTTATACTGCACAGGAAGAGAGAAAACGCACACAAAGATGGCGCTCTCTCTGCGATCTCTAAGCCCTTTCATCGCGCACAAGGTCTTATCCCCTCTCAAACAACTTACCAGGGATAGGAAAGGAATTACGGAGACGACACGTAATTTAAGAGAGATAGTAATTCCCACAATGCCACAAAAGAAAAGTTCATGTAGTTCGTCGATTTCGAACCCACAACTGACGCGTACTAAGGCACAAGCGCCCAAGCTCCCTACGTCAGCCTGACCGACCGGAAACACTTGGTGGAAGAGAGAGCTTCAATATGTCACATCAGCAAACAGCCGTCAGATTCAAACCTGAGACCCTCGAGCCTCGATCCTTCATCTAAAACACTGCTCGATACGGTCGCGACATCTAGCGGCACGACCGGGAAAGGCGCGAGAAGCCGTGACCTTATGAAGACTGGCCCTCACGCGCCTTGTTATAAAAACTGAACTATAGGAAAGACGCTGCGCGCGGTGCTGCGTGCGCGAGCTCACCTCATGCGATATATAGTGGCACGGCTGAGAAAGACGCAAAAAGCCGTCCCATATTCCATCATGAAGACTGGCCCTCACGCGCCATGTTATAAAAATACGACCGAGAAAGACCAAAAAGCCGTGCCATATTCCATCATGAAGACTGGCTCTCACGCGCCATATTATAAAAACCGAAGTATAGGAAGAGCGCTGAGCGCGGCGGCGCGTGCGCGTGCGCGTGCTCACCTCGTTCTCCACCCACTCGGCCGAGCGGCACTCGCCCGTGGCGGCGAGCGGCTGGCGCGCGCCCACGCACTGCTTGCTGCACGTGCCGCGCAGCACCCCGCCCTCCGCGCCCTCCGCCCCGCCACGCAGGGCCTCCGTCTTGTTGACGCGGAAGATCTCCCCGGCGGCGCAGGGGCCCTGCTCGCGCACGCGGTAGCAGTTGCCGTCCGCGTGCAGCAGGCGGCCGTGCTCGAAGCACGCGCGCTCCGCCTCCGAGCACGGGAAGGCGCGCTCCAGGTAGGACAGGTCCGCCAGGAAGCGGTGCAGGTCGGTCGGCGGAGCGCGCGTCGTCCCCGAGCCCGGCCGGGCGCGCACCGAACACGCCTGTCGCAAATGCCATTCAATTCAATGTATTGTACATGAAACTTAATGTAACCTTATACATTAAAAGGGGCTTAATATACGTACACTAAAATCAATGCATAATTTTAAATTAATATAGATTTAATGTAGAGGTTCTCCTGTTTCTCTTCTTATCATTCACATCGTATATTCATAATCACGGCCATTCATTCATTCATTCATTCCAGATACGACAATTAAGTTTTCACTCTTGCATCCTTATGTACATGTATACATTAAATATGCCATTCAATTTAATGGAGATTAATGTATTGTACATGAAACTCAATGTAAGAGAGTACACTAAAAGGGGCTTAATATATTTGTACATTAAAATCAATACATAAGTTAAAATCAATGTAGATTTAATGTGGAGGCTCTCCCATTTCTCTTCCTTCTTATCATTCACATCGTATATTCATAATCACCAGTCTATCAAGGCCATTCATTCATTCCAGATGTGACCATAAAACTTTCACTCTTGCATCCTTATGTAGATGTGTACATTAAGTATTATGTGAGTTCATGAAATTAATTTAATATATATTTCATTAAAGGAATGGGGTAATTTCTGACAGTGTAGTGTGACGTCGTGGATAACAAAACATCGAAGTTGCCAAACATCGATGTTCAAAATTAAAACTTCCATGTTAACCCTTCAATGGTCGCGTGGATTACTATTGTAATTCAGTCTTCATTCGGTGTTTACAGTGAGAATTGACAAACGTTTGCCATGGACTTTTCAGTACCTTTTCAAAGAAGGCCTCAACTATTGAATTATAGCGAAATATTAGTCAAGAGATAACTACTGCATTAGCGATAAGCACCAAAAACATTTTGGATTACAATAGTTATTCACGCGACCACTTGCGGTTCAGTTTCTGGCCTAAGCTGACTTCATTAATATCGCTGCAATCGATGCTCTGAATGTTTATGCAAAGAACAGCAGTGGAGAAAGGTTGAGGGAAGGTTGATGCTAGAAGGGGATTTGTAAAGGATCTTGCTTTGTCCTTTATGAAATCAGAAATGAAAAGGAAGATTAAGAGAAAATCTGTGCCGGCAGCAGTAAGAACACGCGGGAGATTTCTACTGAGAATCTGAGAATGGACCGGGGGTTCAGCGGAGTCACTTAATGGCAACATGGAAGGTTGTTAACTCCGTGGGCGACAAGTAAACAAGAGCACTCGACAGTACGGCGTAAATTGTATGCAGTGGGTGTGCCTTATTAACAAAATCTGTGAGATGTTCATCTCATGTTGACATTAAAACACATTCAGAATAGAGGGTTCAGATGTTTAAACAATTTTGTCAAACTGCTTTATTTAATAATCAAAATGCAAAGTATATCCAGTGCACTAAACAATAAATAAATGCATTATTGTGCAGCGTTTCATAGAATTTGTAATACGTGAACGATATAATAAATTTAACACGAACTAAAATTCTAATAAATTTAACTAAAAACGATTTGTTTGTAAAATATTGTTAATAAGATTTTTTAAAAATAGATTACAATGGTGATTTACGCGACCACTGAAGGTTTAATAATTCATCGACCAAAATACATCGATATGTTTAAACATGGTTGTTTTAAAGCTGTTTTAGTAACTTGTAACATTAATTTCTTGGGCAATAAAAGTTAATTTGACAATGTCCATATATATTAATTTATAATGAAAATTTAACTGAAAACAAAGTTGAAAAACGCCTCTTCTAGTGTAAAATACAAGGAAAGAGAGGGCGTAAGGTTCATCTCGGGCGATTCACAGAATGCTCGATGAAGGTAGTGAAAATCGAATAACACGTAAACAGACAGTGGCATCGTCAATTACTACTTCATATTTTAACTTTTACAACATAGTGAGTAGGGGAATAATTCATCCACAAAGAAAACATCGATGACGTAAAAACCTCTAGCACAGAACATCGAAGTTAAAAAAAATTCAATACTATATCGATATTTAAAACATCGATACTTTATTAGAAGTTTGTATAACATCGGCATCGATACCGCATCCTTAACATCTACAGGTCATTAGTCCTGGCCCATGTCATGAATAGATCAGAGAATCGTATGATGTAGCACGACTCAAATCTTGCAATTTTGAAAATAATTATTTATTGATTGATTATTTGCTGTCTCCGGCGTGTCAACTGGTATGGTCATTAGTCCTGTACGTGTAGTGTATTTTTATCATGAGTTGTGACGGCGATCTTCCTCTGTTGGCTGCTGACACTCGGCGGCGACGACGTACACGTCGACTTTCGGGGTTTTCTCCAACTAGGTATGTCCCTGCAGCGAGGCACGCCCCAGCCGGGACAAGCTCTAAGCTCCCCATCGGTCTCCCCGGTATGTGTGGTAGTATAGTGCACATAAATGTAAGTACGTGTAAGTAAGGTGTGTAGATCTGGCAACGAAGAGAAAGGAAAGATTACTCGCGGTCCGTGGGCAGTTTCTTATAGTACTGCCTTGGCATTCACCTGGTATTAGTCGGAGAAAGAGTGCAAAACTACAGATCAGAGAAGCAGGTTGTTAGAAGTCTCCCCCAGGCAGCGGACCACGCTATGCAGCGAGTGTCGAAAATCCTGTCTCTGTAGGGACTCGAGCCTTCCGGTCAGAGGTACTGCAGTGACATCAGTTGATGCTTTGAGCCATCTAAGCCCGCCACCCCCGAGAATATCAATTCTAGGAGAAGCACCATGCAAAGGATACAACAGATATTCGTACAACAAACGTACGATCTGGTCCAATTCAAATGCCCACGATTTTGAAAATCTCTTTGAATTTGGAAGTACTTTATATGAAAGCCCTGGGACATTTTCAAAATTATCTCAAAAATGGCCCCATATTTTTTTTTATTAAAAGTTCGTGTAAGACCAAAAAGAAATACACTTGTTAACATTTCATAGATTCGATATTCACTGTTAACTTTGAACTTTCGAAAGTTGCAACACATAGAATTGTTTTTGAACCCCTTCGTACAACTGCATTATTTAAGATAGATTTTTTTAAACGATATTTGTTCTGCGATATTAGTTCTTTAGTTCACGACATTTTTTCAATATATTTCATCTTTAATTAACTCACAGATCTTTTTAAATATTAGTTGTTTTCCCGGAATTTTGAGTGAATTATGGATAATATAAAAAACTAGATTTTTGATTTCATGGTTCCAATTTTTTTCTTTAAACATTTTGTATAGATAGTGTTCAATGCACTGAATAACGTATCATAATCGCCATACTGGTGTATTATTTTGATATTTGTAAAAATACACATGTGTAAGCTTTTTACTTTCTAGTATTTGTACGTATGTACGGAGTAATACACGTAGTATAGAGAAAGTTATGTAATACTGCGGAAAATCGATTTCGAGATTTCACCGGAAATACAACTTTTGGAGTCCCCTGATACCGAAAAAGTGGTTTGTTTCAAAACCACAGTCCGTCCGCCCGTCGTGCAATAGTGCGTGCAATATTTACAATTTTAAAAAAAGGCAAAAACAAGATTTTCTAAAAAACTGCTCCAAATTTTTTCTTTAGATTTTTTTATGGATAGTGCTAAATGACATAATCGCCATTTTGCTCTATTCTTTTGTATTTTCAAAAATTACAAACATTTATGTTTGTCTCACACGTCGGTAATATTTAGTACATTAGAGGCCATCTCTTTACGTTATTACATTAACGAGTACATGTGCTTCAAATAGTGCCAAATAAAGTTTCGCGAAAACTCAACTGTTGTCTGTGAAAATGATCTCAAAATTCTTTCTTCAAACTTTTCCAACGAATAGTGGTTGTGTGACACTGTTTAGTATGATGTTAAGTTCATTTTGGTGTATTCTTTTGTTTTTTCAAAAATTACACAAATGTATTTTTTCAATATCTCTCACGCCGTTAATATGCACATTGTAATGAATTTGTTTACATAATTGAATTTGTGAGTGGTAGTTCTTCAAATTACTTCAGATGAAGTTTTTCGAAAACTCAATAGATTTCGGTGAAAAAGAGCTTGAAATTTCGCATTTACAGTAAAGCTTAACGGCATTTTTTTAAAGACGGCTACAAATTTTTCAATGAAAATTGCTATTTAGAACAAGGTTTTACTCTACTTTAATATTCTTTAAATAATATTTCGGTACTACTATTTGAAAACAGAAAAGTTGAGAAATTTTCAAAAAAATGTACTTTGGGCGGTGATGGATGGCATTGGCAAGAAGGAAGGGCAAGACTGTACAGTACCAGTTCACAGCAATGAAATTAGAAAACTTTACTACAAGAAAGTCTGTGCCATTATGTAGCACCTCTAGTTTAAATATATCTCACATCGTTAATGTTCACATTGCGACCGTTTTTATACATTATTGCATTTGTGAATTCAGGGGCTTCTAATCATTTCTGATAAAGTTTCCCGAACACTTGCATGTTTTCTCAGAAGATGAGCTAAAAATTGCGCAGTTTGAAAAACGATCATTTATTTTCTAAAACAAGGCTCTAAAGTTTTTAATGAAAGAGTTTATGTAGGACAAGGTTTTACTCTTCTATAATAATATTATTAATGATGTTAGGTGACAACTAAATATAAAGTGTACTCCAGATTGCATGTTGCTTCCTAAGGAACATATCCAGTGAAAGTGTCTCTCTAAAGTACTTTGTTGTACTGTTCTCAATTACACAACACTTTGCACCTGTCAATATTTTTAATATCATCACAGTTTGAACAAATTGTTAAATACATTTTACGAAACAAATCCCAGGGCTTTGATAACTATCGGTGCGACTTGTTTTCTTACACATCTTGCACATCGGGTTGATACCGAGTTTTAAACCTTACTTAAAACGTTTAATAATAATAATAATAATAATAATAATAATAATAATAATGTAGAGTAGAATTTGTATTCGGGAAAATAAGAGAAACTGCAAATTCATGGTATTCTAGACTAACCAACAGCACTATTATGTTGAGGTCCATTACAAGTAAAATGCTTTTTATAGCTAGCCTTCGGCATTACTACTTAGAACTTGGAGGGTATTATGAATTCTTGAATTTTGGCTCCTAGATTGCATATCTCTGCCACTCTATAATTGTATTCTCTGTTCACTTTAATCCTCGGTCAATGACCATCTAACTGGATGGATTATAAGAGGAAAGTGCCTTAAAATGCCACATATATAGATTCAGAGGGTGCCAAAAAATGTATACGCACTTCAAACAAAGAAAAAACCGTTAGCATAACAAAGCTGAATTCCCATAAACAGAAAATGATGAGCAATAATCAACTTAGACTTTTACAGGTACAACAATTCAAACACACGCTCGAAATGTCCAACATCGGCATACATACATTTCTGAGTACGGTGAACAAACGGACCAAACAACTTTCCCTACAAAGGTCTCATCCTCTCCCACCACGCTCCGAAACCACTCGCCTTATTGCATTCTCCGATCAGGATCATCTTCATTTAATGCATGCAAAAGTCTTGGGATGAAAACTTTCAATTTTGCTGTTTTAATGATACGACGTACGCTAGTTCTGCTAATCCCAGTCTCTCGAGCACATTGTATTGTAGATTTCAGCGGTGAGGTCTCAAAATGTTCCAAACCCATAGCTGAGACCGCAGGTCTTGCTGATTGGCGAGGTTTCCCAGAACTGCTCTTTTGAATAACGCACAAGGTACCATTAGTCTCAAATTTATCACGACTGCGTGGAATTGTTAGTTCAGTTGGTGGTTCAGTTGCGCACACGTGTCTCCATTACCGTTCAACTTCCACAACATTCTCGGTTTTCCAATATCATTTCACATTTGCTTTCCGCTATTCAAACGACAATCATGGCTCCATTTTGTTGTGGCAATGCTAGTGATCGTATTGTGAGTCACATCTGTTTACAGGACATCATTAAACATTTTTATTCTGCAGTCGGTCTGGGTGCTTAATCCGCTCGTAAAATTATAACTAATAGCGTTGAACTATATGCTGAACATATATGTTGAACACATTTCTGCTTTGAGATTGATACTTAGGAGTTTACAACAAAGTACAATTATTAATGCTCAATGCAATAGTTATTTCAAGTATAACTTATTTTATAGAATTTATGTTTCATAAGAATCAAAGCTACGTGGAATTTGTGGTGGACAGAGAGGGCTGTCGACGTGTTTCAGGATTTTCCTGTTCTCTCTTTTCCCACCTCTCATCTTTTCCATTCAATTTATGTTCATTATTTCTATTTTTACTTTTTACATCAGCACCTTCGGGTTTCATGGCCTACTGGGTAAAGAGCTCCTAAACACCCATAAATAAACAATCTAGAAATTTTATTCCTGGCTCAAAAAGATTGTAAACGATAGTTGCTCATAAGAATTAAATTAGAAATGAACATAAACATCTGTGTTTTGAGTTTCCAAAAGTTATATTTTTCTGAGGGTCGCAAAATAATGCATATACTATAACAAAGTAACACCATTTCAAAAACCAAATTCATAAATATCTCTCTAATTATCAAAAATGTAATTTATAAGCACGCCAATATATATAGAAAATGCTGTTTAAAATTTTCCTGTATGATTTGACTATGAAGTTAACATAATCTATTAAGTATAAAAAATATACTGAATAAATTTGTAGATAAATTGATTACCAGTGGTTCATTGCAAGCTTACACCTACTTACTCTTATGAAGTAGTAGGTGCCATCCATTTGCACATTTTGATCAGCAGTGTGCTCTAAGTGCAATTTATCACATCATCACATTCATCACAACTAACAACTGAGTTATATTCACTAAACAAGTCGCCCCTGTAATCGTGGCACCATCTGGGTCCACATTGGCGATTGCCTTCTCGTACAAAAGATCATCTTTCACTGTTGTACTAAATTGATGGTTCAATAATCGCGTGCATTTTGTACGGGTGTACAATCATAAATTAATTGAGTGATTGAGTTATCCTTTTTTATTCCATAAAAGCAGATCACAATTTTCCATTTTTCATGAGGTGGAAAATATGCTTTTGTAGGGAGTGTCATAACTCGTGTTTGAAACATATTTGACACATGTTACGAAAATGTTTCTCATCCCTGCTTTCAGCGCACTTTGTTTTAGGAGTTCTTAAGCACCACACCTGAATCGAATTATCTCAGCCTCAACCACGCCCAATCAACAGAGGAAGCTTAAAATGATTGAAAATATCTCTTTCAAGTAAAAAGCGCCGTTTTTGCCACATGGTTGCAATGCTTTCTCTATACTCCGTTCGTAAGCAATATGAGAAACTAAAAATGTACAAAATACTTCTTTCTTGGCGCTATCTTTAAACCATTATCTGTGTATTCATTACAATAATTATAATCGTAATTTTTGATCAATAATTCTCATCTGAATCGAGGTGTCGTTTCCCATAAAGAACTGAGCGAGTTCTGAGATACATTAGCACACGTATACGTTTTAAAAGCAATTCAATTAATTAATAAAGAAACAAAAACTAAAAATAAATCAGTAAATAAATTGTAAGTAATATTTGAATTAATGATTACGTAAAGGCCACGTCTCTAATGGTTGTTATGCCCGCGCAAGATGTTGGAAAATGCCACGTCTAAGGTGAATTAGCACATTCGAAGTAAATTGAAATCCGCACATACTTTTAATATTCTAAAGAACAGCCGATATGATACTTTTCACAGGCATCATAGCAGTAAGAATGTTATGTCCTAATCATATGGTCGGCTTAACTCATTTTCACAAAGATTGGAGTTGTAGCCATTTTGAAATATTCAATTTCATCATATAATAAAAACAGTTGATATTGTTTTAACGGAATAAATAAATATAAATAATAAAACAATAGTTAAATAAAAAATTGAATTGCAAATTCTGAAACAGACACAACTACATCTTGCACATTCGGCTCGCGCAAGATATTAGAAAATTCCGCATCTAAGGAAAATTGGCCTACTGGAAGTACACAGATTATATTAACTAATATTCTGTGCTGATAGGTAAAATGCCAAATCATAAAATACGGATTCACAATACGGATTCGAAATGGCTCTAGTTGTCCACTAACATAATTCCCGTTAGTAGGCTGCAAGTCATATTTCGAATCACTATTGCCATGTAGTTATGAAAATAAACCCTTATTTGCTTCTCCTGAATATTGCTTTCTTATTATCATCCTTACATTAAGAAAATTAGATAATATAATAACTAAATTAATAAATAAGTAAGAGGCAAGTGCGCTCACCAGCAAGAGGGCGACCCAGGGCAGCGCGAGCATCCTGGCCGGGAGAGCCTCGCCGCGGGCACTGCTGCCTCCGCCCGGGCCGCCCCTCGCTTTCCTTAACAGCCTCTCTTAAGCGCTTAAGTGGTTGGCCTGTTGTGCCTAATGGGAGTATTCTTCGCGCCTCGACGCGGCCGTGTATTTATGGATGAGAGGCCTGCGAACATCGAAGGCCGAAGCGACTTCCGTTGCGCAACGCGGAAAGCGCGTGACTCGATTCCGGGGATTCTGCGGGGCTGGCCTTGGCGCGGTCGTGAATCATTTCATCTGGAGGGATGTCGGATTTAGATTGTTGTTGATTGATCCTGTGCACAGGCGTGCGCAGCCTAAAACGAGATTGATTGATTATTTCGTATTTCCGGGCGCGTCAACTGCTCTGGTCATTAGTCTCGTAAGTGCACTGCGTGTTTTATTAGGATACTAGCGGTATTATTTCCCTCCAAGATAGAGATAGACGTCTCAGACCTACAGGTCGGCTTGCAGGGTTTTCCCCATCCAGATATCTCCCACCTCCCCGTCGGGATATTCTGTAAGTTTCTGACTACTCTCCTGATGTATGCAGAGGTGACATGTATGTAAGTGGAAGTGGAAGGGGTGACGATAGGACAGGAAAGAGCAAAGAAAACTTGAGCGCGGTCCGTAGTACATGTGTAGCGGATGTATTCTTGTAATACATAGTTTAATAAATTATGTTCTTGTTTTGTAGATAGCCGTTAAAGAAATTAGAATTAAACAGACGAAGTTGTCAAAATTGGTTGTTGGTTGTTAGTGATTCCGGGCGCGTCAACAGCTAAGGTCATTCGTCCCGTACGTGTAGTGGATGTTTTCTTTTCTTCGGAAG
Organism: Teleogryllus occipitalis; assembly: GCA_011170035.1. Lineage (NCBI taxonomy): Eukaryota > Metazoa > Arthropoda > Insecta > Orthoptera > Gryllidae > Teleogryllus > Teleogryllus occipitalis. The sequence continues at coordinate 478,383 of BLKR01000133.1, read as the reverse complement.
GTGGCGGTGTTCTTTCCCCGCTGGATGGTCAGATTCGGTGCCGACCTACCTGTCATCTAGATTGGTTGTCTGTAGCCAGGTACCATCCACCAGCGGGGCACCACCCCCGCCGTGATAATCTCTAAGCTCCCGACCGGTCTCCCGGCATTTGTGGTAATGTAGTGCATGTTAGTGTAAGTGTGTGTGTGTAATGGGTGAAAGTAGGACAAGGAAGGGGAAGTAAAGATCGCGCAAGGTGGCCCGTTTCGTAGGGTACTGCTCCGGCAGTCACCTGGTGTTGATCGCAGAAACCACTGAATACTACCTATGCGAGCTGTGGGCCGCTAGAATTCTTCTCCAGGCAGTGACTGAACTCGACCTAGCTATCTAGCCAATATCGAAAATCCTGCCACCATCGAGACTCGAAGCTAGGACCTTCCAGTCATTTTGTGTTTGCTAAGGATAGTCATTAATGAAATAAATTAAAATTATTCCGTAACTAGTGATGTGGTGGCTGTTAGTACCCCAGCCTTTAACAGATAACCAACCAGCGCGAAGCGGATGCAAAGAGCAGCCTACGCTTCTGGGCACCTCTCAGGAAGTCAGATGTTCTGCGAACCCGGTGGTGGTCACATTGTTGATAGTGTGCAGAAACTTGTTATTTTATTTTTGCTGGAGCCTGAAGTACAACCAATCCCCACCTCACTGATTACTTAATTTTTTATCTCGTGTTAATATAAGAGACTACAGTATGTCCACATGCCCGTTGAGCTGCGGCTGACCCCATCCCAAATCTTAAAAGAACCTTCACTTTTGGTCAAAGTGAAAATGATGTAGGTAAAGTAGTGAGATGTGGAATATGACCAAGGCAAAGTGAGCGCAAAACAAAAGATACCTGTGCTCATTGCAAGGTGCCCATCTCCGCTCAGTGTACGGTTCTTATTTGCAGTGAATTAGGGACTGTGAAAAGTGACTTAAAATTGAGGTTGTATTGTATTAATCATAAGATATAATTAATTGACCCTCCTTAATCATGTTCTGATCCTCAAAAGATAATTTTATAATTAATCTGCGTATTGGCACAAAATTTACTTGAAGGAGTGTTTTTTTATGATTCATGTGGACATTAAATTTTTTTAATTTGATGAGTAACTGTACTTCTTGTTTAATTATTTTTCTATTAATCCTAATGATAATGCATAAAACTTTTTGTTCATATCACTAAAACAGACTTCCTTGTTATTTCAAAACTTTCAAACATTTTTTTTGTCTTGGGGTATGTGTTGTCTTGGGGTATGTGACGAGATACTGACATTACCAGATACGTGACAAAAAATGACCTCACCATTTAAGAAGACGTAAATATCCAAGAATTGAATCATTTTATCTCGAGATACCGACAACTCCACGACGTCAGTGTAACGACAAAAAATGACCTCACCATTTAAGCAGAAGTAAATTGTCAAGAATTGAATCATTTTATCTCGAGATACCGACAATTCCACACCATCAGTGTACCGACAAAAAATGACCTCACCATTTAAGCAGACATAAATTGTCAAGAATTGAATCATTTTATCTCGAGATACTGACAATTCCACGCCGCCAGTGTACCGACAAAAAATGACCTCACCATTTAAGCAGACATAAATTGTCAAGAATTGAATCATTTTATCTCGAGATACCGACAATTCACGCCATCAGTGTACCGACAAAAAATGACCTCACCATTTAAGCAGACACAAATTGTCAAGAATTGAATCATTTTATCTCGAGATACTGACAATTCCACGCCGCCAGTGTACCGACAAAAAATGACCTCACCATTTAAGCAGACATAAATTGTCAAGAATTGAATCATTTTATCTCGAGATACTGACAATTCCACGCCGCCAGTGTACCGACAAAAAATGACCTCATCATTTAAGCAGACATAAATTGTCAAGAATTGAATCATTTTATCTCGAGATACCGACAATTCCACGCCGCCAGTGTACCGACAAAAAATGACCTCATCATTTAAGCAGACATAAATTGTCAAGAACTGAATCATTTTATCTCGAGATACCGACAATTCCACGCCGCCAGTGTACGACAAAAAATGACCTCACCATTTAAGCAGACATAAATTGTCGAGAATTGAATCATTTTATCTCGAGATACCGACAATTCCACGCCGCCAGTGTACAGACAAAAAATGACCTCACCATTTAAGCAGACATAAATTGTCAAGAATTGAATCATTTTATCTCGAGATACCGGCAATTTCACGCCGCCAGTGTACCGACAAAAAATGACCTCACAATTTAAGCAGACATAAATTGTCAAGAATTGAATCATTTTATCTCGAGATACTGACAATTCCACACCATCAGTGTACCGACAAAAAATGACCTCACCATTTAAGCAGACATAAATTGTCAAGAATTGAATCATTTTATCTCGAGATACTGACAATTCCACACCATCAGTGTACCGACAAAAAATGACCTCACCATTTAAGCAGACATAAATTGTCAAGAATTGAATCATTTTATCTCGAGATACTGACAATTCCACGCCATCAGTGTACCGACAAAAAATGACCTCACCATTTAAGCAGACATAAATTGTCAAGAATTGAATCATTTTATCTCGAGATACTGACAATTCCACACCATCAGTGTACCGACAAAAAATGACCTCACAATTTAAGCAGACATAAATTGTCAAGAATTGAATAATTTTATCTCGAGATACTGACAATTCCACACCATCAGTGTACCGACAAAAAATGACCTCACCATTTAAGCAGACATAAATTGTCAAGAATTGAATCATTTTATCTCGAGACACCGACAATTCCACGCCGCCAGTGTACCGACAAAAAATGACCTCACCATTTAAGCAGACATAAATTGTCAAGAATTGAATCATTTTATCTCGAGATACTGACAATTCCACGCCGCCAGTGTACCGACAAAAAATGACCTCATCATTTAAGCAGACATAAATTGTCAAGAATTGAATCATTTTATCTCGAGATACCGACAATTCCACGCCGCCAGTGTACCGACAAAAAATGACCTCATCATTTAAGCAGACATAAATTGTCAAGAACTGAATCATTTTATCTCGAGATACCGACAATTCCACGCCGCCAGTGTACGGACAAAAAATGACCTCACCATTTAAGCAGACATAAATTGTCAAGAATTGAATCATTTTATCTCGAGATACCGACAATTCCACGCCGCCAGTGTACCGACAAAAAATGACCTCACCATTTAAGCAGACATAAATTGTCAAGAATTGAATCATTTTATCTCGAGATACCGGCAATTTCACGCCGCCAGTGTACCGACAAGTAAGACAAGTGTCTCAGGTCCTTTCAGAGAAACGCGCGCAGCACGCTTCGCCGGATCCTGCGCGCGCAGGGGCCCTTCAACGACGGCGCGTGGCAGCGCAGACAGGGAGCCAAGGGCGCCCGACGCCTAATGAAATTCCCTCTGCGGGAGAGGCGAAGCGTGGAACAAGTGCTGCGCTGGGAAATGCAACGTCGGATTGAAGAACTCCTCGCGCCACTTATCCTCGAGCAAGGGGCGTGACCGTTTTGAGTTGGGCTTTTGGTGATTATTGTAAAACGACTCGGCGAACTATGCAGGTAGAATAAGGGCTTCCCGGGATCTTGGATTGCTGTCATTTGACGGGTTGCGATTCATGAGACTGATTCACAGATCTGTTCCAATTAGGAGACTCACAACAACAAAATTAGACGTTCTGATTTTGTGATACAATACAAACCCCTTCGGCGTTGAAAGTCATTTTGAAGTATCCATGTTTGCCATCCACCTTCTAATAACGTAACTTTTCTGAAGTGAAAGTGTCACTGGTGAACCACTGATAAAAGCCATTTTCTGTAAATGGCCAATGAACGATATAAGGTGATTTTTGTTTATGGTAACATTCAATATTATGACGTTCTAATGTTTCTTTTAAGACGTATGACATTCATCAACTTTTTATGTTGTAGTGGATTAGTTTAAAAATGTGTTAACGTGCAGATTTCATGTAATTACAGTTTTATAGGATTGAACGTAATCAGCAGAAAATGGAAAAAACGGTCAAGGAACTTTCCTCTTGTTAACTTGCAATTGTTAATTTTTTCTGAATGAAAGTATCTACATTTAAAAGCATATTTCTAAGACACTCACAATAAGTCAAAACTCCGTTAGTGGAATTAGTTTTACAATGAGAGAAACGAAACATATCAACAAAAGAGTCCTAAAACGTGGGAGAAAATTACATTTATTTTGTTTGTAAGAAATATAATCCAATAACACTTGCTGCTTCTTAGCTCAAACTAATTGATTATTCACTCAAAAAATTAGAAAATTAATTTGACTTATATCCCTTCGTTTTCTTGATATTTTAACAACTTTGAAAATTAATTGAATTCTATCCTTACGCGAAGTGTGGTACTGAATACGAGTTTACCTGCGTTTATAATGTATCTCGTGCTTGTAATGTGTAAGAGTCTGTTGTGTTGACTATCAGTAGAATATTTGAAAATATCTTCTTTTTTATGAGATTCCTGCGTTTCATAGAAATAGGGAGGCTTGATTGATTGATTACTGATTCCGGGCGCGTCAACTTCTGAGGTCATTGGTCCCTTACGTGTAGAGCATGTTTTTTTATGGGGAGAGCACCGCCCCAGCTAGGACAAGTTCTAAGTTCCCGACCGGTCTCCTGGCCTGTGTGGTAGTATAGTGCATGATAGTGTAAGTGCGTGTGTAAGGGGTGAGGATAGGACAAGGAAGAGGAAGGAAAGATCGCGCGCGGTCCGTGGCTCGTTTGTTAGGGTGCTGCTCCGGCATTCGCCTGGTGTTGATCAGAGGAACAACAGAAAACTACCAATCAGGGCAGCCGACCGCTAGAATTCTCCTCCAGACAGCAATTGAATTCGGTCTAGCTCACAAGCTAGTGTCGAAAATCCCACCGCCGCCGGGACTCAAACCTAGGACCTCCTGGTCAGAGGCAGTGCAGTGACATCAGTTGATGCACTGAGCCACCGCTCCCGGTAAGGAGGCTTGCTTTATGAGGCCACGATAAGGTAATGAGACGGAATTTTCAAATTAAATTCATTGATTTAATATTTCTTCTTTTGTTCTTCACTTCAAGGGTTAGGTTCTAGAACCTGTTCCGGTGTCCACTTCCTTCTGGGCCTTCCTACACCTCCTCTTTCTCTGCATCCGTATTCCTCTGCAAGTCTGGGGGTCTGCTATTGGGCATTCTTCTTAGATGTTCATACCATCTTCTCTGATTTTTTTCAGTTTCCCCAGCAGTGTTTCGACCCCAGTTTATTCCTTATCTCCGTATTTTTCTTTTTATCGAAGATGTGATAACCAAGAGGGATTCACAAAAATTTCATTTCTGATGTCTGGAGTTTAGAGTGATATTTTTTTGACGCTCTTGTTTCATCTCTGTACATTAACAGTGACGCAGCTACTGTTTTGAAGAATTTTATTGTTTCTTTCCTTGTTTTATTTTTTATGTCTGTGTATTGTGCCACAGATATTTATAAACTTATTTAGCCTTTTACCTAATTCTACATCTCTTTGAAACGAGATGTGACTTTCTAGATATTTAAAAAAATTTAACCTGTTAAATAATTTTTCCATCTACCACAATCTTTGTTCTCATTGGGGATTTTCCTTTATACGCCATAGTTTTAGTTTTTCTGAAGATATTTTAAAACCATATTCTAATGCAGTTTGATTTAATCTATATCTACCATCTGCATTTTGTCTTCAGGATTATCACTTTCTCATCTGCATATAAAATAGAGTTTAAAAATGTTTTTTTCTAAAATAGATCCCTTGATCTACATTCAATTTCCATGTTCTAAATATGTCGTTCACATTTATGTCTAAAAGTGTCGACGATAGGCAACAGCCCTGTCATACACATTTGGTGGTGGGAATCTCTTCTGTCAATTTTCCTTTTATGATAAGTTTAATACTCCTTGTTTCATATTGACCTTTTATCACCTCTATCAAATGTGTTTATAGAGGTATTTCCCCTTATTTCCATTATGTTACTTAGCAGGTTTCAATTAACATTATCAAAAGCTTTCACTATGTCCACGAACGTTTCGTGGGTTGCATAGTTGTCTTTACTTCTTTCTTCTATTATTCTTTTTAATTACATGGATCTTGTATGTCTATCCAATAGACTTCCTCCTCTCTAGTTGTCTCCTCCTCGGTTACCTCTCTTATAAAGTGAGATTACTTTTGCTTTTTTCCATTCTTTAGGAGTTTGTTTATTTCTCCAGCACACATTAAAGAAGTGAAGCAGGCGTAGATGAAATGACATTTCAGATTATTTTGGTAGTTCTGTGTTCATGTCATTCATACCGGGTGCTTTTCAGTTTTTACAATTATTAAGTATTTCTTGTATTTCATCTATCGTTAGGACATCTGCATTTGTTTTAATATTTAATTTGATTTAATATTTGTCTAATAAAATTAATTTTTCTTATAAAATCTCATAAATTAGTGACAATTCATTTTACGCTGCATTTGCTTGGGACTTGCATGGGAGGTGAATCTTTTATGTGAGTGATAGATTCATATTGCAATGCCACACTGAATTCTCCGGTATTGTTAACATCGGGTTAACTGGATTACATCCTTCAATGGAAGCAAATGTAAACGTGACAAAAATTCGTAACGTTCAGAAGTAGTTTATTTTTAAATATTAGTTTAAATTTCAATATATATTTAAAGGTTTTTACCTTAATAAAATAAAACGGTTTAAGGAATAGATAGTACTCGGCTCATAAAAGGCATGTTTCAAAAATCAAATAAAAATTCCAAGTACATTTATCTCCATGTATGTAATAGTTTTATATCGATAATTAATTGGATTTGCTTTTGAGTTACGGAGGAAAATCTTTACTTCCCCGCCGACGAAATCCATTACGTTCTCACCGACCGTGTTGTTTTTAAAATTCACTTTTTTGAAAATAATTTGCTTTCAAAAATAACTTTTTGAACTAATGCATGGATTTGTTTCTTAATAGTTTAGCAATATGTATTTCTAAAAACGTTTATTATATCCAATCAATGATGTGCGATAGCAATTATTTAGAATATACTGATTGTTATAATCCTGATTTATTTTGTACCACTGGACAGATCTGCAGAATACAATTAGAAAAACCGAGAAAATGTTACAGATGTTTTATTTATTAAATAATAAATATCAATGTGGTTGGAAGAGTCCAGTTAGAATTAAAAGTGTTGACATTTGTAATATGTTTTCCAAAATTTCATTTCCAGTAATGCAAATACCGTTAAAAGGATACAGAAGTGTGTGTATAAAGTCTTTTTTATGTTAAAAGATTGACTTCATGTCTTATTTATTATGTGTGGAGACTCGGGCCATCAGGCCCGCTCTTCCGTCTGACCACACAAATTTCACTACGCTCATTTCACCTCTAGCGGAGAGAGAAGGTATCACTCGGGCGACGAAATAGACGATTTGAATTTATCTTAGAGGCTTTTTTGGGGTTGAGGATATTTTATATGCAGTAAATATATCACATGGAACATCCGACTTTACTTCTCCTCAGTAGACAGTAGGTAGGGGCGATTTTCTCGCCTTTAGAAAGCCACAGATGAGATTTGAACCCGCACACTTGGGTACAACAGTCAGATACCCTAACCATTTTACCACCGACGGCACGTGATACATGATAAATATAATACATTTTTAAACATGCGTCTTTTAAGGAGTTTCTACCTCTTAAAACGAGGACCATTTTAATTAATACCATGCGTTGTGTGATGTCGGTCCCACTGTCGACTGACAGATCGAAAGAGCGTGAAGCAACACGACTCTGCTCCATCCTTTCTCTCCTTCTTCCCCCCTTCTCCGCTCCTCTCAGCGACTCCTCCGCGCTCTGCCAGCGGCAGAAGTGAGGCTTCCGGTGATAAAAGTTTCCCGTGCGTGCGGCACCAAACTCCGCCGTTTGACCTACGTGGCGACGTGACACCCGCAGCGGCTCAACGCTGACATTTTCTCAACGCCGGCGCTGATTTTAGATTTCCCCTCCGGGAGGTTTAGACACGTGGCATTTGAGAACTCTTTTTAAAAGAATTCTTGGGAAAATGATAAACGATACAACGATCGACATCTGGGGCTCTACAGAACGGAAAATGCATATAAACATTGCAGGCATAAATGTCACCAGAAGTCCGTTAACTAATGCGATCCTCCTCTAAAACAAGAATTACTAGTACTCGTATGAAGGTTAGTGCTGAAAATACAAGTATATTTGCTGGCGATATGTGTGTGTGTATATATATATATATATATATATATATATATATATATATATATATATATATATATATATATATGTATGTATATATATATGTATATATATATGTATGTATATATATATATATGTATATATATATATATATATATGATCATGAGAATTAATTCGCTATTCCTAATAATAGCCTATTTAGCATACTCGCTTGCCACGGCGCAACCCCGCGTTCGATTCCCGGCCGAAGCAAATTATACCTGTGCGCTCTCCTTACAAATGTTCCAGTATCTATTGCTGTGTGACGAAGTCCACCCTAAGGTTATGAAGACCAGTCTTACGGTGAAGTGATGTCTTTGTGCTAACCACACGAATCCTTTATCCCATTGCCGAGAGGCTCTGTCACCGCCGGTTGGCCAAGTCCCGTTGTGGACTGTCCACTCATGGAACAGGAACAGAATACATACGTATATACTGAGATGGTACAAATATGAGTAGGTCCTGAGGCGTCTACAATTCATTTGAATTACCGCGAAAATCAAGGCGCGTTCGAAGCTTTAGTGACGACTGACCAGCGAGAGAGGGGAGGCATTTTTCGTATGTCATACAGGGGAAGGAAAGCAGGCAAGCCGCCTGACCAACGGGAAAATGCGTTAAAGCTTCTTTTTATTTGAAACGCCGACGTGAACGGAGCTACTTTCCTTGTTAGGAACGCCGAGGTGAACGGAGATTTTCCGGTTCGAAATTTTGAGACAAACGTAGTACGAGGAAGCCATAAGAGTATAAAATTAAAGACACGCATTGTGGGGCCTTGAGATAGAGAAAGTGGACAAATATTTTTCCAATGTGTATTAAATTACTTCCTCTATCACGTTATGTGGTCATATTCCGCGAATTGTGGGTCCTTGATTCCGAAAAAGTGTTGTTTTTTTCGAAATGTCCGTTCATCTGTCCGTCTGTGAACAACACTAGCGTCTAAACCATTTACAGAATTTTCCCCAAAATGAATATTCCCCAGTCGATCTGACCCAACTTAAAACTCTTGAGAATTTGCAAAAACATTCTTTAAATTTTAATAATTCTTAAAGTAATAAAGTGGTTCAGTTGTGGAATATTGAAAGTACAATATAGTATGATATTTTTTCGACGTAGTTTACTACTTACGTAGGGAATGCATTCCTAGCGCATTAGTTGGAATCGTTTTATAACTAAAATGGGTTCTTGTGATGTATTCAATTGAATTCAAGAAATTGAAGAAATTATTTTTTCTCGAACAAAAAGTCTTTCTTCACTCAATTAAAACTTTGAAGCAGTAACTTAAATACAGATTGACGTCGTATTATAAGACTGAGTAATTAACATGCACGGACGTTAGGCGATGTTTGATAACCAATCAGGTATTGTAAAACGGTGTTACAATACGAAAAACTATTTGGATAATTCACTTTTCAATTTATTACTGGAAATCGGGCAACGATGAAGCAACACAATAAAGTGATGCTCGGGTGTAAATCATACATTGATTTAGAGCAACAAATGCGAGAAAACGCAGAAATAATAAATATGTTCAACCGTAATTCATTTTCATTAGTGAGTGAGAAGACAAATATCTCGAGGTGCAGGACTTTTCGATTCGAGCACGGATGAAGCTGTAATTTAGTTACAATTAATACGAATTTATTGAGTAGGCAATTTCAAGAGTAAATTGAAGATCGCGAACTAAGTTAATGAATTTTCCGGTTTCCTTGAATCAATTAACTTATGAGGCTTCTATTAACGGACGTTTCATATCGTCTCCAATCCGCAGGATATTGTACCGTGATTTCTTCACTAATCCATTCCTACAAATATTTTTGTTTAAGGGATAAATATCTTTCGAAGAAGATCATTTGAAAATTTTATAAAACCGCAAAAAGATAATAAATATACATTTAATTGATTGGTTCTTGCGGTAGCAACAATGCTGCTAAAGAAAACAAAATGATTTTCTAAAAGATAGCATGCACCCGGCTCAAAAGCAAATAAAATAGTCTTGTACAGCACTTTAATAAATTAAAATTTTTAACAAAAACAGTCATGATGAATACAGTAATAATATATTATAGTATTTACGCATTATCACAGCGTAACATATCTTACAAGACTTCTTCTAAGACTAAAATAAATTCCCATAACGCAACTCGTGAATAGCAAGTATTTAATGGCGACCGACCTCTTCTGAGAGTCTTGTTGCCGCATGACGTTAGTACTTTCATCAGCAGTGATCCATGGAAAATGGGAATTCGGACTTAATCGAAGTATGAGAATACATAACACAATCAAATATGTGAATTTTTCAATCAAAATCGAAATAGGTTCTTTGCTTTTTTTATTTTCCCCGAATTGCTTAGTATGTAACAAAACCATTGACACCCCTCGTATGACCGGAGGGTGTATAATTTCCTTTCAATTATAATGCGCATTATAAATTAGTAATAAAAATGTTATTCTGCAATTGATACTTTAAAAATGTAAATGACAAAAAAAAACAGATTTTTTGGTTTAGAAACCAATATTGACTTGAAAGTCAAATCATAACGACACTATGCCAAACAACACTCTTAGATTAATTACTGAGCATTTTGAAACATAATTCACGTGCGTTTTATTTATAAATAGAGCCCGGAGGTTCATGCATTTAATTTACCTAATATAGGCAGTGAGAAAGGCATTTATTTTTACTAAAATAGGCATACAAAAAAGGCATTTATTCTGACTAAAGTAGGGACCAAAACACATGACACATTAAAAAATTACCCTTAAAAGTAATTAGTGTAAAAAATTAAATGATTCACATTTTGAATAATAATAATAATAATAATAATAATAATAATAATAATAATAATAATAATAATAATAATAATAATAATAATAATAATAATAATAATAATAATGTCTTCATTAATGGCGAGGCTCAGGCCATAGGGTCTGCTCTTCCACCTAACCACAAACTCTTATTCTAACTTCTATTCTAACTAAACTTTAATTAGCACTCACGTGGAAGGAAACAACTTTTTCTTTGTAATCTTGATCGCACTTTGCCATCCGGTTGACGACTACGAATTTCTTTTACTCGCGCTGTCATTTCGAAATTCCCTTTTGAATCTTCAAATTGTGCCAGTGAAAACGGAATTGTAGATTTCGTTCTTCGCGCTTGTGTAATCGCCAGAAAGGCAGAGAGAACAAGAAGGAACTGAGAAAGATATACGCATGTACATAGCTCTGTTCTCGAAAGGGATCCGAGGCCATATAAAAACATAGGATGAGATTTCTCGTGAGCGAATAAGTCCATAAACATTAATGAAAATATTAAAAATGTTCACTAGAACCATCTTTTTTCCCTTTTAGATTTTCATCATAACCTGACAGTGGAGCCTCTGCGAACACATACACGACTTCATGTTGTTCAGGATAGTAAGTATGTTTCCAACTTGATAGAGATTGGGATCAGGAGGGGGAAAAAGATAAAATAATAACTAAAAGACATAAAAGGCCCCAAATAAGGAAGAAAAAGACACAAAAAGCCAAAATGCCGAAAATGGGCATCAGAAGCTAAAATAGGCCCAAAAAGGCAAAATAAAAATCTGCTAAAACAACTCCAAAAGTACAATTAAACGATTCCTATTGTTAAAAATCATAAAATCACAATTAAAAAAGGGCACTTTGCTAAACTTCCGGACTCTATTTATAATTAAGTCAAATCACAAATTCCAGTGACAGGGAGTGGTTTTAACCTGTTTTACTATGCTTGTGTTTGATATGCGACATTCACTAACGACATTAGTGTAGTATTTGTTTAATAAGTTTGCTGTGAATTTTTATAAAATAAGAGTCAGTCTGATAACACAGGATTATTTGTGAAGCAACAGAAATAAGAAGGGATGAGAGAATTTTCGACCGTCCGACACGCATTTCCAATCACCCTCCATTAACTACACCGGAACGTCTCAACGCATTTCCATTAGTTTCTCTAATTGTAGATATCGACGGAATGGGCAAACAGGTTGGCCACCTACGCTTCTGAGTGAACAATACGCTTTGATTCTACATACGCTCCATCCGCGGATGCAACGCTTGCTGCAATATCTCCCAAACGAGCAGCACCTGCGCCTGCGACCACTACATCTAGGCAACCCAACAAACAAGAGTTGCTGTGCGGGTCAGCCGCCTGGCCTTCGCGAAGCTCGCGCTTTGAGGCTTCGGGACCTCGCTCGTTGTTCTGCGAACGGCATGACCGTGCGATACACTGCAGCAGCGGAAACTCAACGCACAAACCCCTTTCTCAGAAATAAACAGGCACGACGTAATTGATACCTCCCCAAAACAATGAACTCCCAAGTAATAAACATTAAGTCACTGTCGTACTTTATTCCAGGAGAAGCTGTGAGATGTTAAAGAAAATAGCATATCTTCAATAGAAAATAATTCTCCGTGAAAAGCTCATTAAGATTTTCGCAGAGGAGAGACGTTGAATATTGTGTCATCTCTCCTTTCATGTTTTCGACGCCACTCAGACACCAACGCCGCGGCGGTTCCGAAAAGCCAGCATCATCCTTATACTATAAAGAACTTTCTAACAACGTACGATTGTTTACTACAAAATAAGTTCGTTATCTCGATTTTTTTAGAGTGTGAAATTGTTAGTAGCCTAACTCAATAGCCTGACCACATTTGAAATGATTACTTGGCAAAAGTGATATTCTTAAGGAAATAAAATTGGATGGAGGTCGAAAGGCATAAACAAATACTGACTGACGCAGTTTTTACATACTAAAATATGCTATAATTTTGATAAAAAACAATAATAATACTAGACACGACTCAAAACAGAATACAACCCTTACAGGCGTATGCACAGTTCTGGAAAGAAATAATGCATATAATAACTTGAATATGCAACAGAATAAAAATTTAGACTCTCTGGGATTTCTCAAATTGATCCCAAACTGAATTCCATTAGCTATCTCTTCCTTCTCAAAAATTTTTTATATTAAATTTTTAATTACTTATTGCTTTCGTTGCACATTGAAGGAAAATTATTTTTCCCTTCTTCGCAATACATTGGAGTCCCTATTCCATCTCTCCGTTCTGCAAATATTTGCCACCATCCCGTGACGTTGGCATTCAGCCTGGTCAAAAACGGAATAACGGATATTTTTCTCCCAATAATAAATTTTCAAAAATTATTTTACAATATTTTCAGCTAGAAAAAACACTGAATATATAATCTACTATTCTCTAGATCATGCAGTGTAATGAAGAAACGTTCTCTCGATTAAACCACCTACATGACAAGAACCTCCTACTTGAGAAGAATAAACTAGTTGTGCTCCAAAATGGTACAAACTTTGCCATGGTAGTTAATTTTCTCATTAATTTGATCTCCGCTAGCATTACGATCCTGCTCCATTCCCTTGTCAGCTGTCATCTATCGCCACCCAAACTAGATTTTCTAGAAATTTTGGGTTTCTAGTAGGTAAAATCGAAATATTCCTTTAAGAATAATAACGAAGAGAAAAACATCGTCCTATATGGAAATTTTTGTTTACAAATTTTGTGCCGTCGTCAAGAAAATATCGCTTAAGCGTTACTTTAAACGCGCAATTTATATTATTTTTAATTGCGGGCCAAAAAACGATTTTTTACAAATATAAACTGTTGAGTTTTAGAGAAACAGTATGTGACATTATTTAAAGCATATGTATTCCATAAAACAATAATGCGAAAAAAGTTGCCTCAAATGTAAAATATTAACGACGCGAGAGACAAATCAAAAATACATTTTTGTAATTTTTGAAAAAACAAAAGGATAGAGCAAAATCACGCTTAAGATATCTTATAGAGTGCAATTAGCAATATCCCTGTCGAAAGTTAAGAGAAAAATTTCGAGCTGTTTTGGAGAAATTTTTTAAAAATATTTTTTAATATTGCACACATTTCACGCAATATGGCACGAAAACTACTGAAAGTTTCCTTAATGAAAGAACTATTTACGGGCAAAAGATTTCATTTAAGGAAAAGTTTTTATATTCAATTTTGTAGTTGTTGAACACGCCTAAAATATTCAAACGTTCGAAACTTGGGAAAATTCAGAGTTAACTATGAAAATAAGACCTAAGCCACCTTTATAAATATATTTTACTCTTTCTTACAAAGAAATTTAAAGAAAAAATTTGGAGTTACTTTTTGACAAAATTTTGAAAATGTCCCAGAGGCTTAATGTAAAGTATCCCCAAAAATTAATGAATGGTTTTCAAAATGGGAGAGCTTTGACTCCAGCGTGATGAACATGGGTTTCTTCAATTTGGAAAAAAATCCTAGGCATGGTTAGGGCGCTAGTGTTGTTCATACACACCGGACAGATGGAAAGTCGGACGGAAGTTTTTATATTATTATTATTGTTATTATTATTTTATCATTATTATTACCATTATTACATTATTTGCATGACATTTGATATCTTATTTATGTAATTAACTGCCACCGTGTTACACCCAATTGCATTTTAAATAAATTTATCTTTATTTAAAAATCATACCCCTTTGAAAGAATGTCCTTTCTGGAAATTGTGCCTTCAAAATATTACTAATTAAGTTTCTTAGTACTCTCTTTTTCGCGGTACTTTTTAAGATGCGAGAAACAAACTCACTCTAAAATAATTTCCAACCAATGCCGTCCGTGAATCGTTTATTTCATAGGAAGTGACCCAGATTTAAATTCCGTTTCTCAGAATTTAAAATCGAATTCTATACAAATAAGTATAAATAGTTTGCAATCCTCCTAACGTCTGATGAATTTTTCAAATTCTTCAATATTTTCATTTTGTTTACGTGTATGTTTCGACCCGAGGAGAAAGGAGTATCTCGCATTCGCTCACACGAATTTTCCAGTAATAGAGGACAAAAATGAAATTCATTGAATTATGTGACTAAAGTACTATACGTAAAAATTAGAGACTATACTGAGAATCACAAGGAAAGTAACATTAATTTTAAGTGATATTTGATTTATTATTTACCATTTGGACTGTATAATTCTAAAAAATATGTATCAAGTATTGTATCGCAGCTTCTGGGTCAATGACCCCCATCTCGATCAGGTTTTTCGTCCAGTTTCCCTGATCCATTGAGCAAATGCTGAGATGGCCCCTTGTTTTGCTTCTGGACATAAATGTAACGTCATTATCTGTGCACGACTTCTAGAATTTAGTGGAAAATATAGTTATTCAAATTATCGTTTCAATGTTGTTGCGGCAGGAAGTAGTATCCTTTGACGAAGGACCTAATAGATAAGAGCCCAAAATTTATTGCTTATTTATCTTTCAAAATAGATTTTATTACATCAGAGCGTTTTTTTCTTTTAAATTAATTCAAAATTCAAGTAATATATGACTTAGTGTAGGGATCACAGAAATTTGAAAACGTGCACAGAATTCACTTCTCCCTATAGCACGTCATACACAGTTTTAACTGTTTTGACGTGAAATAAATAAATAAATCAAAAGTATTTGCATAGATTACAATTTTTTTACTTATTAATTTATTAACCAATTCACAATTAAACCTTATTCCGAAAGTACGAAAGTAAACGCAGAAACGTCATAACTAGGGAGCGGATTTCTATTATTTCGCATAGTTTTATCCGTTGCTTAAGTGCTTGGCTAAATGAAATTTCTTGACAGTTGGTTGAAATATGATGCTATATAGATTAATATGTTAGAGCATATTTGTGCACCGGCCAAATTAGCCAAGTTTTCCTATTGGTGCCTATTCGTGAAACTATAGGCACATATTTTAGATATTTCGTTAAAATAGACTTATCTATAAAACGTTTCGTCTTTTCATAGAATCCATTTATTTGTAAACGTTCATATATTCGAGAGAGCTTGTCATAGTTTGAGTTTGTTTTATTTTGTTTTCTGTACATTAAAAAACCTTGTGCAAATGTAGGATTGGAGGAAAAAAGAATATTTCTTGATAGCATATTTTTTTAACCAACCAGAAGAAATACTACAAAAAATGAATGTACCAAGGTAAATATTTACTTCAATTACTTCTCTCGTGAAGTAGGGAATATTATATTAAGTTTGCACAAAAATATATATTTTAATTACAAGCATGCTTCTTCTGAATTTTATCAAGAAAGGTTCATAGAGGAAATGAACAAATATTAATTTTAATTGAATGTGAACGTGTATATTTCAGAATGTTTAGGTCATAAATGCATATTTTAAAAGTATATTTCATGATTTTTTTAGGGCATAAAATCCTTTTCCTAGTCATAACGTTCTCTGCTCAGAGAGTCGCGAGTTCGAATCACGCCACAGAATGGAAATGTTCTCGCGTGCTCTGGCAAAGTGTGGCTCTCCCAACCATGAATCAACTTTCTCCTCATTGCTGTCATTCATCGTCAACCTAGAAGCGCAGGGTGTTCGGGGTCTGTGCTTCTGCTCGCATTGCACCATCTATATTGATGGATTAGTTCGTGTTTCCGGGCGCAAAAACGGCTATGGTCATTAGTCCCGTAAGTACAGTGCATGGTTTATCACGGGTAAAGGGGAGACGGTGGTGGTGATGTTCTTCCTCCGCTGGGTGATGCGGTGCGGCGTCGACCTACACACCGACCTGTGGGGTTTCCCCATCCAGGTATCTCACATCGACGGGACTCCGCCCCAGCCGGGAAAAGCTGAAAGCTACCGACGTGCATGGTAGTGTAACGCATGCAAGTGTAACTGCAGGACCAGGAAGAGAAAGGAAACATCGCAGTTCGTGGCCCGTTTGTTAGAGTACTGCCCCCGCATTCACCTGGTTTTCATCAGAGAAATCACGGAAATCTACCGATCAGGGCAGCCGGCTGCTAGAAATCTTCTCCTGACAACGGCTGAATTCTATCTATCCAGCTAATGACGAAAATCCTTCCCCAGTCGATATACGAACCCTAGGACTTCCAGGTCTGAGTCACCGCAGTGATATCAGATGATGCTCTAAACCACCTCAGAAAATTTTAAATCACTATTAAGGCGTGGATAGTATGTTATGACATAATGACCCACACCCTACATGCCTAACCCTTTAAACCCCCTTCCTTCTCAATCATGGCTTAGATACCCTCTCCGTATACCGACTATTTGTAGCCGAGATGGGGCGCCTCGGAAGTCATAACAGAGTGACTGATGAGGACAGGCTTACGTCCTACCGCAGGCAGTTGGCTTAGAGGAGGTGTTCCCATGGAAGCAAAAGGGACGGGCAGATGCCCCAGAAGTCGCGGTGCAGGACGCTTAGAAGCTATCGGAAAGGTCGGGCAACTGAGAAAGCACATTTTAATCAGGTCGCCTGAGTAAATCATAAGCTCTAACAACTTTCAAAATCAATAACCTTGTAATATGATTCCACCACGCAAAAGACAGCTTATGTTGCTTCAGGAAACAACATAAATATCCCCAAAAGTATAATATGATTATTGTATTCTAAGTAGTTTCTGATGATAAAGAGGTTTTCAAAACATACCTTACAAATATAATGATCGTATCATTTTTCTCTTCCCCTCCTTCTCCTTCTCTCCCCTCTTCATCTCTCTCCCTCTCCTCTCATCTCCCTCTCCCCTCCTCTCCCTCTCCCTTTTCCCCCACTTCCTTCTTTCTCTCTCCCTTCCTCTCTCTCCATCCCTCTGCCCATTCCTCTCTCTCTCTCTCTCTCCCTTCCTTTTCCTCTCGCCCTTCCTCTCCCGCTCGTCCTTCCTCTCCCTCTACCCTTCCTCTCCCCTTTCTCTCTCTTTTTCTCTTTCTTTTCGTTTGTCTCCTTCCATTTCTATTTTTGTCTGTTTTAAGGTGTACACTTCAGTTCTCCCAACTTTAAAATTCTTTATCAAAACCTTGACAGAAGTGTTGCTTTGTTCGTGTTCTTGAATTAGTCTAATTTTTTCAAGAGAAGTTGACGTTTTCAATTTGCCCGCAGTCATCGCCTCCTGTGTTATTTCAGTAATATGTATTTTTTGCGGCTCGCACACACAACCAATCTTTATAAATGATGTGTCTAAACAAAAAGAGAATTTCACAGAGACGTGACAAATTGCACTTTCACTTTTAAAATATAAAGGATTTGTTTTTAAAAAAAGCCTGTAAATATTCACGTCAAATGCAACCCGCAATACTTGGCCGGATGTTTCAATATATATCGTTAAATAGCTCCTAAACAAAGCGTTTTAGGACCTTAAAAACTAAAATTTTTAAGACCGAAGGCTTCGAAAAAAGGTTCCTCACATCATAATCAGCAGGATGATATTTTCTTGAACATTCTATTACTGTTTTTGCTGGTTCGTCGCTTCTCGATTGTACCGCACTTCTTCAGAGCCTGTAGAATCTGCAACTGTATGTGAAATTATACTAACTACTTGTTATTCAATGCGACTGAATTACAGGGGAGAACCTCTCTGCTCCGTAATAACGTTAAATAAGAATAGTGTGTATTGACAAAGGTGTTTTGTATTGTTATGAATTACAAGGAGATGTACAGAACAAGTGACAGGTGATAACAATGTATGGAAGAAAAATATATATTACTGCCTAAATATAGAAATGTAAAAAAAGTGAAGTTGATGGGGTTTAACATGCGAGAGTTCTCGCACGGGTATGATAGTAACCACTTGATGAACCTAAAATCTGCAACGCGTCGAAATGGGCAATGGTAAACATTTAGAACACTGAACCAAAAGCATACATTACAAGAACAGTTGCTCTTCGCGTGTCTTCTTCCTTCACGCGGGTTTATGATGGTTAGTGCATTACAAATAAGCATTGGTTTTCGCATGGGTAGCTTGGGAAATACGTTGGGACGAGGGTAGCTGATAATGCAAACGGACAAGCACCGCTCTAAGTGTCTCTTGGTTCCATGTCACCACATTTACTACAATGATATCATTTACTACGGTGAATTTTCAGCAGAAAAACTCTATTTCCGGACTCTGAAAACGAAAAAGTGGATAAATCCAGTTGCTAAATTTAGAGAAAACTAATTGTGCTACAGACCTTCTGGTAGTAAAGTTTTCTTATTTCCTTGGTGTGAGTATGTCTCATTCTGTTGCCAGCTGCCATCTATCGCCGTCCAAAATATATTTTTTGAAATTTTCTCAATTGTTCGGATTCCAAGTGATAGATTCGAAATATTACTTTAAGAAAATTAAAGAAGAGTAAAAGCTCGTTCTATATGGGAATTTTTGTTGAAAAACTTGGAGCCGTTTTTAAGAAATAAATCGTTTAAACTCTAGTGTGAATGGAAAGTTTGAAGCTCTTTTTTTTACAGAAATGTATTGTTTTCGCAAAACTTCTTTTGAAGTCATCTGAAGCACAGCCACTCCAAATGAAATAGTGTAATAAAATAAACAGTTTTGCAGTTAAACTGCTTGAAATATATTCTAATACATTTTTTCGAAAACTCAAAAGTCATCTGTGAAAATCTTCTAATTTTGCACTTGCAGTGACCCTTAAACGTCACTTTTTTAAAAACGACTCCCAATTTTGCAATGAAAATTGCCACTTAAGACGAGGTTTTACTCTTTTTTAAAATTCTGAGGAATGTTTCCATTCTTCTACTAGGAAACCGAAAAATATTGTAAAAATTTCAAAAAATATGTACTTTAGGCGTCGATAGATGGCAGCTGGCAAGAGTATGTGGCAAGTCGGAAAAGCTAGCCCGGACCAAAGAAATTAGAAAATGAATACGAGAAAGTCTGTACCATTCTGTTGCTCCACCAGTTTTATCTAGTCAGCATGTTCTATTTGGCTCATGAGCTAAAAATATTCCTTCATTCTGGGAAAGGAAACCCTACTAGAAAAATTTAATGAACGCAACTCATTACCCATCTTAATTTAGAGTAAATGCCATAATAAATAATTACTTTCGAGTCCAGGAGATTTTGAGTGAAAAATAGGAGTTCGGTTAGTGTATTTATTGATATCGAACAATAAAAAACAAACTTAACGAAATAATTATTTTCGAACGAATCTACTCAATTTAACGTTCGTATATTACACATTGCTTATATTTCAAAGTACAAAGTTTTTGGTCAAATTTGTCAATTATTAACCAGTTCAATAGATGTGAAAACATTCAATTTCTTCCCTCTCTCTCTCGCGCTTTTGTATTACATAATGCATACAACAGGTTCATACAAGGTTCAAGCATTATTTCTAAGTCTCCTCTCCAGGGAAGCAGTTTTCATGAAGTTTTTTGCAACAGCGACGAGGTCCATAAAGATTGTCACGTCACAGGGATTTTTGGATTGCCGTGTGCTTGTATCTTTTAAAGGCTATTTTCACTATGACTACATATATGTTGTCAGTTTTATTCACTTCAGAGTATCAGTGTAGAAAATTGTGACTAGAAATAAAAATGTATTTTGAAAGTATATTAAATTATTATCTTACAATTCAATTCTAAATCGCAATTGCTTTTCTATTGTTTCAAGGAACGATATTATCATCGAAAACGAATCAGAAGTGCATTGATTAACAACAGAGTAGTTAACGTTTTATAACAGGACGACACGTGCCGTATTTGACAGGACGAAAATTAATCTCCTTCTGACACCACCAAATACAAGCAATGCAAATAGATAAAATACATAACAGGTTGTTTTTGACATTTGTACTTCGACTCATTGAAGAGACAATTATTTCAAAACTGAAACTCTCGATAAGCAACCGTCAGAAACCGGAAAATTCCATCTCTTTTTGTTGGTAGATTAATTAAACAACATTAATCTAGAAAACTAATTGCTGTACATCTCCCGTCATAAATTTTGAGAAAATTCGATGCGTGACTTGTCGATTTTATGACACCATCTATTGAATGAAATTATTCCCGCCCGTCAGCTAATTTGATATTCAGAAATCCATTTTATCACTAATCGCAAATTAATTTGAGCAATTATTTCACATTGTGAACACCAAAAGTGATCAAGATAGCGCTTTGTTCAGTGCTAATGTAAATGGAATATGAATGCTAACATGAATGTAAATTTCTCTTCGCCAATTATTTATAAGACATGAGGAAAATATTTTACGAAGTAAAAACAATAACTCTTTGTAGATGTTTTTGTGTTTAGCACTTCTTTAAATTTTAATTCGAAAAGATTATTATAATTTCAAGTACTATAAAGTTAAATAATTAAGTTAAGTAATAAACTTAAATTATAAAATTATATAATTTAAGTTTTTATATAAGAAATAAATAGCTTATTATTCACACCAGTGTTAATAATTCAGAACAATCGAACATTGCACCAATAACTTAATCATTTGTGTTTATAAATGAATCAATTTTAATATTAATAATTTGCGTGATATTTACTATTTTCTCATCAATTGAAAGCACTGACATCTCATTGCAGTTCTTTAATGATGCTAATGTTTCTGGCAGTGTGGCTGACATTGTCCTGAAATTTAAGGGCATGATTTCAACTTTCCAGACATTTTATCATGTACATTTTTTAAATTTTGTAATAAAATGGAAAAATGTTATTTTCAAAATACGTTTTTTTATTATTTTTCACTTAAATCTCATGGATGAAATAGGGTCAACAACACTACCACCTCAGCATTTTCACAATAAAATAAAAAAAGCAAGTTTGGTCAGTTATATTTTTACCTAAACTTTCTCCCTCTTCATTAATAACCAATAAGAAGAAATGTTTTTACGTTACATTTACATTTTGTTGAACTGCAATTGAGTATGACCCGGTGGCGTTGGTCTCAACTCTAGAAATAATTCAAAATATTAAAAATTATGTAAATTCTGAAAATTTTATTACATTTATTTCATTAACTATCACCTAAAATTCCAAGAGAGTATTAGATATCACGAGACATTTCCAATCCAACCGGTGTAAAAATGAAGAAATAGCTTTCTAATAAAAATCGTCTCAGATTCTATAGCTGGGTGTCTAAAGAGAAAAGCTCAGGCAGGCCAAGTGTGTATAGATGTATATGTTGATGAGAATATCGCCGCGTGTCTTCCTTATCCCCATTAGGTCGAATTCAGTCTCTGTCTGGAGGAGAATTCTAGCGGCCGGCTGCTCTGATCGGTAGTTTTCCGTGTTTCTTCCGATCAACACCAGGCGAATGCCGGAGCAGTACCCTACCAAACGGGCCACGCACCGCGCGCGATCTGTCCTTCCTCTTCCTTGTCCTATCCTCTCCCTTTACACACACACTCTCTCTCACACACACACACACACACACACACACACACACACTAACGTGCACTACACTACCACATATTCCAGGAGACCGGTCAGGAGCTTAGAGCTTGTCCCGGCTGGGGCGGTGCCCCGCTGGAGGGAGAGTCCTGGTTAGGGGGAAACCCCACTAGCCGACGGTAGGTCGGCGCCGGATCACGCCATCCAGCGGGGGAAGATCACCGCCATCTCCCGCGAAAACATGCACTATACTAACGGGACTAATGACCAAAGCAGTTGACGCGCCCGGAAACACGAAAAAAATCAATCAATCAATTCTTATCACCAGACGTGGATAATACATAAAAATACGGACCAGGCCTCAGAACACCCCTCACTAGCAAAAGTCGGACTACTCCGACCCTAAAATACCAAATTCATACACAAATTTCCAATTAGTGATCATTGCTGGCTCCCAGTTTACTCTCAGGAACTTGAAATGTAAGTAATTCAAAATTACTCTTTCTAAGGCGACTTCGTATCACTGACGAATCCTAAGGAAGCTTCTGCTGTCGACTTTTCTGTTCAACTATGTTCATTTCCGCACGTTTTAGGGACCAAATAAGAGTTTTTAATTTTTCTCTGACATTCGTTTCCTTTAAAGTGTGTAGGTTGAATCAATTTAATCTTAAATTTTTTGTATATACTTTTCTAAAAACTTTTTTCAAATTATACCTGTTTGATATACCTCATTAAAGCTCAAATGATGTGAAAACCAACATCGTACGAAAGTAATTTTTTGAGAAAATCTTGGATATCGAATCCTCAGATATACCAGAGGGAATTCGAGAAGCCTGTTGCTTGTTCCCTCCGAAGGCTCTGCCTCCGGGTGACCCACTAAGACCGCCCTTAAAGGGGATGGAATGGCATTGAATCAGTCGCCTACATTGCTCTCTCAGAAATACCTTTGATCCACCACTGCAACATTCGGCTAAAAACAATCACAGAGCCAACAACACATCACTGTTCCAGAAGACTTCTGACGTAACTGTAAAATGTAAACTTTCCACGAGATCTAAAAACCAGGATGATTTTACATTGTAACCTCGGCAGTTATTGCAATAATTTATTTAGGGTAGTGGAGAACACCGTAACTATATTAATCAATGTTTCTTCATGTGCGCATTATACCTCTGACTCTATTCATACCGTGAAATTAATTTTACACAATTTTGCAATTTTCTCATTACTCTTTTGAAATGGCGATCTGTGAAGAACGAGATTCAAACAATTTTAGAGGGAAAAAATAATCGCAACGCGAATTGAAATCCATTAAAATTTACAACATAACTAGTATCTAGAATCTTGCCAATGTCAATTGAAAAAGCTCCCTGCTGACATGGCCACTGGCATTTTTATTTTTTATTTCATAATTACAATTAATGCAATTTTTCTCACATTTAGAAAATGTTATTCCTGATAGTAAGTATTGAGTTTAAAGAATAAAAGTGAAATATAAACGCAATTTACACAATGAACACATAAAGAGTACGCGGAAAAGCGCACATGAAAATTGTAAAATAAATGATATATATGTAAATTTGAAATAAAAAAGGGTTAAAAGATTAAAATGTTAAGCGTATCATCCAAGTGTGCACAATAAATATTAATATAAAAATTAATACCCGAAATTAAGAGAACTGACGTTATCAATATTTGGGTTTAAAGTTTAAATTAATATTCTGTTTATAATGATGTCATATTAAATTTATATTGGGATCTGTTAACCACCGTTACTCATTACATTGATTTTTTAATTAAAATGTCGGCCAAACTCTGCAAGCGATCACTTTGGCTGAGCGACATCGGTGAAAGTTGCGGGAAGGAGAGAACAGGTCACAGAGAACTCATCAATGAAGCATTTTGCAAATTAAAGCACGCTGGAACGTAGAAGTCCGAACTGAGAGTTCGGCTCTCATTTTTTTTTCAATCCCAGCCAAATGCCCACAACTAGAAAGTGTACAGTTATCGAAAATATTCTTTTGGTAGTCGCTGCTGCATCTTGTTTCGGAAATGTGCCTTTTTGGCTTAGGGACATTAATAGTGATACCAAGATTCGAGGGTATGTCAAACTGGCACAACCACCATACCACAATCACATCAAACCAAATGAAATATTTAGTACTTATTTATTACTAATTTTTACCCAAATATTACATTTATTTCTTTTCCCGTTTGTGAAATAAATGTGATTGTGGTGGCGTGACTGTGAAACTGGCACAACCAAATTAAAAAAATGGGCACAATCAATTCAAACTAATATGAATATTTAGTACACATTTATTACTAATTTAGTACGAAAAATGAAATTTATTACTCTCACCGTTTAGGAAAAAAATATTGTTAAAAACAGCATAGTTATGCAACCACGCACGAAATTCGCATATTAAATTGGAGAGTACCAACGCCCACAAACAACTGAAACCTATTAAATAATTAAATGCATATTCAATACTTATTTATTATACTAAAGATAAATTTATAAACGTTTCCGTGTATAAAATATTGTTAAATCTGAATCATAGTTGTCAAAATATGCCAAACCTTCAAATTCGGTATCAAGGACCCACGAAAGAGGAATTCTGGCTACACCACGTGTTAGAGGATTGTCTCTAAATTTAGCAACTAAATCCCGCGTTTTCGTTACGTGAGCCAGCAATTAGTTCTTCTGCCGAAAATTCGCCGTGCTTTCGCGCACCTTTACTAATCTTTCTCTATGCTACGTACATCCCTCCGTAGAAACGTACGTATACGAGAAAGTACAAATGAACAGTAACAAGTCGTGTCTTAAAGAACAGTTTCAGTTTTCGGCCTCCAGTCCCAGTTTTACCGTGGCCAGTGAGCAGTGACAGTGTTTTAGACAGTTTCTGTTGTTATTGCCACATTTTGGTCGTGATTTTGCTTTTTATAATGCTAATTTCATCATCGGCCAATGTGTCGAGTAGGCCGCTGAGAGAACAAGCTGAAATGATTTTCTCCCCCATACGTCACATATAGTTTTTGACTAAATAAATAGAAACAGTTTTAGATAAGGTTGCCCCGTGCCTCTCTTGTATCAATGGACATCGCAAAGTATCATTGCACCGAATTTTTTATAAATGATTCTTTCCATGTAAACGGAGGTTCTCATGGACAAGAATTTTCTTTTGAGATTTATCCTCTTGGTGACGTTATCTGAAAAAGTGCCAATATTCTGATTGACAACGGGTGATATCTACTAATAAAGGCATGTCAAGTGCTGCTCTTCATTGTTTACATATTTACAATGACTACTGCTTACGCAGTAGAGAGAAATTAATGCCAGGTTGCAGGATAAAGCGGGAACAGAAAATATTATTGTCCAGCCCTAGTAAAGAAAAAGTGGATAAATTCAACAAGGCAAGATTTAGCAGAAAAATTTTTCTAACACGTGAATCCAGAATTCATGTTTTGGAGATCAATGATACAGAAAAATCAATTAAGGCAAAACGTCCGTTAATCCAATCCATTTGGTTGAAGTGGCTGTGCTCGTCAATACTCTAAATGTTCGTATTTGAAGTTCTGGCATTGTTGAATAACTATGATTTTGTTTTAACAATATCTATTTAATAAACGGCATGCGTAATAAATTTCTCATTAGGATAATAAATTTTAATTAAGGTGTATTTTATTATTCATTTTGTTTTATTAGTTTGTGACCGTGTATTCGCTCTATTATCGTATTTTAAGTTCTGGCATGAATGGATAATTATGATTCAATATTTAACAATATTTATTTAATACACGGCAACATTAATAAATTTATATGTGACGTAATAAATTAGTATTTGTCAGAGTGGGCCAAAATCTTCAAAGTCAGTTATAACTTACTTTATTTAACAGAAAATATTTTCCATACAACTGATGACAGATTTATTTATAGGAAGAAAACAAAATATTGATTTTCATTACTATCTTATAACTTGACCTCTATTGATAAGTTAAATTAATATAAAAATTGATTCTCAATACTCTTCCTCAATCTTCATATTATATTTATTCTTTAAAATGTATTTTATTTAATTAGCATTCCAATCAATAATTTCATTATTTTAAATTTTTTTGAAGATTAACCTTTCATAAAAATGTCTGCTGGTTGACAATTTGTCCAAATATATTCAACTTCAATCTTCTTTTCATGAACTAATTGAGGAACACAATGATAACGAACGTCAATATGTTTAGACCGTTCGTGAAAACCAAGATTCTTCAAAAACGTGATGGTGCTTTATAATCTATAAGTAATTTCGGAACGAATTCTTCTTTCAGTGCTCTAAGTTGTTTCAAAAGACTATTTAACAAAATTAATAATTTAGCTTTGCAAAAATAATAATTGACTTGCTGCAACATAATCTACTTCCCTTGATGATAATGCCAAACAACTTTGCAACTTACTTTTCCTCATTGCAGGCCCATTTGAATGTGTCATTAAATAACCACTAGTTGCACGTCTTGTAAATTTGTCTCCAGCCATCTTCCACTTTTGAATATCTGGTTGTAATGCGTCAATATATTTCTTCGGAGCTTCTTTTAAGAACATTACTTTTGGTTTCTTCTCATGAACTTCATTACGATAAAGACACGGATTGGAAATAAATCGCCTATCTCTCAAAACACGAGTGTTATTTACACTATTACTTTCTACTTCTCTATTATTGTTACATTTTTTATATTCCTTTTTAATGCTACTAATTCTTTCCTCCTCTTTACTATTGTTATTATTTCTTTCCTCTTCTTTACTTCCACTACTTTTTCCTCTTCTTTACTTCTAATATTTCCTCTTCTTTGCTTCTATTGTTACTTCTTTCCTCTTCTTTGCTTCTACTATTACTTATTTCCTCTTCCTTGCTTCTATTATTAATTTCTTCCTCTTCTTTGCTTATATTATTTCTTCTTTCCTATTCTTTATTATTACTCATATCTTGATAACCAACAAAATCTTCTTCTTCTGCAATGATTGCATCAATTTATTGTTGATTTTCTTTTTTATCAGCATTAATAACAAAATTCTGAATTTTATCTTCAGTTTCTTCTTCATATAAAACATCTACAAACTTTGGTACATCGATTTTGATTCGTGGCTGTTATACTTCATTCTTAAATTTAACATCTCTGCAAATATAAACATTCTTCTTTTCTGGAAAATAAATCCGATAACCTCAATCTTGATACCCAACCATATATTTTTTGAGTCTGAGGAGAAATTCGCAAAACGCAAAACGTTCTGTTCCCAAAACCTGTAAATGATCCAAACAAGTCTCCTTTTTCAAAAACAATTCCATTTGAGATTTATAACCAATTTTTGTTGGACCAGATTGATTTAAAATATACATTGTAGTTAAAATAACTTCCCCTCATAGAGTTATTGTAAGATGTTGTGCAGATTGTAACCATGATCTTGCCATTTAACAAAGAATTATATTTTATTTTTCTGCAACATCATTCTGTTGTGGTGTTAAAGGAACTGTAATTGAAGGTTGCAAACCTATCTTCTCTGCATCATTTCGTATGTCTTGATTGTCAAATTCTTTACCTCCGTCTGTTCGTAATTATTTAATTGTCACTTCAGCTTGCGTCTTTATCATATCAATAAATAACGGTAATTTTTCTTTTACTTCATCTTTTCTTCCTAATATATACTTCACCCTAAAACTTGTAAAATCATCTTTAAAAACAACATAATACCTTGTAACGTCCCCACTTCGGGGAACGCCTTCTAGAATGCTCTTTCAAGCTTTAAATATCTCGGGGGGCAGGATCTTTTGGGGTATGAGAAAGTAGCACACCCAGACACAAAATTAGATAAAACAGTGATATATTCTGAAATATGGCACAAGAGACTCTTTACACTTGACACTCAAGTTGAAAATCCAATCAAAAGAACTTACAACACACACACACACACACACACACACACACACACACACACACACACACACACACACACACACACACAAATCTTACTTAATGATTTGCTCGTTATGTTGAGTCTAATTACCTCCTAACACCCGTGCACGGATTTTTGCTAGGTTATTAAATTAAGTGAAATTGAACTTTCCCACACTCCTGGGATTGATTACCATTACACGTTATTTAGGATCTTATCGCTATTTTTACATTCATAATTTTCCTCATTAATAATTTTACACACAATAAAATGAGGAACTCTAATCAAATATTTACACAATTTCTAAATTGAATTCAATTGAATGCATTACCGTCGTACAAAGTTAATTTACGTCGCCGTGACTCAAATCTAAGGGGATCTTGCAAAGTTTAATGTTCTTATTCTTCGCTATCACTCCCGTCCAAATTCCGGTCTCCCCACTCTGGTTTTATTCAGATGCGGATTACCTTTGCAGCTGCCCAATCCCCCGGGTTACGCACCGCCGTCGTGTCGTCGAGGTCGCTGCTCAGCTCCAGCCGCGCCGCCGCTCGCGTTTCTCAATGTCCTAGGAAGCCGTCTCCGTAGCCCGCTACCAAATTTCCGAACCAGTCTTCTATAGCTCTCGCCGCCAGATTCAGACACGCGCACGCGTATTTCTTAGTCTCTCGCGTGTGTTAATCCACGTGTCGCTCCACCAGCGCGTTGACTATCTAACACGGTTCACAGTCACGTTTACTACTCCACTCAATTCTCACTTATTTCAGCTCACGTTCTCACAGTCAACGTTCTCTTTAATTTATGCAGCCTCGTTATAATATCAACTTGCTGCTTTTCGCCGCCTCAATGCTATAACGCTCTTCTCCACTACTGCTCGTGGTATCATTCACGACCCCGCGTCTTGACTACCGAAGTTACCTCTCACGTCGCCGTCTGATTCAAGAAGGGGCAACTCTTCGCCGCTCCGCTGTATAAATGCGGCTCTGACGTCATAGTACCCCCATGCGTACCACCCCTACGTCGAGAGTACCCCGCCGCCGCTTCTGGCCGCAACCGACAGGTAGCGCCTTTTCCCTTCTCGGGCTGCTTTTCCGGTGTTCTTACGTACTTTCCGTCACCGCCGAAGTTGCGTGGGTGCTGTGTAGGTTTGTGGCCAGGCCACGAACGTCACAACCTATATCTTTGTATGTTCTTTCCTTCTATTGGTGACCAGCTTTCCTTCTATTGGTCATCAGCACAGACCTCAGCAAAAATTAACTCTCCCGGTTTGTAGACTTTTCTATTCTTTTGCCAAAAGTCATTCGATGATGTTTTCTCAAATACAACTTTCACAAAATTCACCATCCATTTCTACGTTGATTCCTTTATTTGCTAAAAATTTCTCCACATGACATTTATTATGTTGTCCTAATTTTTCATGCCACTTTCATTAGTATTATCATCATTATAAGAAGTAATAAATGCTTTTTCTCGATTGACTACTACTAATAATCAGTAAAGATCATTCTGGTCATCTGATAAAGGCATTGCTATAAGAATAATAAGAGATCATTTAAGAGTAATAAATTAGTGTCAAATGTCTGTTAATTTTTTCCCTTTGTTTTATTTGATTGTGCTCGTTGGTTCTCTCTATTATCGAATTTAAATATATGGCATGTTTGAACAACTAGGATTTTAACAGTTTTTAAAAATATTTATTTAATACTCGGCAACGTTAATACATTTATATTTATGGTTATAAATTACCTGTGAACTTAATGTGTATTTAATTATCTAATAGGTTTTAGTTGTTTTGGCCGTTGGTCTCTCCAATTTACTATCCAAATATCGTGCGTGGTTGCATAACAATGAAGTTTTTAAAATTATTTATTTCATAAACGACAAGTTTCCTTTTAAGAGTAATAAATTAGTATTGAATGTGTTAGTGTTTTCCTTGGTTTAATATCATTGTGCTTGTTGGTTCTCTCTATTATCGAATTTGAATATCTGGCATGTTTAGAGGACTATGATTCTGTTTTAACAATATTTATTTAATACATGGCAACGTTTATAAATTTATCTTTAGTGAAATAATTTAGTATTGAATATGTATTTAATTACTTAATAGGTTTAGTTGTTTGAAGCCGTTGGTACTCTCTAATTTAATTGTGCCAGCTTGATACACCCAAGGTTTCATTTCTTTGGACAAGATCCTTTTCGCGTATACCTGTTAGTGCTTCATTTCATCGGAGGAAACATTTCTTAAATGTACACTCAAATTCAATTCTTCTGCGTACAACTTTTACAAAGTTCAAAAGGTACTAATTCTAATTTTAATTGTGTTATTTTCTTGAAATAAATCCTAAAGCTGCTAAATACACATTTATATTAGATTATACTTTTGCCAATTTTTAACCATCATTTTAGGGATTAATTTCTATACTAAGCCTAAGTACATCGATAAATAACTTATTAGCATACTTAAATATGGTTTTACATCTTGTAACTCTTACCTTTATATTGCTACATCACCTACCATTACGATGTTCAGATTACATCACAGATATGTAGTCAAGGAATATGGAATTCCAATGAGAAAGATTTGATTTTTTCCGTTCACAACTCTACAGCTATTCCGAAAAGAAGGGATCAAGAAGTTCAATATAGGTCAGTGGCAGTTCGCGAATGTTTCTGAATTCACTCTAACGAACGCCAGATTTACAAAAATATTATTTATTGATCAAAACATCACATCATTTCTAATGACTGAGAACTTCTGCCAAAACGAAATGTATCACAAATTCATAACCGATATTGAAAAGTATATTGATTGCAAAACGTAGATTTCCTCTTTTGCTGCATATCATTTCTGAATCTTACTCCTTTGAAATTGTAAATTAACAATCATTATAGCAAACGTTACAATTATGCGTTCAAGAAATTTCTACTTTCATTCATTGATTTCCTTATGATCTGTGGAGGACAGGTTCCAATAACGCAAGGATGTGTTTCTGACAGCCGATAAATGAGGTTAACATTCAAACTTTTAAAATAAGTCGGAAACACTTTCTATTTTATACTTGATCTCCTTCAAACGATCACTCTACTTTGAAATATTTGTGCCTGCAAGAGTTACGGTTAATGTTCAACGTTCCTACCGCTGCTGATTAGAATTCCATGTTGCCAACAGGTAGACATTAACAGGGGGATATGCTTATCCGCTAATGTATCGATGTATCGATAATGTTAATTCCGATAGATATATCCTTCCGCTAATTCAACTACAGACAGAGAGATTGCCAATCACTAATGTACTAACTGGTCCTGAACCTCAATAATTATTCATTTTTATTTGATATTTTATCAACGCAAAACAAATAAAATATAATCCACTGATACAACAGAATGGAACAGTCGATCTCGTAAAAGTTGGTGAGTTATTCTCTTGAGTCTGGGTTATTTTTTTGGTATGTTACCAACCTCTTCCCAGCTGGCATCTATCAGCGCCTAAATGACCTACTAGGGCCTCTTGCAGTACCTATCGCTTATCTTCATACATTCGCAGATTTTTTGTAAATGCTTTTTACCATTTTTGGTCAATGATTGTATCTACAATCACCAAACGGCTGGAGTGCCTCAGGGCAACAGAAGATGTCACTGCATTGCCTCTAACAGAAAGGTCCTAGGGTACGACTCCTGACGGTGATACAATTTTAGACAATAGTTTTACAGCTAGGTCAAATTCAGTCGCTGTCTGGAGGAGTATTCTAGCGGCCGACTGGTCTTATCGGTAGTTTTACGTGGTTTCTCCGATTAACACCAAGTGAATGTCGGAACAGTACTCTAAAAACGGGCCACGGACCGCGCGCGATCTTCCTTCCTCTTCCTTGTCCTTGCCTCTCACCTTGCTTAAACACACACTTACATACACTTAACTACTACACATAGCAGGAGACTAGTCGGGAGTTTAGAGCGCTGGGGCGGTGCCCCGGTGGTGGGAGATACCTAGATGAAGAAAATATCGCAAGAGTATGTGTGTATCGGCAGCGGATATCGCCATCCAGCCAGGGAAGTAGAGCTCCACTTCCCGTGATAAAAACACGCACTATGCGTACTGCAAAATCACCACATGTGTATTCATTGCAACAAAAATATCGTAATAGGATCTACAAGAAAAAGTATTACTCTATACGTATGCACCGAAGCATTTTTATGGCGGTCGGGTATATCTACAAACGTCTGTTGCGAAAGATAACTGATACTTAAACACAATATCTTCATTAATTGGTCAAACTTTATACGTTCCGTTAACCGTTTCATTATATCACTCTCCAATGTATCTTATACATTGCAAAGTGCTTTGCAAATCCTTACCCCATAAAAATGGCCCAACGATGCACAAATATTTTATCGGCCATGTGACCGCACGCAATAAAACAATCTCAGAGAACATGTTCAATTGAAAATTTAATGTGTATGGAATTTGACTTCAATTTCTATTATTCATACTAGTCATTATTTTCCCTCAGATGGTTCCTTTCCGTGTCTTCTCTCAAAAACACTCTCCGCAGTCACGAGATAACATTCACTATTGTCCTTACTTTCTCTGCAACATTGGATTTGGAGTTTACATTTTTCTGTTAAAATAACTCACATTTCTTAAACAGTATCCATGAGTTTATCTACCATTTTTAATGACTTGGCTTTCTTAACAGTTATTGTTTTGTGAATGCTCCATTGTTGGCAACAGTAATTCATGGAGAAATGCATTCAACTGTATCTTCATTAATCTTCTAATTTCATTTCTCTTGTTTAGGTATTTTCTACATCTCAACAATCTCTGAAAACACTTTAACAGCCAACGTCGCTGTAAATGGCATGCCCTTTCTTCATCCAGCACATTTACCTCGGCTGCCTTTGTATACAGTACATTGTCATTACTAACGTAATATCTGTCTCCGTGCCATTTACACTCCCACTATTGCAGAGTTTGCCACAAGACCAAGACGATTCCCAAACCTGCAACGTAACTTATCAAGCAAGATCCTTTTTAACAATCATATTATAAATAATTTTTAACATCATTAGGCAAAATACTCAAGATTATTAGAGTTTTCTTTATTTTTATTTCTGTTAACTTGACACAAAACACGTACTATCCATGTTTATACGCGAGCTCCCTAGTCGTTGTTGAGCGATTAATAGAAACGTTGAGAAATGTAATAAGAATCGCTTCTAATTTTCATAATATTTTCTTATTGCTGTATATTTATTAGTACTTTGCGTATACATCTCTTATTTTCGACTACTTTTTTGTCATTTTTATTCTAAGATTATGATTAAGTTCATTTTCCTTCAAACGACTTCTGCTCATTCATCAGAGAGAATTGCTTCAAATTCTCATATTTCCTTGTGTCAGTGTTTGTGTTAGTGTTTGGTGAATAGTGCTCATCCCTATACAGTATTTGAAAAACTCCTCGAGTGTGCAGATGTACGGATGTGGGGTTCCGTCACTCACGGCTGGACCCCTTCTGGTGCGCCAATCGAGGCATACAACGCATCTTGATCTCCTGATGGGGAACTGATATTTTGTTTTTGGATCCGACCAGAAGAGTCAAAGAATTTCCAAAAAGTATTTTGCGTGTTTTGGCGCCGCAATCTTATTGAGTAAGCCGGGAATTAAACCAACGCCACCTAAATAGATATATGCAGGTGGTATTGATTAAACTCCAGTAGTACCCAAAGTCAGTTTTCGCTCAATATGCCATAATTTTCTTTCAAGACGTTGGAAAGACTGTTGTTAACAACAGTAAGTGAACAAGTAAAGTTAATTAGAGTACAAGAAGTGAGTAATGTTAGAGAATGAATAAACGTTTGACTTGTCACTTTTACGTTCTTAAGTGTATAAATACCGATTTTCAAATGAAAGTGACCCAGAACTTATTCTTATTCAACTTAACTAACATATTATTCATATAAACATACAAAATAGTCGGCTTTTAATATTTATACAGATTCGGATACGAAACGATTAATAAAGAAATTGCAGGAGAGTCAGTAAACTCAAATTAGACTGAGTTTGTGAAGTTTTAATATCTCCACAACTAGGGAACAAAAATATGGAAATGTTAAGCAAATCTGGGGAAGGATCAAATGTACTAGTTGTAGAAGATTTTGCGGAAGAATTTTCGGAACTAATTGGGAATAACAATATATATATATATATATATATATATATATATATATATATATATATATATATATATATATATATATATATGAGAGAGAGAGAGAGAAAGGGAGAAAGTGAGTGAGATTCGTGATTTGGGTGCATGGAAATTCTACCATTATATTCCACTGTTTGTAATTGGAAGCCCTCACCTCATCTTCTCAATTGCAACACTCTGGGTATTAATAATAATAATAATAATAATAATAATAATAATAATAATAATAATAATAATAATAATAATAATAATAATAATAATGGAACAGGAAAACATCAATCAATCAATCAATCTTAGCCACCTTGGCCATTCAAATAATAATTAACTTATGGATTAACTTATCTTATCCCAAAATCCAAAATACCCAGCTCTGATCCCGGGAAATATAGGCCTATTACATGCTTACCAACTTTATACAAACTACTAACTTCCATAATAACAGATCTATCAGCACCTTGAAGACAATAACATCCTGGCTGAAGAACAAAAGGGCTGCAAGAGGGGGTCACAAGGCTGCAAGGAACAGCTCATCATAGATGCGGCAGTCTGTGGACATGTGAAGAAAACAGGAGGGACGCTATATACAGCTTATATTGATTATCAAAAAGCCTTCGACAGCTTACCTCACTCCTGGCTAATTGATGTGCTTGATATGTACAAAATAGACCCATTGGTTGTATCGTTTCTAAAGGCACAGATGCAAAGGTGGACAACCAGATTGCACATTTGCACGCAAAATAATCATGTCAATGCAGGAGACATACATATTAAACAGGGAATCTTCCAAGGAGACTCTCTTAGCGCTCTATGGTTCTGCCTTGCTATGAATCCCCTATCGACTTTGTTAAATAAAGATCAAATGGGCTACAAAATCAACAGCAAGATCGATCATGTACGCTTATCCCACCTGCTGTACATGGACGACTTAAAATTATTCAGCACCACAAGAGAAAAGCTTAATCATTTGCTTGACACTACTGCAAAATTTAGCAGTGATATTGGAATGCATTTTGGCGTTGAGAAATGTAAACTAAATGCACTGCGGAAAGGAAAGTGGCAACATCAGATGGATTACACCCTTGGAGAAGGAAATGCTAAACACGAACATATTCATGCCATGAATCCTGAGGAATATTACAAATATCTTGGATATTTACAAAGATCTAATGTTGACCAAAAAATTACAAAATCTAACATTACCCAGGAATTTAAAACACGTCTGAGTAAAATTCTGAAAACTAAACTCAGTGCTGGCAGGAAAATTAAGGCTATAAATACCTATGTAATTCCAGTGCTGACCTACAGCTTTGGTATTGTCAAATGGACACAAACTGAACTAGATGCATTTAATACAAACTGCAGAGTACTTTGCACCAGATTTAGATGTCATCACCCTAAAAGCGCAGTTGAGAGATTCCACCTACCTAGATCTTTAGGAGGAAGAGGTGTCATAGATATTGTTAATCTCCATCACCAACAACTGGAGAGACTGCGTCAGTACTTCCACGAAAAAGCTAATGGAAGCAAGATACATCGGATTGTAACATACATTGACCGGAAAATTACACCATTGAATCTGTCTGATGAAAAAATGAACCTACAAAAGCAAATACAGACCAATGAGATGAAAATCAGCAACTGGAAAGAGAAGCAACTTCATGGACGCTATCCATACCAGATAGAGGGAGAACTGATGGACCGTAAGTCGTCAATTAAATGGCTGTGCTTGGGAGAACTTTTTGCTGAAACAGAGGGTTTCATGGTAGCTATTCAGGACCAAGTAGTATCAACTAAAAACTACCGTAAATTTATCCTGAAAGACACTAACGTTCGTGATGACAAATGTCGGCTATGTGGAGAACATAGGGAAAATATAGATCACATTATCAGTGGATGCAGCTCTCTAGCATCCTCAGAATATACAAAACGACATGACGACGTTTGTAAAGTGGTTTATCAGCAACTATGCCACAATAATAACCTTTTGACGGGTAACCGAACACCATACTATAAGTACACACCCGAACCAGTCATTGACACAAATAATCACAAAATGTACTGGAACAGGTCCATAATAACAGATAGGTCTGTATCATCTAATAAACCGGACATTGTATGGCATGACAAGAAAAACAAAAAGGTGTATCTGATTGATGTCGCAGTCCCGTTAGCTCACAACATCCCAAAGAAAAGAAGTGAAAAAATTCTAAAATATCAACCTCTGGCAAACGAGATAAAGGAAATGTGGAGCGACGTGGAAATGGTGACGATTGTACCAATAATTCTAGGCGCCACTGGTGAAATTCCTAAGTTCCTACATGAATCCCTAGCTGAACTGCATCTGAAGAAGGGGTTATACATCCAGATGCAAAAGATTGTAATACTGGACACATGTAACATCGTGAGGAAGTTTCTGAACATTGATGGTTGATCCAGTGCTGATTATGACAGTTGGAACGTGCATCTCTTGTTCATGGTAACTGAGATACACGTATGGAAACAAGTTAAATTGTGATAAAGGAAATAATAATAATAATAATAATAATAATATTGATAATTTAAATTTACTTAATAGGAAATCGAGGACTAAAGGAGGGTTCTTGCCTGCGTTGTTCCACACCTTTCCCACGAAAAAGAAAAGAAAGTGCAATGTTACGAAAAACAAACTGACATTTAATGAAAACTGTAGTACACAGACATCTGCAAGTTTCTAAACAAACACAAAAGCAACAGCACAGAAATGTCACAACAGTGTACAATTGTCTGGCTGCCTGTACCCAAATACAAGAATAAAAAACAAACAAAAAACAAGCAAATCAACAAAGAAGTACTGTTTCTAGAACTATTCTGAGAATTATAACCATCTAACATCCTTTTTAAAAAATGGAAAATCAAATTATTAACTTTGAACAAATGATTAAGTCCCTTGGAATTAATGTTATCATTCCAATTAACTTATACAACACTTATGTTCCTTCACTCCAAAACAATTCAGATTTATACATTCATCATCACAATTCCCTCATTTCAATAATAAATTCACATCCAATCACGATCAACACACAGCAATAGAACTTTGATTTCCAATGTAAACTCTAGAATAAACATTCCACACTATGATCAACACACATTAATAGAAATTTAATTTACAATATAAACTTTAGAATAAACATCCTACACCATTTCTCCAGAAATTGAATAAAAAATATTCATGACTGACAAAGTTTTCTTATACCTTTTGATAAATACTCAAGAAAGTAAGGTGTATCATTACCCAAAGTTTTAATGATAATACTAGTTCATTAACATACAAGTAATCATTGCAACATTTCTTTCTCTTTATCCTGCATGGTCACATAGCATCCTGTTACATGCTAATTTTACATGCCATGAAATTACACCATACAAATTGTAATCAGAAGAATTCATAAATAAACATGTTGATAAAACTCTTTGGCAGTAGAAACAACTAACTGTCCTCCCACTCATCTAATATTTTTCATAATCTCTGGTACTGGACAATCTCCAATAAAATGCTACATTACCACAGAAATTGCAGAATTTCACTCCCAAATTGACCAAAATTAACAACTTAACACTTTCCTTACAGTAAGAAAACTTCAATACAAGTTGCAAATAAACAGTACATAATTGGCAGCACTACAAGTTAACAAAAGTGAAAGTTCACCTTTCTTTAAATTCTTCTTCCATGAATAAATAATCAGTTCACAATCCACACATGTACTTTGGTGATTGAACATTGATGCTTTACTATGCACAATTTCATTTACCAGTCTTTCAAGTCTTCAACTCAGAATGATGCAATAGAACATCGTGCATTCAAAAGAATATTACACATCCGGCAAAAGAACAGTCAAAATAAGTCACTTGCCACTTCAAATGCCAGGACTCACACCTACAATACTTTCACAATTCCAAATTGGACTACCGCATCTCAATTTAAGGAGAGATTGATCCTCTAACCTCACGCCTACACAATTCAACTATACAACCGTTAATTAAATGCTTTATTAGCACTCACATTAATCAGTTATGACTCCAGTTCACGTATATTCCCATTCTCCTATCCAGTTACCTTTGCATGTCTCCGTCCCTTCATCTTCCAACGCACCTCGAACACTATATCACCTCTGTTCGTGCATTAAAAGTTCCACAACAAATTCAAGTACATGAATTTTTCATTTTACCTCCTCTCATGTTTTGTGGTGGCGAGCTACATCCCATATACCACCAACACAGCTCTGCTCCACACTCCCGACTCTCACCACTCCATTCTCTCCGGTCGCTTGCTCACATCATAAAGGACCGGAGCTTTTTGGGCGCACGCAAAGCTTCGACACTGTCCTCTACACCAGCGAACTCTGCTTGGAACCCTCGAGACTTAAGGCCCCCGGCATGGAGCGCGCATTTCAAACTACCCCGCTGCTCGCCTCCCTCGCAGCCAGGCATCGCTGTAGCCCATACTTGGACGGGGCGTTATTATATATATATATATATATATATATATATATATATATATATATATATATATATTGAAACGCACCGCGTTTCTGAACATAGACGCGGGCGCCAGCATGGTTTAAACAGCGCGGTAGAGACGGCCGTTCCGGGCGGACTCGGCCGAGCAAGAGAGTGTCCCGCGGCAAGCGAGACGAAACGAACGCGAAGTACGAGACTTCGACAGTTGAGGAGAGGATCGTGGGAACGACGGCAGTCGGAAGGTGGAGTCGAAGAGGAAGAGTTAACGGACGGTAGTGCGGAAAGCTAATGATGGCGGTGATGAAAATTAGTTGAGAGGAATCCGATGACATCGAGCAGAAATCGAAACGTAGGACAATGAGAAACAGTAAGAACTATTAATTGATCTCGAGTTAAGTGATATACAGTAAAGATTAAACGGCGTGAGGCGAGGAAAGTGATGAGTGTATAGACACGTGTACGACAAAGGCAGCATGAGTGAAACGAACATAGCGATACAGCATCGGCGGGCTTAACAAACGAATTTGGAAGAACTGGAAATGAGGACGGCTGCTGATCTGGCGGCGAGTGGACATCGCCGTGCCCGGCGAAGCACGACTGCGGCGTGGGATTTGCACCGGCGGCCGGGTAGAAGCGGCGGGGGCAAGCGCCATGGCCACGTGGCGGGCGAAACGGCCCCGACTCGTCACATCGCGCCAGCGCATCCGGAGTTGGTGAGCTCGAAGGAATTCCAGACGCAGCAAAACCAGTAAGACTGTTACTAGAAGGAACTTATTATTAGGCGGTAAAAGAATCAAGTGAGTTGGGAAAGGGAGTAGACGATTGTGAGAGGGGGTATTAGATGAGGGGATTTGCCATGTAATGATAAATAATCTAATTTGATGTGGAGAATAGAAAGGGTATTTTGGACGGGTACATATTGTCTGTAAATAGAATAAGTATTGAAATAACGAGGTGATTATGAATCAGTGCATGCAAAGGGAGCTCCCATTTACAGTATGAAGTGTAAAGTTAAGACCGAAAGAAAGTGTTCATTAGCAATATTTACGTAGTTAGTAAGAAAATTGTTCATGTTTGTCAGTATCGTGAGAAAGTTATTAATGCTAACCATTATTTTGTTTACATTCTACACATTCCATGGAACGATGTTTTTGTAATAACTATTATCTTTTCTGGGAATAAAGCACTCTGTGTTTTTACATTAAAAGTAATTTTTTCATTGTTTGTGCATGCACTCAGAGGCCATTCGCAAGAAAGAATACCTGACCCCTTTTACAAATTTACTGTAGAATAGGACCGAATCGCCGGTCCGTCACAATATTGTGTGTGTATATATATATATATTCCGGTAATGGGATAAAATTGTGAGAGATCCATTACATCTAACAGGTTGCAAAGGGTCTCATTCGTACTGAAAGATCTCGGGGAAAACGGAAATCAATTTTACTTTCATGTTAAAATATAAAATTTACATGCAATATCTCCGCGCATATAATAAGCTTCCCTGTTCCTTGGTAATGCTTTTACCTTACTTCACAGACGGCGACAAGAGAGTAATTTAAAGGTTGAAACAATGTTGTCTCACTGTGAATTATCTTTTCAAATATGTTGCTAATTTATTAACAGTCCATTGCATATAGTCAATGATCCATGTTGCAGAGATTGAAGACCGACTGGATCATTTACTGAGAGACATTATGAAAGGAGGTCCTATTCAACTAATTGGAAAACAAATATTTTTGGTGAAGATTTCAGGTAGGAGTGACAGGTAGGAGGGAAGTCCGTTCATCCTGCAATAAAGATGTGGTGAAGCCGCGTCAAAGACGGGCGAGGGACAGACTTTTGGAACCCGTCATCTCCCTCTCTCTCTCACACACACACACACACACACACACACACACACACAAATACACACGGTCAGTTGATCTGCCCATTCCAGATTTCGAAATACATCTTACAACCACATGAATTGATCCATCTCGACCTCCACTATTCTCGCATAATTACGGAAGGCACAGCCAACTTATTTGACATCTCCGAGCACGCCAACGCGTTCTGATTAATTATTTTATAATCACCAGACGTCGTCTCCTATTTACTCGAACATTCCCATAAAACCCTCTGCCTAGTACAGCCCTATTGTAGTGTTCGTAATCTAAATGTCTCACTGCTTTTACATTTTCACGCTTACACCCTTCAACACAAATTTATTTCTTTTAGCTAATTTTCCGCGGGTAATTAACTCCCTTTCCCATCTCGCTCCCAGCCTTGGTAGTTCATCCTTTTCCTTTTCCGTTTGCGCTTCTACTTCTGAACTTGCAATGTCTAGCCTTCCCGTGCGCCCTCCTGTGCAATAGCGGAGTGCAAACGCGAGGGGTGCAATGGTATTACGAGCGCCGTGCCCTCGTGATTGTTCGCCCGCGTGGTGCCACCTGCGCAGCCAATTCGTCCCAGACGTGCGCCTGTGATGAACGGGCGACTGGAAGCAAGCGCCGTGCGCACTACACGTCTAAGCTCACTGGGAAACGCAGACGCAGGGTGAAGCTGAGGGCGCGGTCGAACACTAAGATTTCTGCTGGATGTGACAGAAGAGAAGCCTGGAGATAGACAGAGAGAGAGAGGAGAGAGAGCTGGAGAGAGAGAGCTGGAGAGAGAGAGAGAGCTGGAAAGAGAGCGAGATGGAAAGAGAGAGCTGGAAAGAGAGCGAGCGAGCTGGAAAGAGAGAGAGAGCTGGAAAGAGAGAGAGAGCGAGCTGGAAAGAGAGAGAGAGAAAGCTGGAAAGATAGAGAGAGCTGGAAAGAGAGAGAGAGCTGGAAAGAGAGAGAGAGCTGGAAAGAGAGAGAGAGCTGGAAAGAGAGAGAGCTGGAAAGAGAGAGAGCTGGAAAGAGAGAGAGCTGGAAAGAGAGAGAGCTGGGAAGAGAGAAAGAGAGCTGGAGAAAGAGTGATAGAAAGAGAAATGGGAAAAGAGTGAAAAAGATAGGCGGAAAAGAGAGAGGAAGTGAAAAAGAGAATGAAAGAGAGAGAGAGAGAGAGTCTGGGAAAGATGCAGGCGAGAGGAGAGAGAGGGATTGAGAAAAAAGGAGCGATAATTTACAAGTAACGAATGGAACCGGCAAATAGTGTTAAGGCGGGGAAAATTATGAAAACGTAAAGTAAGTTAGTAATAACGAATAAATGAGAATCGAGATATATGAGCGTTGAAAGAAATGAAATAATAAATCGAAGAATTAGAAAATAGAGAAGCCAAATATGGTGCCAGTATTATTAACAGAAAACCCCGGAGAAGACAAGGGACGGTTATTATTAAAATACATCAGATTTCTGTAATCTCATTGTACTAAAATTTCATATTTGTTTGTTTCATTACAAAATGAGTATCACTGTGTTCTTAACATTACAAGACGAGGGGACAACTGTTACAAGATAATACTGTTAGACACAGTAACACGATTAGTGTATTTAACTTTATAAAAAGAGCAATAAATAATATTTTTGCTAAAAAAATGTTTGCGGGCAATTGTACGAATATCCGAAAAGAACTACTTTTCAAGCAACAGAGAGTAAACCAAAGAAACAAAGAACTTGTAGTCGGAAACTGGGAAGAGAAAGAGCAGGGCTGCAAAGGAGGCCTGCACAAACGTGCAGAGAATCCAGCGGAGGGTTCAGGTAGGCCACGGCAGTGGAAATACCTTCGCGGTAAGAGCGGCGTGTCCGCGGAGCCGCCGGGATTACGGGTGGAGGGGCTGAGTGCGGAAACGCGAGCTGCGAGAGCCCTCGTGCTCACAAAGTGCTACGCAGGCGCTCCCCCCCTCACCCGGCGCGGCGCCCAAACCCCCAGTGCCACATTGACCCACCGCCCTTGCTTCCCGGCCATGCCTATCATCCACGACCTCTTCGACCCCAGTGTAGCGTGCTGACCTCACAGGAGCAAACATTCAAAAGACGACATGTTCATTTGAGAAAAAATTAAGTTCTTCTGTTGTTTTACCTAGAATTTTATTTCCAGAAAAAAACTTGAGATGTCTTACAATACATTCAGTAGTATTTTATTCGTTGAGTTAAAGACGGTGAGGAAAAAGGTAAAATGTGTACTACATTATTCATTTTTTTGGAAATTAAAAAAAATTGCACATGTCACGTTTTGAATGTTTGCTCCTCCTGCCAGTCCTCCTGTCAGTCTATCCTACTGCCATACTCTCCTCAACGTCACGCTACGCTCGTCTCCCATCCACGCTTCCCATCCAGTGCGCTCGTCTCCACGCCACGCTCGTCTCCTTGTCACCCCCACCTCCCTATCATGCATCTCGCCTCCCTATCATGCATACCTCCCCACAACGCTGAACTCCTCGCCACGCCTCGCCTCCCTATCATGCACACCTCCCCGCAACGCTCAACTCCCCGCCACGCTCGTCTCCCCGCCACGCTCGCGTCCCCGTCACCCTCGCCTCCCCGTCACCCCCGCCTTCCCGGCACGCTCGCCTCCACGTCACCCCCGCCTTCCCGGCATGCTCGCCTCCCTATCACGCATACATCCCCACCACGCTGGCCATCCCACCAAGTACGCCTCCCCGCCACGCTCGTCTCCCCGCCACGCTCGTCTCCCCGCCACGCTCGCCTCCCCGACACGCTCGCAACCCAGCTACGCTCGCATCCCAGTCACGTTCGCATCCCCTCTACTCGCCGCCCCGCCACACTCGTCCTCCGCCATACTCGCCTCCCCG
The DNA here is from genome assembly GCA_011170035.1 of Teleogryllus occipitalis. Classification (NCBI taxonomy): domain Eukaryota; kingdom Metazoa; phylum Arthropoda; class Insecta; order Orthoptera; family Gryllidae; genus Teleogryllus; species Teleogryllus occipitalis. The sequence continues at coordinate 434,487 of BLKR01000133.1, read as the reverse complement.
CTCTCGCGCTTGTCTACCCAATATTGCACCACTCATGTCATGCCACCGTTCCGCTTTAACCCTTGCCCCCCCCCCCCCCAGCTCTTATATCTTCATTGTCTCTCCGCGCCACCCCTTCCACCTTTCCCTCACTAACAATACATCCGCAATGACAATTAATGTTATATGGGCTCTGTTATGACATTTCCCCTTCCACTCCAGTATCCTCCATGTGTTATATCCTACCGTCTTTCCTATCTCACCCGTTGTTTTTCGTGCACTGCGGTATCAGCCACTTTCGTCACCGTACGATTAGACTGCCGTCCCCACTTTGCGATCTCATTCTATGGCATCTCTGACGCTTACCTTCAGATTTACTTTCCTTCATAATTACATTCCTCGACCTCACTCTCATCCTCACCCATGCCACGGCGAGTTCCTGCCGCCACCACAGTCACCGCCGTCACCTCTGCAGTCTCCGCCGCACCTGAGCAGAGCTAATTGGGTCTGCGCGGAACCGCCACTGTGCGTCAGAGAAAGCGGTCTCTCCCGCCACGTTCATCATCTCGACCCCCACACACATTACCGCCTTACGTGTCTTATATAATGCACTTATAAAATCTATTTTGAATAACAAAACAGGTTTTTTGAAACCCCACGAGTATACACATGGGTCAAAAGTCACTACCCATTAATGTGAGTTATTTATTGAAGTGATTTATTCTTACCATTTATAGTACATTATTTCAAATTGTTTTCTCTCTGCATCGACACATCTCTGAACCTGCGAATAGACCTTTTAGGACTCTGTACAATAGCTTATAATGCTTTAAGTTTTGTGTCTTCACTAGATGATGGCCTACCCGACCTATGACAGACCACAAATTGAATACCACCTTCCGTGTCGGTGGAACCGTATTGAAATGTTCATTCCCCCTATCAGTTATTAACACATAACCAACTTTGTGCCATCTTTAAATATAAAAAGTTCTTTCTTCTTTCAACAACATATCAACAATATCGACCTGGAAAGTATGTCAGCAAATCTCTAAATACATATTTTATTTACTGTTTAACAATGCATTTTAATGTGTCTCTGAGTAACTAATTATTGTAATGTATGAATGTCGCAGGCGGGAAATTAAAATTCATGCGAGATTGAAACCATAATAGAGTAGAATAATGGGTAGTGACGTTTGGCCCACCCAGTACTATAGGTTGGCTCACTTAAGATTTTCCCTTCGAATATCTCCTGAACTGTTAAAGATATTGAAATGAGGTTTTCACTGAAAACAATGTATGACAGGGGCTCGTAACGTGTTGAACTATAGATTTTTAAATTTAAAATATATTTACATAGCTTTGATATTTTAAAGCGAACATTTTAGATTTCTTTATATCATGTTAACGAGCATCAAGACACGATATCCTCCATATGCATAATTATCCTAGGTTAGAAGTTAAAATTTGAAGAAATATCTAATTTTTATGACTTCATTATTTCTGAATATTCTGTCAATACCACGGGGAAACGTTATCCTTACAGACAATTCTCCTTGTCTGTTCTTCCTGAAACTAAAAATATTACGAACAATATCACTATGGCAATATCATTACTTGTCCCACCCAGTTTTGTTTGGCATCTATGAAAGTCAAGAAACCGCTCACATGAGTGATCAGTCAATAAGGTTAAAATCGATTGAAGAAAGCAAATACGACATTTAAATACTAATGGATTTAATAATAATCCTAATCCTTGTCAGGAATTGGATTACATCGTAATAAATCAACATGATAGCAAGTAGTAACAAAAAGTTTCGTCTAAACAGTTCAAATGTTTACTATACCTACTACTACTACTACATCATCACACTATCTACTACATCATCCTCGTTGAACCCGAATCAGTTCAACTGATTCTGGGTCGACCAGGATGGTGTAGTAGTACTTCGTAGCCAAACAGACGGAGGCGTTTCTTAACGGGGAAACGATTGATACATTTCTGAAACAGGATAGACCACTTCGAAAAGACGTTCAAGATGAACTTTTCTTCAAGCGATACCGGAATTCATTTTAACGAGACGTTTTAATGGGCGAGTTGTAGTGAGGTCTCTTTACAAGTGGAATTGTATCATATTTTGTTCACAAAACATTCTGTCACTTAAGCCCTTTTTTGTTTTCAGTTTTCGAATTTGATTTTGTGAACATTTGAACCTCAATAAATTATTTTAATTGATCTTACATCATGAACAAAATTATACACATTTTTTACTCTAGGATTCATTCATTCTTCTGGAATGTTTTCTTCTGCCAATAATGCGTTATGATTTTTTACTGGCAGGTTGTACTCAGAAGGATCTCAAACATTACAACTCTTTCTTTTATGTCTACTCACTGATTTAGTTGACTACTAAGTCAGCTAAAGTTGCAAAAATTAACTTACTGAGAGATTGATAACAAGCGAACCTTGTAAGGTTTCTGCTGGCTGTTCAAGCACTGCCAGCTGCAATTGCGATGAGCTCAATTCCATTGTTTATAAAGTCGAGTTTGGTAATCCGTTTGAGCATATTCTTTCGGGAGATATGTTTTGGTTTACGATTAATACGTTTATACATTCCGTTGTTGTCTCAATGATTGGGGGTCAGAGGAAACATACAATAAAGGAGGAAGCAGTAAACACTAGATAGTCGGTCGAACGAACAATAAAATTAGATATCATGAAAATATTTCCAAAGATATATTTCTGCAACTTTTGTTGAGAAACAAATGTTGCTTTTTTTTAAGATCGCTATTTAACTTCTAGGATATATAGCGATCGCTGTGGTTGCTTTACTGTAATTGGTTACTCTAGAGGGAGCACGTAAGGACAACACAAATACAAACATCCGTGCCCGAGGCGGGATTCGGACACCCGACCCTTCGAACCGAGGCAACTACGGCCCCTCCAACCTCTGTCGCCTCAGCAATCCAGGCCAATTTCACTTGTTTATTTTCTTAAATTATTTTAAATTACTGAATATTATAAATTATACTATTTATTCACTCAAAACAAGTACGATATTCAACTGCACATTTTTATTTATAATATTTGATTACAGATTAATTATACAAAAACTAGATATTCATGATACCTACCAACATTCTTGTGACTTTTATAAGCGACGTAAAAGCAGAATAATAATGCTCACTACTTTTGACCGCAGTATGCGTGACGTTAGGATAGTTGCAATATTTCAAACAGTAGATCATTTATTGCTCTGACTACAATTGATTTACGGGTAATCATTGGAAGTTGTCAATATGCTTGCGATGCTTCCTAGTTAGTACCGTCTCGAATCCCGCGAAACAAACTTCCATTTCTGCAGTGAAAATGAGTTTTTCCAACATTTATATGTTGTGATTGGCGTGCGGAGCTATAAATCATAACAATAATGAACGAAACGTTTTATCTGATACACTCGGTACTCGTTCTCGTATTATGGTCAGAACTGTTCTAATTTTATTTCCATTTACTTTTCTATTCAGCAAAATGCCTCTCAACAGCAATAATACACGATTTTACACATACAAGTTTAAAAGATTGCTTATTTGGAATTTACCACAAGGCATTATCTGGTTTACTAAATATGTAATGTACTGTTGTTAACGGCTCATTGTCCCTCTTTATTGGATAAGAATCTCCAATAAGAATTACAGCAATAAAAAGTTTCAGACTTCTGTTAGGTAAAATGAATTTGAAACACGTGAATAAAACGGTTCTTCACACTCATAGAGTCATAATGATTGAAGGAGCCGGCCTGGATAGCAGACGTCGCCAAGGCTGTAAGGCCCTAGTTGCCTCGACTCGAAGGGTCATGGGTTCGAATGCCGTCTCGGGCATGGATCTCTGTGCGTGCTTGTGTTGTCCTTGCGTGTCGTGTTCCCCTAAACTTACCCCAATGTAAAAAATTAAAGTGGTCGCTACAGGACCTAGTAGTTAAAAAGAAACCTTAAAGAAATAAAAATAATGATTGAAGGATTTCTTAAGCTCTTTCTCCTACGAGCTGGACGTTCAAAAAGCAGCAGTTAGAGAGCGTACAGGGTAGCTCTTTAGAGCCGGTTTCGGGCGCAGCTCCGGATTTCGTCTCATTCAAAATGCATTGTGCGAAATAGGGTCCCTTTGACGAGCGATGGGTGCTCCTATTATCTGAGCCCCGAACGTTCGCCTGTGAAGAATGCGAAATGAGCGCCTCGACCTCGTTACGTCCTCGCCGATGCCCCTGTGAGGATATCTCGATACGCGCTTATAGAAAAAAGATCAAAGTCCTCAAATCTAACATCGGGCTTAAATACTGAAACGAGGGCTAGGGATTTCATCAAATCTGTTTGATGGTTTAAGGTTCGCTTTCTGAACATTGGCTTGTACACAGCATTTTAAAGTCCAATTTCAACACGCCAGGGTCACATATCATGCTTCTGTCCTTCCCTTGTTTTATTGCAATGAAAAGTCAACAAAATGCAGTGTTTCGACATTTTTTTCTGTACTTTAGGTTTTAGATATTTATGTAGTAAAAAACAGTAAAAACTGTATGTGACGTATGGTTTCAAAAGAAATCCTGAAATTGGATTGTATAGCAGATAGTCTTACCTTTT